>JAJEJO010001298.1:0-297487 GCA_020662805.1 Glaucomys volans
TATATTTTTAAGGGCTGCTTTCCCTTTGACTCATCTTTTACTAATCTGTTTTAAAATGCTGCTAAAATGCTTCATTCTGAAAAACAATCAAGGATGACTTATGGTGCAATAAAGACTTCACTCTTTATTTTCATTGATTGTGTTGCTTACTTTCTACCTATTTCATTAGAATGAAATTCCGTGAGATGCAGATGCAGTTTTGTTCACTTTTGCATTCCCATCTCTGAGAATCATGCTCTGCATGTAATGAAGTAGTTGATATGAATTTTGAGGAAAAATGAATGAATGATGTGATTAGGTGTAATGAGTTATTTTTGAGCAATTTGCTTTTAACAGTAGCACTCAAGATACTACCTGGGAGAGTAGGGGACACCTGGAGTGTTAATTTTAGTAGGCATATACCCGTGGTGCTTGACAAATCAAGCCACAGGGATCACTGGCTACTTTGCTAGCTCCCAAGAATAAGACTGCTAGCTGGTTTTTAAAAAAAATCATTTCTCATCCCGATTTAATGGATCACTTTTGTAAACAGTGATTAGTTGTGACTTAATGCATCTGGGAAAATGTGATGGCATCTGACCCAGAGAATTTACTAGAGAAGCAATAATCCCATTAGTGGAACAGAATTTTAGAAAGATATCACATTCAAACAGCACAAATCCACTTAGGTCCTTCTGCTAGGATTTTTCTTTTCACATTAAAGCTTAATTCTGTTCCTGTAATTAAGGTCAGTTTGTGGTCTCATTTCTTTTTTTCACCTTCTCTGAGGAGATCATGGTCACTAGATTGTGGCTCGGTTGTCACAGCCTGTTGGTGGATGGCGCAAGAGCATCCCAGGGGTAAACATACAGCTAAATTTCATAAAGGTCAGCAGAACTGGCAGGGGAATAAGGTCACCAAGTGCTAAGTGCAGAGGTGTCTTAAAGATGCTACCACTGGGATGGATTCTCCATCTCTGTTCTAACCGGGACAAGAGGTGATCTTAGGAATTAGAAGAACCAGGATGAAAGCTAAGAGCAAATTAAATGTGTAGTCCTAATCAGAATGACTACCTACTGGAAACATGTTAGTGGTCCTTGTTTTATGTCATAGACATTTTCTACATAATTAACTGTATTGAAATGATAGGCCAAATAGCATGGGTCTTTTCATTCCTATAGAATGGTTAATATTTTTGTAGATACAAACCCACAGTTATACACTGGCTATGCAGAGAGATTTCTCAAGCACAACAGGAAAACTTTCATTGAATTACAAGACTTTAGATACATCTTTTTTTTTCCTCAGTTGCACTAGCTACATTTATTTTATTTTATTTTTTATTTCTATTTTTTTATTTTTACAGACTGCATTTTGATTCACTGTACACAAATGGGGTACAGCTTTTCATTTCATCATGGTTGTGCAGGATGTAGATTCACACCATTCTGTGATCATACATGTACATAGGGTAATGATGTCTGTCTCAATCCACCATTTTTCATACCCCCACCCCCTCCTTCCTTTCATTTCCCTCTACATAATCTAAAGTTCCTCCATTCCTCTCTCACCCCCACCCCCCAACCTGATTATATATCATCATCTACTTATCAGGGAAAACATTTGGCCTTTGTGTTTTGGGGATTGGCTTATTTCACTTAGCATGATATTTTCCATTTCCATCCATTTATCTCCAAATGCCATAATATTCTTTATGGCTGAACAATAAATATTCCATTGAACCGAGCACATCTTAAATTTTTCTCTCTCAAAGTGAACATTTTTAGGAAATGCATCTCAAATTGACCCTTTCAATCTTCTAGTAATACTCAGTAATGTTATACTGACGTTGTTTCAAGATCCCAGAAGCATTTCTCTGGTCAATACTTTGGTGATTGGTCTATTTCAGCTCACACAGGCCACTTCTTGGTGGGGGTAATAACTCTATTCTATTCTGTATCCTGTCACAGAATTTCCATGCAGGCACGGAATGGTGAGTTGGTGTGAAACTCTGTGGTTTTATTCTCAGCAGGACAGGCTGGTCTCCAGGATCTGGTTATAAAGCTCCCTGTTGGTTCCACTTGGAAGGGAAGATGGGCTGGGAACAAAACACTAATTTTCTAATTTATTGTAGAAATAGTGGGCTGACCAGTTTGACCTGAGCTGCGCCCATGCTTGGAGCATAGATGTGTTTAGCAATGGTAGCAACTGTGGGGTGGCTTGCTTAGACTATTTACAAGAAGCACTAAGGAGGTTCTTAGAAGAGAACTCAATCCAGGCAGACATCCGAACTTGTCTCACAAAGTGTGCTCTCTCATAGGCATGACATTTTGAATATGGTGTCTTTTACTCAGGATTACCCTGGTCAAGGGCCATGAACTCCTTATAGCTCTTTCCTATAAAGATGAACTTACAATTAAAAGTTAACAACTGTTCTGAGAACTTTGGCACTGGGGCCCTCATGTTACTGCTTTTGTCCTTTCTTGGCCGAAAGTAACTTGCAGATGGAAGAAAGTTGTTCTTCATTTGACCACAAACCACCTATTGTATTTTGTGCTAACAAACCACTGGTGATAGTCTATTGTGCTAACTTGTTCGGGTCATTGGCTGTCCAGATATCTGGATAAGTGTTATTTCAGGTGTGCCTGTGAGGGTGTTTATGGAAAAGACGAGCATCTGAATTAGTGGACTAGGTAAAACAGATGACCCTTCTTAATGTGGGTGGGTATCAATCTAATCTGATTGCCGAAACATGCCTGAGAAAGCTTGAATTTTCTCTCTGCCTGACTCCTTGAGCTGGGACATTGATATTCACCTGCCCACAGCACTCTTCATTCTTAGATGTTGAGACTTGGATAAAATCTATACCATGAGCTTTCTGGCTCTCAGGCCTTTGAACTACACCACTGGTTATTGGGTCTCCAGATTACAGATGGCAGATCATGGGGTTTCTCAGCCTCCATAATCACAATTCCTTTTTAAGTGGAATTGGTCCTGTTTTTCTGGAGAACTTTTTAACACAGCCTCTATGGGTGGCTCCTGGAAGCCTACATTGCTTCTGTGGGCAATGGCAGCAGTGCGGTGCCTGATCAGATTGCAGAGTGGCTGTAGAGCATGGGAGGAGGGTGTAATTATGCCCTGAGCACAAACAGGCATTGGTAGGCAGGACGGAACATGGCATAAGCGGTGGTGCTGCTGAGCTGACGTGGCAGCAATGGCAGAGCCAGAGGAATGAGGAGTGATGGCCAACAAAGGGGCATGGGGCCACCCAGGGCTAAAGGACCCAGTGGAAACAAAAGGGGTTCAGACGAAAAGAGAGAGGAAAGAACAAAGGCCCATGGTAGCTGACCAGGCAGCTGGCTGGATTTGCAAGGATCTGAGAAACTTGATGACTCTCAACACTGTTGAGGACTGTGCCCTTGTCAACAACTCACGAGCAGGCAGAGAAAGAGCCAAAGGGCTCAGGGTGCAGGGCTCCACTCCAATTCCATAAAATAATAATAGCTGACATTTACTGGGCACAGGCGTCCTGTTTGAAGGCTATGTTCATGGTGCTATTATAATTCTATCTTACAAATCAAAAAATTGAGGCTTGGTATCCACAGAGGAAAGGGAACAGGGGTAGGGAGGAGAGGGAAAGAGTAAGTACTGATGACTGAATTAGAGCAAATTATATTCCATGCTTGTATAATTATGTCAAAATGAACTCTAATATTGCATAACTAAACTGAACTAATAAAAAAAAAATCGAGGCATGGAGCTGCACTGACTCCAAGTTTCCTGGTTATTTTCACTTGGATAGTTGCATCAAGTTCCAGGCCACAAATGGAATTTAACTTCTTCCCTCACCTTGACTCCCACCCTTTTTCCTGGGCTCCCTATGTTAGGGCACGGCAACGCTCATCCAATTCCTTGAGCCACTAACAGAATAGTATCCTACATTCTTCCTTCTCATTTGCTTTTCCCGTAAATCATCATTAGATGCCTTCTGTAGTCTGAATGTTTGTGTTGCTCTAAAATTCATATTTTGAAATTCTAACCCCCAAGAGTACGGGGGTGAGGCTTTAGAGTCATAGAGTGGAACCCCCATTCACCAGACTAGTGCCCTTATTAAAGGAGTCCAAGCAATGTCCCTTGCCCCTTCTGCCATGTGAGGACATAGCAAAAGGATAGCCATCTACGAAGCAAGCTATCGCCAGACACCAAAGTTGTCAGTGCCTTGATCTTGGACTTCCCCATTTTCTAAAACTGTAAGAAATAAATTTGTTGCTTATGAGCTACTTAATTTATAATGTTTTGTTACAGATGCCTGTATGGACTAGACAATGCAATTAGCTTTATCTCCACTACTGTTGTAAGTTTTTTACTATCCAGTTTTCATGATCTTGGCCTTTCATCAGGCCACCATTTTCCACAGGGAGCAAGGCAACTATCTGTCAAGTTTCCCTCCAATCCATTCTCCATGAAGCCACCCACGGCAATGTTTGAAATGCGAATGTTCCCTTGCTTAAAATTTTCATGGCTTCTCACTGCCCTTCGGATGAAGTCCAATCTCTTTAAAACAGCCTATAGAGTCTTGAGAGCCAATCATCATTTCCCCTTTATTCTCTGGCATAGCAGGATCGCTTTAAGGTTCTCAGATAAACAACACTGTTTCTTGACAACAGACTTTAGTTCATGTCACTTCGTCTGCCTAGAGTAGGTTGGGCCCCATATCATCGCCTTGGGGGTTAGAGTTTCAAAATACCAACTTTAGAGCAATACAAACATTCAGACCATAGCAAGCATCTAATGATTCAGATAATGTCTATGGGAAGCTCCCCCAAACCTACCTTCCGATCTCCTATAGACTTGGTTCTGGAAAATTCTATGAGTAGCCCTCTCACGATTCTCCCTACTCCCTGTAGTACCCCTGGTGGATGTACATTATCATACCTCTCCATCAACTGCCAATTTATCACATTTTCCATTTTAATCTCTGTGCTGTACTCTAAAATTTTTTCAGATCTCTCATATTCAATCTTTTTTGAGCAGTGTCCGATATGTTATCTAATTCTTCTGCCCATATTTTAAGTTATCTGGGTGGTTCTCTGGAACTTATTTTTCAGTGTTCCATTCCTTCCTTATAATTTCTAGTCTCAATAAACTCCTCAGTCTTTTAGTCATTTACAGTGTACATATTAGTTTTCTTTGTTACTGTTCTATTGTCCCAGATTCTTCAAGGTGCCAAGTTTTCCATTTCTTTCACATTTTTCTTGTTTGGTGTATAATTTTTAGAGCTCATTTTAGTAGGACTGGATGTTCTGTGGTTGTCTGATGTGCTTTTGTTGTGGAATTATTGCTAAAGAGTGCTTTTGTTTTGCCTCCTCCTGGAATTTACCAGACCAGAACTAATTTAGTTTTGGCTTGGAAAATTCCACACTATGCAGGTCGTTTGGATGCTATAATGGCACAAAGCATGAGGCGAGGTCTTTGATTTCTTACAGAGAATTTTGTTCCTTATCCAGAATCCCAGGGTGTAAGAGGTTCTGTTAGCCCACCTTCACTGAAGGTCCTATCTCTACTGGCATCTCTTGGTATTCCAGGGTCCTAACTCCATCGGTATCTCAGCTCAAACCTAATGGTTTTCCAGGCCCAGAATCAGGTGCCTAAAACCTCAAAAGAACATATCCTCAACCATAGTCTCAGGGCTTATACAGTTTAATTTCTGCTCCCTTTGCCCCTGGCAAGCTCCCTACTCAATCTTTAAGTTCTGATTTCTTTCAAACTCATCTATGTATCTAAATCTTTTACCCAGAATTTATGTTTATAGAAGAGAAGGGTCCATTAACTTAGTATGCTATTTTTTGAAATCTCTTTATAAAGACTCTTCTTTACAATGTTAACAACCACGTAAGCTAAGTCTTACGATGACACTGAAAACCACTTCTAGTACGTGGCAGAGCCAAGACTCAAACCCAGTTTAATTAGGTTAAATGGTATTTGGAAAAAAAAAAAAACATTTTAAAAATTGCCAGTAACTAATAAAAACTAAGAGTTCCAGCTTAACTATACTTTTACCAACATTTGGTTATTGAAGGTGCAAACATCAAATACATTGTTTTAATATGTACTTTTCATTACCAGCAAGAGTAAATATTTAACAATTGTCGTTTCTACTTTCTCCAGTTTTCCTTCCATGTGTTGATGCCACAAGAGGCAGGTCACCTAAGGCAAAGTGCAGATGACAGATAAAAGAAGTTCTATTGCAGATCAGAGCCTATTTGGAAAATGAAAATCTACTTATTACCTAAGATCAATGAAGAAAATAGCAAATTACTAAAATATTTCTTTATTTGAATAAGGTCAATGTCATTTTTTAAATTCCAGCTAGCATCAAATAACAATCAGAAAAAAAAACTTGACAAAATGTTATCCAATGGAAATTGACAGTGGATAGAAAACCCTTTTAAACTTTTAAGTAATATCATAAAAGAAATATATTAAACAGGCAACACACTGATCTAAAAAGTTGCAAGAGCTGATTTTACACTAGATCTTATAAATAAAAAAAAATCCCCAATATAATAATTTGTTCACTATCTCCCTTTGACAAGTACATGGACAGGGAAAGATAATCACATCTTAATATTCACAACTGCTTTATGTTCTTTACAAAGACTGTATCTCTGCAAAGTGGCAGGGCAGGCAATCCCTTATTCAAGTAATTTCTGTTTTCCCCATGTTATCAAAAAGTACAGTTGTCTGAGATGAAACATCAGCACAATCACAACAAGAAAGCAAAGGCTTTAGCAGGCAGGCTTCAAGATGGGTGTTTCCTGGCTTGTCTACGATCAGAACATAAGCCACCACCAAAGTACCAAGAGCTACAAGTAACAACCTGGATTTAGTTTGTAGTCACTAAAGAACCAACAGGTTTAGTAAAAGGAACATTAAGTAAATTTTAAGTACAAAAGAATTGGTGCACATTTGCTAATAATTTCATTGATAGTAAAAATATTATATTATGCTCTCAGCTTAGCTTTAAGCCAACAAAAGACCTATTTTTTCACTCCCCATCTTAGTGGTTCTCAACCATTAGCGTGCTCAGAATCATCTAAGGTGCTTGTTGAACACTGATACTCTGAAGCCCCACCCCTGAGTTTTAATTCAGGTGACTTGTAATGGGGCCCTGAAATCTGTATTTTAAACAAGCACTCCATGACCCAGATGGTCCATGGATCATACTTTAAGAAACACTGATATGCCTTTAATATAAAACAAAACATTGGGTATTGTGACTTCATGGTAGAGTTTCAAGCTGAATAAAACAGTCAAACAATTGAAACACAAGTAAGTATATTAAATAAGGGTATCAGCCATTATGTAATTGCATTATCTTTTTAAAAGTGGCATCATAAACACAATGACTTACATTAAAAATTTTAAATAAATTTTGTTTTAATCCAAGGCACCTGTAAAATACTTGCTGGTGTAAGAGAAGTGACTAAATTCAATTATATACATAATAGTACAGAAATGAAAGAATTCTGGCAGTGATTGATTTTTCCACAGACTGAAATACTTTGTTCAGAAATGAGCTACTCAATGATTTTAAGGAAAAAAAACTTCAAATAATAAGACAAATATCCTGCATGAACTACTTTGTTGATTTTCAAGCAAGTTAAATTAATAACAAAAAAGAAATTTATGCTCATTCTCTTTGACAACAACCATCTCCACTTGTATTAGGAACAATCAGAAGGATTTCCTTGAATTCTAGCCTGAAAAGTGCATACTGCATAGATTCTGCATTTCTTTAATGTTCAGGCACAGGTAACCATGGGCTTTAAACAGACTGGACTTGGCAGCCTTTTTCTCAAGAAGATTTCCCAAGTTTCATAGTCTACAACATATTCTTCTGAAGGTAATTAATTTTTTTCATGGAATATGAGTAAAGTCTGTGATGATGATGTCTCTGAAACATGAATTTCGAAATATTAACACCAAAGGAAAAATGTGAGAGGAGCGTTTTCAACGTTGAAGTGACTGAAGTACAGTGAGTCATCACTAGTTATTCTCTTTCCATGTTCCAGGATAAACACACAAGAAGCTCACACACAGTGCTAGTTAGGTATTACTATGCTGCAGAGTTCTTTATGAAGTCTTTATGGAGATTTTAGGTCATTAGCCCAATCTGTAAATGACATTTGAGAGGCATCTTGGGAAGGCCTGGAAGAATTCAATAGTACTATTTTATAAAACAGTATTACTCTAGATCCTATGGCAAAGGAAAGAAAATTAAAACACTTTACGTAAAAAAGTATTATGAAGAGAGCAAAAATAAGTCTACATCAGCTGTGAAAACAAAAACTAAATCTGCATTTATAAAATGTCATTTACAGATGGTTTTTCTAATATCTAGAACTATGTACAAAGACCATAAAATCTCCTTCCAGTCTAACATTTCATGGTTAAATTTACTAACAAGTGCTTTATAACATCCTTGTTCTGGCATTAAAAGGAAGAAATCAGAAGTATTTGCCCTATTTTTCAATTTTTGCCCTCAAAAATCTTAAATTTGTTTCTAAATCAAGCCTCCTTAATTTAAGAGTACACAAGGAGTAACAAACCCTGGGTTACACAGAGTAATGTAAACCACAGTGTAGTGGTAGGTTCTGTGAACTCAAAATATCCTAAAAACATATAATCTGAGCTGAATTATGCTGGACAAAATGAAAGAAATAAATTTCTTAAATTAAAAATATAAATAAAAAATTATTTTTTATAATAATGAAAGAAGACACTCAAGAGTATGGATCATCATGAAATGAACACATTACCAGGCAAAATCACCATTAAAAGTCATTATCAGAGGAATGTTTTCAACTAAATAACTTTTTAGGCTAAAAGCAGCTTTTAATTTCTCCTAAAATTTCCTTTAAAAGTGAGATATAGTATTGATAATCAGAGGGAAAAACATTTCATTAAACATTCTGAAGCCTATTATCCAATCATAAAGCTCTGAGACAAAACATTCTCTGATTCCAGAGGGAGTTGTATTAAGATTAAAGACCTGCAGGGCCAGGTCTTAGATTAGGAAATTCTGACCTCTAAGACTCTGGCGACAAAATACAATGGGGAGCTGTTACTTAGACCCCATATTTTGGAAGGCAAGAGGACAAGTGTGTTTATGTTAAATAAAGAAACCTCTCCATATTAGAGACTTAGTAGATAACACTCATATCCATTTTCTATTATATCTATTTTTTATTTTCTATTATTTATCCTCTTGTCAATATTTTTGTCAGTGACTACATTCTACTAACCAGAAATTCACTAAAATAAACAGATTTATACTATGAACAAATTTACACATGGTTGTCTTTAAGGTTTATTCTTACTGAAAAAAAAATGTTTAAGCAATGTTTTATTTTATATAAAATTTAATAATTTAGACTATGAAGTAATTTAAATACTTAAAAGTCCCTCAAAAAGACATTTTGTACATACATACATGATGTACACACATGAAAATGGTGGTCAAAAGAATTTTTTGGCAGCTGCTTCTTGCTGAGTCCTACAAAACAAAGAGAGAGAAAAATTGAAAGAAGTTCTACTCACTTAACTTTGGAAAGAAACAGGATTACTTTAAATACCAATGCTTTTGAAATATACATTAAGATAAGCATGCAGTGTGTATATGTGTTTTTATATGTGTGTGTGTATATATATATATATATATACACACACACACACACACACACACTCCGAACATGAACGGAAAGAGACTAGAAATATTTGCTTTGTATCTGACAGCTGCATTATGGGCAAACATAACTTCATACATATTTCAAATTAAACAGATACAGAAAATTATGTCAAATTTTACCAAGACTTACCTATACATGATGTAACCAATGAATAGCAGTGTCTGTACAACTACAAATATGACGAAGTGGACTGTAGATAAACATGATGGAAATGGTGGTAGTTCTGGGCATTTTGGTTTTTCATTGGATGGCTATAAGGCAAAGAACTTCCTATTATAATTAATCAAATTAGTAATTTAGAAAAAGGCATATATGAAATTTTATAAAACTCATGGTTTATTATGCAAACAAGTATTTTTATTAATTCATCCCTAAAAATATCTTCTATCACTTCAACATTTTTTTTTGAAATTTAAAAAAGAAATTTTTTTGAGAGTAGTTGACATGGGATGGCTTCCACCTTGTGACTATCCAGTCACTAACTCACTGCCTTCTGGCTCCTGTCTTCGCTAAGGATGATGATGATTTTGAAGGCTTTAGATATGAGAAGCAATTCAAACCACAATTCCCCTGGACACTTTCAGTGCACACTTGCTGCCCTGGTATGACTACTAATAGTACACCCTTCACTTTCCAAAGTGTTTCAGTTCAGAAAATAAATTGCAGTTACCCTGCCAATAAGCTACTCTACAAACATAATGGCCTCATTCTCTCCAATCTCACAGCATTCAACGTGACTCAATACTGTTCTGAAAAACATTTATCTTCCTATTTCCATAAGTATTCCTACCATTTGAAAGAACTAATTAAATATGAGGGGCAAAGATTTCATTAAGGTATTTTCACATAATGGCTTCTAAGATTAGCTGTTCTCAATACTGTTACATCTATCAACATATATATTACCCAGAGCATCAACTTGGCCTTGGCCATGGATCAGAGAAGATACTAAAATGATAAATAGAAAATATTTTCATTGAATGATAATATAAGTCCTACATATAAAACTGCTATGGAAACTGTTCATCCACCTTAAACAAGGAAAGCAAAATACACAGAAATTTGGAAGATAGGACTAATTCTGCCCTGCCCATTAAAAATGAACATTAGCTAGCTGGGCATGGTGGTGCATGCCTCTAATCCCAGTCACTAAGGAGGCTGAGACAGGAGGATCATAGGTTGAAGACCAGTCTCAACAACTTAGTGAGACACTGTCTCAAAATAAAATTAAAAAATGGGTGAGGGATTTAGCTCAGTAGTATAGCTTCAGTACTAAAAATAAATAAATAAATAAATAATAAAAAAGGAAAGAAAGAAAGAAAGTGTTAGCATTAACTAAAGTTTAATGTTAAAATATTTTCAGGAGAATAAAAGTAGACCGGGAATTCTTTCTTTTCTAAGAAGTCTATAACAATTATAGAAGAAGAAACAAAGTTACCATGTTTCGCTGCACCAAGTTATCGATGTCCCTCTTTACTACATGCAGGTGCTCCTTGATGTCCATGAAGTGCTGTGTTGTCTCATAGACTCCTCCTGCAGAACCTGGGTGCTGTATCCCACTGACCAGTCTGACAGTTTCACTCATGGAATTCCTGAAACAGAAAATCTCTTTATACATGAAATCTAAAAGATGATTGATTTTTTTCAGTCACAGATTTCAAATGGTTATACTTTTTTAAACCTAATAATTAGATCACACACACAAAAAAAGGTAAAGAAAGTATTTTAAAACTTTGAAGTGTCTTTGAAATTAGAAAATGATTTATTAACCTACAACTTAACATTATGGCTTTATCCTTTACTAAAAGCCACCTAAAAATAACTACATAGAGAATACTACCAAATAATCTGTATTAAAAACAGCAATGTGGGCTGGGGTTGTGGCTCAGTGGTGGAGTGCTTGCCTAGCATGTGTGAGGCACTGGGTTCGATCTTCAGTACCACACAAAAACAAATAAAATAAGGTTAAATTCTTTTTAAAAAGGCCAGCAATATAAGTGGATATTGAATAGCATAACAGATATTACTCTTAATAAAGTTATAAGAAATCTTTCCAGTATTTTCACCATTTTACCACAAAGGATTAAGCAGACCTAACTCTCCAAAACCTGTGCATTCCAAAGTTTTTCAGGACTGCCCCTGATCAGGTCATCTCCTGTAGGCACCTGGAATATGCTGTCCAAGGAGAGTATCTTTCTGGGGCATTGGGCATGGACAGTTTATGCAAACCCTGATTTATGAGAGTGTTTGTTTTTGTTTGCCTCGAGTGTTAGGGGAACTGATGACAGTGTTTATGGTCAGTCACATGGGTGTTCTATCTATTATCACTGACTGCTAATAAAAATCCTAGACGCCAAGGTGTGGGTGAGCTTCCCTGGGTGGCAGCACTTGGCACATGTTGTCTGTCATACATTGCTGTTGGGAGAATTAAGTATAGACAATACTTGGCTTATGGAAAGTTACAGTCTGATAAGCCCCTTGTAAGAAATGAAAATATTGTAAGTCAAAAGTACATTTAGTACAACTAAGCAACAGCACATGGCAGCTTAGCACGCCTGCATTCTGTAGGGTACTGGTTGTTTACCCTCATGACTACATGGCTGACAGGGGTCTGTGATTAGATGCTGATGTCTAACATTGCAAGTGAGTATTATACCACATATTGTTTAGCCTGGAAAAAGATCAAACTTGAAAATATTGAAGCAGAGTTTCTAATGTATATGTATCACTTTTGTACAATGGTAAAACTGAAAAATTTAAAGTTGGGGACATCTGTACCATCTGTGAGAACACAGGCAGAGGACCAGAAAAGCTTGAGTGGACTTTCTTCTGGGCTTGACTCTATGCACCATTTTTCTTTGCTGATTTTGTTTAATATCTTTTTGTTAAAATAAACTATAACCATGTGTACAACAGCTTTTCTGAGTTCTGTGAATACCTCTGGCCAAACTTAGAATCTTAGGGGACTTTGTAACCCCAAACACAAATCCAGTTGTTGTATTTCTCCTTGCAGTTCTACCAGATGGCCCCTATATACTGCTTCAACCAGAAGCCCGCCAAAGAAGCATATACCTGTTCCACATATGAAGGAAAAACTGGTTGGTATGATGAGATGGTGTGATATTCTCCAATGTGGTATCATTTTGAAGGGTAATTCTGACCTCATGCAACATTTTATCTTATATACTGACTTCAGAATATAATTTTATGCAAGATGTGATTCACTATTCATATGTAAAACAAGGAGTTTGAATGCAAAGTGTACCCTTTGAATATGAATCTGTAAGCAGGAGAGTAAGAAATTACAAACATTTTTCTTTTAAAATGGCAAAAATATAAGGCTTTTTATTAATAAGCAAATAAATTTACCTGAAAATATCAAGTTATTTTACCTAGGAGTACTAAGAAGTTCTATTAATGTCAAACTATCAATGTTATTAACACATTATGAATTATCTTCAAGTCTGGAATTTTTTTTTGTGAGGTAGATAAAATACAATTGGCACCTGATGAAGCCGACTGATGAATATGCTGACATTCACTGTACTAGTCTACTTCTGCTTATGTTTGAAAATGGCCACAGAAAGTCTTAACACTCAAGGGCTCCATTAATCTATTCGCTATTTGTTACTCAGACTTGATCTCCCACTATTCCTTTTAATCTGTCTTGCCTCTAGCCATTCCTTGAAAAATATCCTTTCCCTTTAAGCCTCTTGTCTTTGTGATGCCCTTTCTGGTGAAGACCCCTCCACCTTACCTGAGACCTGAGGTAAAGCCCAGATCAAAGGTTACCTACCTTTCCTCTACATTCTCCCCTGGATCCTTCCCTAACAAACACAGTCAACCCTCCCACATGGAGACTTTCCTACTGTGGATCTGCATCAATGGATTGGCATAAGCACCCTGAGAAAGAGTTTTATGTCTCTGATTTCCTACCAGTGCCTGCAATTATGGTTCAATCTGGATGAATAAATAGAAAGTTATCCCACTTACTTTCCTGTGGTAAAATTTAGTTTACAAAGAAGAGCTCTACTAGAAGAAGGCAAAAAGAGATATTCAAATCTTAGAATTAATGAGAAATAGCATTTATGTCAGTCTAAATATTAAGTATAAATTTAAAAAACTGTATTTGACTTAAAGAAGCAATGAAGACTTTAAAACTAGCTACAAAATATCTCAAGTGTTTTCTGAATCAATGTCATATATCAATTAAAATTTCTTTCAATGGCACATGTGCTCAAGAAAATTCATGGGAGTCTAAGCTTTTCCATTAAAACACCAATTAAGGATTACATTTTAATATACTTGAAATACTTACCAAGACTAAAACCTCCCAAGTAATATAAATTTCTCACATAACTGCATGTAAGAATATTGCTTCCAGAAGCATGAACTTGCTTACATAGAAATGTCTTTTTAATATACCAAGACTGAATCTCTTAATGTCCTCTTATTTGATCATTCGTTTGCCTGAGATTCTGCTAAAATTTATTTGGTACATGTTATGAGCCAGGCAATTTATAGGGGAAATAAACTGTGTGAGAAAAATGTAATTACTGCCCTGCTGAGATTCAAGTCTTGCAGGAGAGCAATGTCTCAGAAACAACTAGAGCTCTGTAACTGAAGATGTGTCTAACTTAACCAGGCACCTAGAACAGAGCATTAGAGAATGACGGGGGTCTATGAGGGAGAACTGTGATAGAAGGGGGCATACTTAGTTTAGGGAACAGATCAAGGGAAAAGAGGATAGAACCCTAGAGAAAACATCTTTTAAGAGATGTTGGAAGAAAGATCAACAAGTGCAGAAAGCTAATGGAAGCAGAGAAGCCAAGAACACCAACAGTGAACAGGTGCTAGATAAATCATGAAAGGAAAAAGTTTTGATATGTAGAAGTGGGAAATGGTCCAATGCTACAGAAAGGGGGCTGAACTACATGCTAGGATCTCTGTAGAAAAAAAATCTATGACTTTATGAGAACATGAAAATCCATAAAGACACAGATCTTCCTTTCCATTAAAGACAAACATTTCCTATCTCCTTCACATTTTTCCTGAACCTAATTCTGAAGAAAAAGCTCTACAGGACTAATTCAGAAATTTGAGCTCAGTTTTTATGTTAATTTACTGCATGCATGATGTGTGTTCTCCACTAGCAAGTCCTTTGGATATTTTGCAAGGACTGCCAAATATCCTAAGGAATTCCTAACCATTACTTGAATCATAAGGTGCTCTAATACTACTGCTAAGTGAAACAAAGCACAAGGGTTTCTAGAATATGAAGATTTAAGAAAATACACATATGCAAAAGAAAAACAGGAAGAACAATCTAGAAACTAATGCAATTGCTTATCAACAGGAATATTGGGAAAAGGTTGGAAAGAAGGGGAGACAGGACTGAGGAGAGATAGTAGGGATTAAGAGGAAGTAATACTTCCATGGGAAGAGATTGATTGATCTGTCTGTCTATCAATCAATCAATCAATCAATCATCTATCACTTGGGGCAGGAGGGGGTCTGAATAAGTCATTAGTTTAGTTGATTGTATTTTATCAATGTGAAATTCCTAATTATGACAATTAAACTTGGTTATATAAGATGTCACATTAGGGGAAGATGCGTAAAAGATATATGGAAATTTTCTGTACTATTTTTGCAGCATTTGAAATCTAAAACAGATCAAAATAAAAAAATTCATATCTTATGTTACAGGATCACGTCCATTTTCAAAAGAACTCTATTCATTCAGCTAAACTATCTGAAAGTCCAACTATTCATTGGGAAAGCCTGAGTTCACAATTTGAAAAAATTTTAAGTGCCAAAGAATAGAACTGAAGAAATACAAACTTTCAGTTATAAGTTGGGTGGTTTTCATCTCTAGATGTCAGGAACATGACCTTCTGTTTAATTTCGTTTAATTTTCCAATCTAAAAGGACACACATTGACATTCTTGTTTGTCCAGGGTTACACTACTGGTCAGGATAGTGATCTAAAGCCTTAGCTTATGGAAATGTGAAATTCTGGCTTGCTTTCTCTGCTCCAGGCATTGAGAAATGTTAATTGTCTGCGTAAGTAAATCATTCTCATCAGGAATTTATCATTCAACACTCCAAGGACACAGCATCTCCCCTCTGACCTCTTTGTCTAGTCTCTCTTAGGGTACAAAATGAGAATGAAAAAGAGGCTGTCACATGTCATTTTCTTTAAAATATCTCCATGCCATCCAAAAAAATGAAAAAGTGCCTCCATCCAACTGATTTATATTACAGTCCTACAATGCTGCACATGCTCATTCCCTAGTATTTCTCATAGAACTGTTATATGTCACACTCCATATTTTTTTTATATTTTGTAAGTATAAGCACACACCTGGCTTTGTTTAGTAACTATGACAAATCTATTGCTTTTTTAAAGATGCTGAAGATTTTTTTCTCCAGATTAAAATAATTAAAACTTTAGGTATTTACCGTTTCTAAATCTTACAAGTTCCTATGTTTATAGTCCCCTATTTATAAAATTAATCTAGAATGTGATTCCTCGTAGAGGAATCTTATAAAAAAACCACGCGTGCATGCATACCCTTCATTAGGATAAAGATATCACATGACACTGGAACATAATGATGCCACTTACTTCATTTCATTTACTTGTCTCAGAATTTCATGCTGAGTTTTCACAACAGTATCCAATTCTTGTTGAGTGATCTGGAGGAATAAAAGATAACCAGCCAGCTCAATAATCCTCATTCTATAGAGGGACAGGGCATAGTAGCCCCTCTTTTCTACTCTACTCCAACAGAGGCAAAATAAGGCATATTAGCATGTTCCAATCTCTCACCTGCCCGTGCTGCCCTGGAATCCCTGATCCTCTCTTAGAGATTTCTTCCGTCAGGGAAGAGACATATCTTCTCTGTTCATCAAGAATCATATCTAACTGTCGGTTTAGCTGCTTGATTTCAAGATGAATACGATTCTGTCCTTCAAAGATTTGTCTTAGCTCACGATCTCCTACACTCTCAAATATTTCATCTGCTGCAAAGTAATTATGAATCAAAATTAGAATTACCTACATATACGTGATTACTGAAACACTGTAATTGACCTAAGGGTCAAAAGATACTGAAATTAAAACGTTCCCAACATAGTGGTATAATCTCCCAAACAGAAAATGTGTAAGTAATTAATTTCATCATGACTCTTACATTTGTTTTTGTCGTTTCTAGTGGTTGAACACTTCTAACTTCAGTTTAAATTTTCTCATTTAAAAGTAATTTTTCTATTTTATATACTGGATGATTCTATCTCTTTGAATAGGCAGAATTAATCTGGGTAACAGAAATCAAAATAGTGATGGCCTCTGTGGAGAGGGATTTTAATATGAAGGAGGCACCAGGGAATTTTCTAAAGTGAAAAAATACTTTGGGTGATGGTCAAGCAGGTGGGAACATTTTCAAAATTCACCAAACTGTACTCTTCACATACTTAACTATAATCGGCTTCAGGATATGCTCAAATCCCATGTCATGTTTGAAACTAATTCACCAAGTCTGGATGACACTGTTGATCATTATGCTACAGTATTAAATGTTAGCCACAGGCTTTATTAAGTACAGCAATGACTGTTTATGCTCATAGGGAAAACCCAGGTAATAAAAACCAGTCTTAACATTATATTTTTTACATTATTGACAAGCAAGATCTTAATTACATTGGCTCAGACTAGTATTTTAAACTATTGAACTATTCAAGTTCAGAATTCTGTTAGTAGTAAGGAGAGAAGTGGGTTTGATATTACTTTACATTATTCTCACAATAGTTTGATAGTTTTCAAGAATTACCTCTATGCCAAAAAGGTACCCCTAAAAGGAGAGACTTAAGCCTTGGATGATTTCATTTAGCAAATACCTACTGAGCCTCAGCTACTTGGGCAGCAATGTTCTGGGTTACTATTTAGGTTTAGAGAACTTGGTTACGTGAAATCCCTGCCCCTTGGAGCTCCCACTCTAGCAGTGTAGGATTCATCCACCTACACAACCAGGGCACTCTTTACTGACACTTTACTAAACAAAGCTCTCAGTTTAAAGGTCTTTCAACTCTCAAAGACTAAAGAGTTGCTCATAAATTGTTTTCAGAAATTACTTGAAGCTTGCTAGTTCAGAGAGGAGGGGTGAGACAGGAAACATGAAATAGAGCATCCAATTTACAGCCACCATCGATGTCAGCTTTGCCACCACTCACCAGGCTGCCCCTGAAGGTCAGGGTGATCCTTTTGGAATTCCTCCTTTTTTTTGTCCAATTCTTGTTGAAAGTGCTCAAACTCCTCCTGATACTTTTCTTTTTCTTTTTCTGAAATTTCCTTATCTGGTGTAGGCTTTATTGGAGTTTAAGAATAGATCATAACAAAGATAAGAGAACCAGTGAGACATTTCAATATGTTCTTTCTCTTGTGTTAACTAGTCCACCATCAGCTGAAAGGTTAACATAAAATGCCTTTTCCTTTTTACAGAATAAAAACTTTACTCTTGCCACTAACTACAAAAATAATAATAACCACTACCATTTACTGACTACTTGCTCTAAGTACACTATCTTTTAATCCTTACATCATGAGGTAGCCAGGACAAACATCTGTTCTGCCAATGAAAACATTATATACTAGAGAGGTTCAATAACTTGTACGTGATCACACAGCAGTAAGGAACAGAAACAACCAAACCTAGGTCAGTCTTCCAAAGTTTTCAGCCATGAGGCATAACCATTGAAAACTGAAAATACACTTTTTGAAAAACAAATGTATGTACTCACTGGCTCCTTTCCAGGTTCAGTCAATTGGAAAGTCAGAAAAGAAAGAACATCATGGTCATCTACAAAATAAAAAAAAGTCTGAAAAAAATTTCATAATAGATTATTTTTATAGTTGTGAATTTATTTCATACTTATTGCTTTAAAAATAATGATAAGTAAGCTGTAATTTGATAAAGGCAGTGGTTCTCTGTGACCTTACAAAAACTCATCTGAAAGATGTACATTAGAAATAATCCAAATTCACTTTCTTAAACCTTAAATCAGAACATTTAACAGTACTTATCATATAATAGATGCTTAACAAAAATCTGATAAGGAGTAAACAAACAAATGAAAGGTAAAAGTAAGTCCACACTTCCAGTCCTGGAACTGAGACCCTCTCATTTTCCCACAGGTTTCTGCAAGGATGTAGTCCCCTCAAATGAGACAAAATCCTGTTCACATATTTCCTGTACCTAACTGTCTGAGTCTTCTTCACGACATGTACTGTTTTTGCCTTTCATGTTTATTTTACTTACATGGAAGCCACAAAAAACTTTATATTTTATTTAAAATCACATAAAATCAAATTGATTTCAAACTGTTTAAACTGAAAGCAGAGACTCAGCAGGCTGGCCTGGCTAGTTACATCCACAGAGTAAAGAACAATGATCTCCAGTGTGCAGCAGTCTTCATGCTTTCTACCTCGCATGGAGACCTAGAGATGCAGGCACATTCAATACAGAAAGCTGTGATACTTCACTGCACACTGAGAAACCTGAAGAGGAATCCTGTGGTCTAACAATGGTAGGGATCAGACCTTCCTGGCCATTACTGACCAGGTGATCTTCAGGACCTTTCACCTAAGATTTGGCAAATTCATCTAAAAATAAGGAAAACGTAATCTCTCTTTCCTGCCTCCCTGGGTTATAGAGAATGATCTATACATTTGAAAAGTATTTAAAACTACAATGTGCCATATAAACACAAAATTGTATTAATGCAGAATAACTTCATTTATTACCATGTGGAAAAATAATGACCATTGTATCTTGGTTCAAAGTTTAGTCCCCAAATAAAATTTCCTTACATTGCCAAATTCATTTATATATGAATACACTGAGGGTCCTAAAACACTTGGCAATTAGCCTTTTATAGCCTCAACTTTAAATATGTTTCCTTTGCTATAAAACAGTATCCCATCTAATGCTGTAAGTTGCATATTTGTTTGCATCCCCAGGTAACCGTATAACTAAAGAACAGTGAGAGCTGCTCAACACAGCAAAAGACTGGCACAGGAGACTACAGGAAGGCTTGAAATAGTCTTAAAAGGTTAAATGTAAACAAGGTTACATATCTCTAAAATGTATTATCACCAATAAAACTCAATTCCCTAACTCTTTCAATATTAAAAAGATAGCACGTTTTACCTGCAAGACCTCCTGTTGCAGCAGATATTCCAAAATGCCCTTGTGGGGGGATCACCATATTTTCTACTTTGGCGCAAAATTCATAATCATTTCTATTTGGTGTGAAGCCATTATTGATCATTACCTAGAAAGACATACTACAGCTATAGCTTTTACCAATGGACACTGTAAAATGAACTTCAATGAGTCAATTTGTTCAATTTTACTTCTTCTCATTATTATAAAGGGTGATTTTAAAAAACCTCACTTAGTATTATCAAACAATAAGATATTCCATTTGTTTTTCACCCACTGTGTCAAATGCTTAAAAATTTTGATAACTTTCCATTCAAATCTTTCTAAAATGAAATGTGGCTCACTTTCTCTTGAAAAAAATATTCTCTGAATCATTTATACAAAAGAGAGATCAGATTTGTTCTGAAACCCCAGTGACAGAGCTAAAACCAATAGGTTAAGTGTACAATTTCAACTACACCTTGTAGAGAATTAAATAGATTGTTTCAACAAATAGTATGTAAATGAAGTAATTGGGCTGTCACAGGTTAGCAGAAAAAGCAAAAGTAACAGAAGTCACACTGACATAAAAGGCAGAAAATGAAAACACTAAAAGGACACCTAAGTTTCTTCTCTGCAGGATATTTGAAGTAAAGACCCTAAATTTCTTAAGAGAATCTTGGAATTCTAAGAAGCATAGGTATCCAGCAGACACATGAACACTTTTCCCATCCCCCAGCCAAGCTGTGATTTCACCTCTTCAATACCTTTCATTCCTAACAACCCCATCACCAACGCTTCCCCAAAAGACAGCTGCTGAAATTGGAGTGGCCACAAAAGGAGTAGGTCATGGCATGGACCAAGGACACACCTGTATCACTACTTCTAGAATCAAAGTTTTGTCACAGACAAAGTTGAATCACACAGGTGAAATGTTATAGAACTCTGTCTAAATTTTCAGCAAAAGAATAAAATACCCATCAATAGGAAAGGTTAACCTCTATATAATGTAAGATAGAAATACATGGACTGCCGGGCGCGGTGACGCACACCTGTAATCCCAGCAACTTGGGAGGCTGAGGCAGGAGGATCGCGAGTTCAAACCCAGCCTCAGCAACTTAGCGAGGCCCTAAGCAACTCAGTGAGACCCTGTCTCTAAATAAAATACAAAATAGGGCTGGGGATGTGGCTCAGTGGCCAAGTCCCCTGAGTTCAATCCCTGGTTCCAAAACAAACAAACAAACAAAAAGAAATACATGGACTAAAAACTAGTTAAAACTAATTTTTAAAGATAATCTGCCATATAGTTAAATAAATATTAAAAAACAAATATTAATATTTGTTTCCTTTGATTAGAAATAATCCTATTTCAGTTTATATAATTTACAAGTGGTCTTTATTATCTCACTCTAATTTTTTAAAAATGGTATAACATACAGATTGTACTATGAGTTAGGAGGAACATCAGGACTGTGATTGTAAACCCCATGTACTATGTGTTTATAATGAATGCCAGGGACACACACTTCACTTGCAATTTTTCCTTCCAATGTAAAAACAACTGGAACAACCTGAGGTACAAATACTAACTTAAATATTTCTTGAGTACCTCACGTGGGCACAATATGAGCAATTTTGAGCATTACAGGCTATAATGTCTGCCTGAGGTTATAATCGTATTGGTAAGAAAAGAGTTAACCAGCAATTCAAGACAGCACATTTCATCAAAAGTCAAAAAAGCACTAAAGGAAAAAATTACTTGAAGAGTTTAGGGGAAATATATCATTATAAGCTGATGTTTGCGAAATCTGATAGAAAAGGGATCTGAGACAGCATGTTCAAAGCTGAGAAAGAACAGAACATTACTGGAAGGAACAAGAGGCTGAGCAAAATGCTCACAGGCCCAACCCAGTGGCTGCCTGTAGGGGTCCAGTATGTACAGCATGTACGGCAGCATGGGTGCTTCCAACACCAGCCCTACAGTCGTTCCTAGATGTTAGGCAACAAAGAATTCCAGGGCCAAGTAAGTCTGGAGAATGTGAGGCTTAATTAAAGGTTTCTTTATTTATTCTCACTTTATGAAGGAATTTAAAATATGCTAAAACATACAGCAATGCCCAATCTCATCTGACTAGGAAACTTTCTGGGGAGTCGTACATTCTGCAGGAACTGCTGGTGGGCCCCTCACTGTGTAGAATCATGCAAGCAGCCTCCCTATGATCTTATTTTTTAAAAAAAATATTTTTTATTTGTAAATGAACACAATACCTTTATTTATTTTTTTTATGTGGTGTTGAGGATCGAACCCAGTACCTCACACATGCTAGGCAAGCACTCTACCACTGAGTTACAACCCCAGTCCCTCCCAGTGATTTTAAGTGAGCATCTACTCATCATGTGAGTAGCCGCTGTCTGGGCTTTGTCCATATGAAGGTAAATGTGACTTGGTGATAACCCAATGAAACTGTACAGAATGAGCAGCAATTACAGTGAAACCTAAGTCCATCCTAATATCCTGGACACATCCAGTATAATGAGATCTCTAACAGCTTGGAATTCAAGATCAAGCCAATATAGTTTTCCAAAGGACTGAGAGTATGGCTCAATGGTAGAGCACTTGCCTAGCATTCATGAAACCCTGGGTTCAATTCCATATACCTGCAATTTCTTTTTCTCCAAAGAGCCACCTTTTTTTCAGAGTTTCATACATAGGAGTTTAAGGCTAGCTCAAGATTTAGAAGAAGGAAAAATTCACAAAGGATATTTTTACTTTTAACTATTATACCAGGTATTGATGACATCTTTAAAAAAAAAGTTTCCAATGTATTAGTGATCTTAGTTATTAAAACTGCCAGTTGAATACAGTCACCTATATTTTACCCTAAATTCAATTTATCTACAACTACACTAATTACCAATCCTCTCATTTCCATTTTTCCCCAAACACAAAGGAGCTGCTACTTTGCTAGGAAATGGCACCAACTGTTGTCCAGTTGGGCAGAAATTCAGGAATTATCTTTGACTCTACAATTCTATTCATACTTCAACCCCTGGCAAAGTGTGCTAAGTCAGTTCTGAGGTCTCCCCCTGATACTCATCTCTCCTCTACCTTCCCTTTGCCACCACCTTAGTGTAGACCACAAGTGGGTCTTGCAGTTAAGATGGACCTGGAGTCACATCACAGTTCTGACAGTTATTTAGTATGAGACTACTGAAGTTATTTTAAATTTCCTATATTCAATTTTCCCACATTCAAAGTGGAGACGCCTATGGCCCAGGGCTGTTTGAAAAACTGTACATGAAGTACAAAGTATGAGGCTTAGCACTTTTAAGAGTCAAGGAGTCAAAATCAACTTATCCTTTGCTCCTTTCACAAACAAGAACGCTAGACCTAAGTCATTTTTCAAAATTGTAAATCTGACCATTTACTTTCTGCTTAAAACTGAACTTTCTTAAAAGTTCCTTACAGGATAAACTACAGGACACCCGGTGCAAGGCACATGACTGCCAAACTTTCAAACTTTACTTCCCCCAGGTTTCCTGTTATCTACAAGTCATACCAGCTCTGTCTCAAATATTTCAATTTCTCTCAAGGCCCTATGCCTGCTTTCTCTACCTAGAAACACACAGGCACACACATACCCTACCCCAAAACATCCCACTCCTGCTTTAAAGTGTAGCTCAACTCTGAGAAGCTGTTCTTGACCTTCCCACTCCCACATCAGAGAGAATTTTGTTCCTATGATTCCTCAATGGTGGCTGTGTTATAGACTTTGTTAGCACTGCATGGTAATGCTACATAGGTCTCCACCATTAGACTATAAGCTCTCTGGGGAGAATGACCTTTGTTTTACTCCTATTTCCTAAAGATTGGCACACATACACAACACATCACAACCCTGCACAAGCAGGGTACTTAAACAGCTATTAATCAAATGGAAACCTACTGGCAAGTTCTTAAAATAGATGTCCACATATACCAGGCTTTGAAGTCATTTCTGTTCTCTTAGAGTATTGCCGATGGACACATAAACAGTACCCACATTTAAGTGTATTTAATTTCAATCAAGTCAAAGAGAACTCAACAAGAATAGTCAGACTACAATACTGTTCATTTGATTACTACTACTTACTGTCAGAGTTTTCTGGTAATATATAATCTTTGCCCGAACAGGATAGGGTTTATTACGGAAGTCCCTCTGGCAACTTGCCAAGGCTTGATTGGCACCATCACTAGAGTGGGAGAGAAAGGAAAATAAAGAAACTTAGAAAGCTTTTCAGTATTTAAAAATTCAGGAAGATTAAAATAATATCAAGTTATGACAAAATCTTAGCGATATTTACTTCAACTTATTTAGAGGACACAAAGGTGGCACAAATTTTTTCCTACTAGAACTCTGAGTGACATGAGAACCAATGTTACTAGGTGACGATAGAAAGGAGAGATATACCATTCTGCATGAGGCTAGGACACAGGACCTCTACCTTAGGGCAAAAGCCAAATTCCTTGTGGAGCTTTTAAAAATGCTGATCCATAGACTCCAACAGAAATCAACTAAAGCAGAATAAAAAGGAGAGGGCCCAGGCACCTCTACTTTAAATAGCTCCAAGGGAGTTGTGATGAACTACCAAAGTGAAAATCACCAAGGCAGAAACAGTAAACTACAGCAAGGATAAAGTAATTTAGAGGTAATTCCTATACAACAAATATGTGAAAATAAAAAAGGACATGCCTAGTTCACATACA
The DNA here is from genome assembly GCA_020662805.1 of Glaucomys volans. Lineage (NCBI taxonomy): Eukaryota > Metazoa > Chordata > Mammalia > Rodentia > Sciuridae > Glaucomys > Glaucomys volans. The sequence continues at coordinate 24,684 of JAJEJO010001298.1, forward strand.
ATATAAATATAATGAACACTTAGATCCTTTGTAACCCACAATATTTACAATAAATAAAGCAATATTTTCAATGAATAAAGTGGCATAAGTTGTGTACTCATTAGTTTGATCAGGGCTCAACTTTAGTTTTGAAACTAATAAAGATAAAAAAGTATGACTAGTGAAAGCCAGGGACATTCTATAAATCTTCAAAAGTATTACGTAACTTTAGATTAAATGAACACATATTTTAAGTTTGAAATATGATGTGGTTCATAGAAACAATTTTAACCCATTTTGTCCTGTTGTTCCAGATGTGGAACACCTATAAGCACTTAAGTATTATATATGATATGTAATATAATTATATAATAACATATTAATATAATAATCTCAATTAATATAACATATGTAAGGTCTAGATTATGATACCAACCTATCTTAATGTACTTTGTCAGTTTCATTACGAAACTTAGATGGGAAAACTTGGGACTTTACGGGTTAGGACACAGTCAAATTAAAATAAGACCCTTTCACTAAGTTACAAAATGACATTATAAGAAAAGGCATAATACTTATTGCAAAGTGTTCAGAATATGAAACAAAATTTTTCATGCAATTCCTGAATAGAAGCTAAAATGAGAAACACTGTAAAGATCACACACTTACTTTTGATGGTCATAATGGATTTGTCCATTGTTGCCTACAATTACTATAGCAGGATTATTTTTCTAAAAATAAAAAGAATGCATTTGTTTTAAAGGACTTGATCAAAAAATTCTAGATCATTCTTGTACTATGAGGTCTCATATCTCTAAAATTCTAGGACTCAAAATTTTAAAATAATATAATTTTGGCATTCAAGGAACTATTAAAGTTCTCTGAATTGCTAATAGTTACCATTGAAAGTCAGAAGAAAAAACCAGTTAGAGGGAATGTGATCAATCTTAAAGCTGCTGCTAAACTACAAGTTAATGTTTACAATATCTAAGTACATTTTGTTCTTAACTGTTTTAGGAGAGATCATCAGAAAAACTGGTCTTATCGAAGAGTGATTAACATAAAAGATGGTATGTGAGCTAGCAATAAGTCATGCACATGAACACTGTCGTGAGAGCAGACTTTTAAGAGTCTTCTAAACACAAATGGTTTCACTGCCTACATTTACTGTCGCAGGCCTACCCATCATAATTATGAACTACATTACAGGAGTGGTGGGGAGGGAGTCATTGCAAAATTCTAAGGCTCTATATGACCTAAACTGGTATATGAAAAATTGTGTCTGTATAGCTCTCAATTGCTAAATTAGAGACTAATTACCATATTTAAAATATCATCTGTTGAGTTTGCCACTATTATATGCATGAAAGTGTCATATAAGTTATATTTCACATAGCCCAACTTTGCTAGCAGATATAATAAAGTAGGTAACTGTTCTTAAAATAAATATACCTTTCCATCATTGTCAAAAGAATCAAAAAATATTCCAACGCCATTCCACATATCAGCTGATCCAAACACAGGGCCCTCCAAGCCTTGATTTTCTGTGTACCAAACTGCCTGAAAACACATAACAGGGAACCATTAGAGGTTAGTGGTATGTGCATTTATATTCATTTTCTAAGTAACAGAAATGATCATACTAAGCCATCAGCTCCAATTCGACCTCTTCCAGTCACTCGAAATGTCACCTCCACTTCCCAGTTCTCAAAGGCTGCTTTTGTCTTTGTCCATACTGACCCTCTTTGGCTTTTTAAAGATGGTGCTATTCGAATTTGATCTGAACTTGCAATAGCATCTACAGCAGAAATAAGGGGAAAAAAGCTTTAATTTATGATAAGATAAAATTCAACACATCATCACCAAACTGCTACATGTGTGAAAATCAAATTTTAACTTAGTAACCTGTATAATAATTTGATCAGGAAATAATTTCATATTAACAGTTTCAACTTTGAAACTTTAGGGCTAATGCCTCTTTTATCTTTTGAACAGTGAAGTATCTGCAAAAATAAAAATAAAACAAAACTACAACAATACATTAAATATTCCATGAGCAAAGAGCAAGAGGAAGGAGATGATTACTTAAAAGGCAAACTACCTATTTGATTCTCATATTTTTTTAAATACCTAAAAAAAGTTCATATTATTTAAAAAAAAAACCCTACAATATATTTACTGGTTTACAAATGTTAAAAAGTTTAAACATTTTGAAAAGAACATACCACTAGGAATCAAGAGACTTGTTCCTAGTCTCAGTTCAGCTGGGACTTTGAACAAATAAATTCTCTTACTGTCTTGGGTTCAACATATGTTCACCTGTAAAATGAAGGGGCTGAGCTTGATCACTTCCATAAACACCCCAAAAGTTTTATGCAAAGTACTCTGCATATATACATTTTCGAGGGAGAGAGCCAACTAAATTTCAATTCAGTAATAACCAATTCTTCAGCTTTGGCAGATTCTCAGAGAAAATGGTGATCCCCAAAGTAGTGGTTTGCATTTCTAGGCTGAGTTGAAGTCCCAGCTCCACCACTAACTAGCAGGTAAATTATTTTATCTCTAACAACCTCAGAAGTATATAAGGGGTTATAAAAGTGCACATACAGGTATACCTTGGAGATTCTGCTGGTTTGTTTCCAAATCACTGCAAGAAAGCAGTTTTTATGCATTTTTTTTGTTTCTCAGTACATATAAAAGTTATGTTGACAGTATACTCTGGTCTATTAGATGTATGAGAGCATTATGTTTAAAAAAATGTACATAACTTAATCAAAAAGTCACATTGTTAAAAAAGCTAATGATCATCTAAGCTGTTGGAAAAATGGAGCCAACAGACTTGCTGGAAATAGGGCTGTCACGTATCTTTGATTTGTAAAAAGGACAATATATGCAAAGTACAATAAAATGAGGTATGCTTGTAAGTATTTCAATCCTCCTATTCTTGAACTAGATAATTATTAAAGCATGATTAGGTCTAGAATTTGAAAAATTCTGCATAACCTCTGGGAAATAAAACTATAATATCACTTTACAGGTAGGAAAAACTGACAGAAAGAAAAGTTGAGATACTTCAGTATGATCACTCACTTTTATCATTATCATTTTCAAATACTCATGGTTGAGAAGAAGGCACTGGAAAGAGTACAGGACAGAGAATTAGAAGAACTACATTTGAGTTCAGTTCTATAGACACTGGTTATATAACCTTTTCCAAGAACCTTACCCTTTCTGAACATCAGTTTCTCCATATGTAAAACAGATAATACCTCTCTTATCTACTAAGGATTGTATAGGAGAATGAAGGTGAAAAGAACTTTGAGAGTTATAAAGAGTTACAAATTGTTACTTTTTTTTTTTTTGCCCTTATGAACCCATGTGTACCAATAGTACAAAAGGACATTAGAACTAAGAAAGACAAACATGATAGACTTCATCTTAATTTGGGGTTGAATGTAAAGGGCTGTGTTTAAATTAGATCCTAAAGTCTCTCTACATAATGGATCACAAGGCTAAACAAAAATGGGGGGAAAATGAACAATGGCATTAAGAGAACAGTAAGACTATAAAAATTAGAATAGTGATGAAAGCAAGGGACATCCATACCAGTGATTCCCAGAGTCAGTGCACAGATTAAGTCATGATTAAAATACTACTCTCTTTATTTCAAATGTAGTCTAAACATACACCTTAAATGCATTAAGGTATGTTATCCTGAATTTTTGCATCACACCAGATTAGTTGGTTGTGGCTCTGTAAAGAAAGTCGAGGTAACTAATTTCAGTAGTTGATTAACATTCCTAATTTATGGATCTGAGGAAGAAAGAGAGAAGAGCAAGCACAAAACATAGAGGGGCAAAAGTGAAAAAGTATGAACAAATCCATCAGCACTACTGGGAAAAAAACATCATTCCCTTCCTCCCCCAAAAGCTGAAAGCAAAAGATCCAAAACCTTCTGTTTAGTATCATCTGCATCATCTTTGTGTACTAACAATGATGTTATCTTGAAAACAAGTGCCCACCATTATTCCTTTGCCCAGTGGGCTCATAATATATGACTGCTGAGTTAACAACATAATTGCACTATGCTTCAAACACTTGATGACTTGGTCATTAAATCAAATTGAAATTTATACCTTATAATTACATATTAATTTAAAGGTAATGGCCCTTCCCAAGAGTGTGCGATCTATTTAGTAATTACTTTCTAGAAATGAAACACTTTGTTTCAAGCACTGGACAATCTAGAAGAATGTATACAAGCCTCATGTAAATGATTGCTTACTCACACATAAAGATGGAATTCAAATTGCCAGTTTCTCATGTCATCAAAAGGCATTGGCCACTGATTTCAAAGGGTATATCTGTTGGTCACTGAACAGAGGTTATGACATACCAAGTACTATGACTGATTTCTTAGTCAGCAGTGACACATCAGCACTAGAAAGTGCAGATGTTTTCTTTCACAAACATCAATGCTCTAACAAGACTCTCTTATTGATAAGAGAATAAACAGTGTGAATAAAATTTGAAGCAGAATTTCGATTTTTCTTGAAAGAAGATATAATGCTATTCTTAGCCAGGTTCAGGAGTACTCAATACAAACAAAAACTCTACTCAATAAAAGCACGAACGTGACTACAAAGTTACTTGATGCAAAGATCAAAGACCACACCGATGTCAGTAAGAGAGGCAACTTTAAGGCGTAGTTCTAACAGCTTTACAATGTCTTTTGACATGCATAACCTAAAAAAAATTACTCCAAAACCAATCTATGTAATAATCTTTGAATCCTTCAAGGGGCATTGAGTACAAAACTGACCATTAACCACTGCTAAAACACCTGAGAAAAATAAGCAGGAGAAAGGAGGCTGATGAAACAGGTCTCAGGTTGGGATGGCTGGGGGTGGGGAACGTGTCCCCTAGAGACGTGGCGTCAGGGTGTAACGTGACACCTAAAAGCGAGTTTGAGGGCTGGGAAGTGGAAGGAAGTAACAAAACACCTCTAGATCAAACGGAAAGTACCAACGAAATCAAAGAAGTTAGGAGGTGGATGAGAGTGGACAGAACGGTGAGAAGACTCTCGGAGGCAGGCGGGGAAACTTGCAGAGCAGAGGAACCCGGAGGAGGGGTTGCAAAGAGGTTCCCCACCACAGCGCCTACGGTGTGCAGCAGCTGGAAAGGGACCCCACCCCACCAGGGTATCTGCGGAGAGGAGAACGGAGCAGGCGGAAGGCGGGGACCCGGGCCTCCCGCCCCTTTCCCGGGCTTACTCCCCGCGTGGGCCCAGAAGGGCACGGTCCCATCGCTCTGCACCAGGTGCGGCCCCTTGAAGCTGTACTTGTACTCGAAACGGCGATGTGGCAGCGCGGCCGGGGTGTCCGCAGCACCGGCGGCCGCGGGGTCGCTTCCCACGCCGTCGCCCCGGACGAAGCGACTGAGTGACAGCAGCAGGGCACAGAAAAGCGGCAAGACTCTGGCCTGGGGACCCCTTAGCCTGGATCCCGCCATCTTGGATTCTGGGACGCGGAGGCCGGCGGGAGAGGGAGGGGCGCGGGAGGCTGCGGCTGGCCAACAGGGCGCTCGCTGATTGGCGGAGCCTGGCGGACCCGGAGGGCAAGGGGTGAGCTCCGCCCCCGGCCACCGCAATCCTGACGGCCACCCGGCCGGGAGCATGAGTGGGCGGGGCGGAGGGGCGGGGCCTGGGAAATGGGCGGGGTCTGGACGCGGCGAGGTCCGCTTGCTCTGCCCTGTGCGGAGGCAGACTCCAATTTCCCCCGCCAGTCGCAGCGCGTTCGGGCGGAGCTGAAGGGTGCCTACCTGCAGGAGGCTTCCTCCTGCCACTTAAATTCTCTCAGGGAGACTTGTGGCCTCACCCTATGATCACCAAGTATTGGAAGAAAGGTTCGTTTTTCATTTTGTGAACTTCCCAGAAACAAGGCGTACTGGAATGAACGCTAATGATCATGAATGCTGATGGTCCCAGCCTACTGAGAACAGTTCAAAAGAGAGCCCTAGGATCCTTTAGTTGGTTGAATCCAGGGATTTCTACGAATCTGTCAGTCAACCTTCCCTTCTCAAAAATTAATTCCAAGGGTTTTCCAATTTTTTGAAACCGTGGCAACAGTGCATTCAAATGGAAACTCAGTTTTGTTCAGTTTTGGTGAGAGGGATTATGTGCGGTGAACGGAAGCGTCAATAGAGACGCTTTGAGATTGGATTGGTCTTTAACTCAACGAATAAATTGTGCATTTTAAAGGAGAGTCGTCTTTGGGGTGGGGTGATACCTATATTGTCAAAATATTCATGGTCATCCAGCCGGGCGTGGTGGCGCACGCCTGTAATCCAAGCGACTTGGGAGGGTGAGTCAGGAGTATCGCGAGTTTAAAGCCAGCCTCAGCAACTTAGCGAGGCCCTAAGCAACTCAGTGAGACCCTGTCTCTAAATAAAATACAAAAATGGGGCTGGGGATGTGGCTCAGTGGCCGAGTGTCCCTGAGTTCAATCCCTGGTTAAAAAAAAAAAGAAAAAGAAAAAAAAATTCATGGTCATCCAGAGTTTTTTTTGTTTGTTTATGACTAATTTTTTTAAATCTGAGAAACAGCAGTATGATGTGTGTCCTTTATACACATAGATCTTTATTTCATTAGCTCTCCTTTTGTGGGCTGTGACCACAACACGAACTCCAAGAACTGCATGCCCAGATTATTTTTACTTAGTTTTCACTGACCTTGCCATCTCCAGACTCATGGCCTATTACTATTAAAGCTCTTTCTAGTGCTGAAATAAAACCTTCACACTGAATATAGATTTAATATTTCTCACCTGCCTGTCTCCAGATGTAAGTTAAATGGAAATATGATCCACTAGCAGTAACACAGATTTAACAGCTGTATAGTATGTGTGATTATTGCCGTAGGCTCCCCAGGGCTTTAAATCCATGGGGTTTAGCGTTTCATCGTCTTCAGGTGTCTCATTTCTGTGGAAACCAACTCTACACCTTGCAGAGTAATCCATAAATATCTGTTAAGGTTAATAAAAATGACAAACACTTATTGAGTGCTTATAGTTCCAGAAACTGCATCAAGCCTTGGACATATATTCACTTACCAAACGGTCATAGCAGCCCTCTAAGTTAGGTGCCATTATTAATATCTCCCTTTTACAGATGAGGAAATAGAGGCACAAGAAGGCTAAATAATTTGCCCAATGTCACACAGTTACGCAACTGAGATGGATCTCAAATCCAGGCAGTCTGTTAGTAACACCTTCAATCTTGAGAACCATTCTGTTAGGCAATAAGTACAATGGATATTTTCAATTTATTACTCATGGTTTCAACTCATGGGAGAACTGAATTTTAAATACAAGTTATAATTTGTAATTTCACTGAACCACAAACATAAATTATTATATTCTATAAGGTTGTTCCTTTAAATTTTTTTAAAATTAATGAATAATATAAAAATAGAAAAGTACCCAAGCCTCAGGAATACTGCCCAAAGAATTTTTCACAAAATGAACACATCCCATGAAACAGGAATATTTACACTGTTCTCTAAAACTGCAGAGGCTATTCTTGTTTCTTTCATTTCTAAATGTGTTCATATCAGTTTATTGATTTACAGGGGAACACTGCTGCAATCAAGATTGGAATTGAATTAAATCTATAGGTCAATTAAGGAAAATTTGAAATCTTGATAAGATTGATTGCTCCTGATCCAGGAAAATGATAGATTCTTCCCTTTACTTAGGTTTTCTTTAAAAATGTTCAGTAATATTTTATATTTTTCTGTTTGGAGATCTTGAATGCAATTTATTAGTTTTGTTAACTTATTACTTATTTTGTTAATTTATTAATTTATTAGTTACTGGCTAGTTTATTAGTTAAATTAGTTGTTAGTTTTGTAAATTTATTGTTTATAAATTTGATATTTTTTACACTAATGATAATGACTTTTTTGTTTTTGTTTTTGTTGCTGGAATATTGATATGCAATTGATTCTTGAATATTGATATTGTATCCAACAATTTTTCTTGAACATAGAATTTTTTAGGTTATCTACATACATGATCTCATGTTTTCTACAAATAAGGACAGCCTAATATTTTTTGCTTTTTGTGCTTTCCATGGTTTATTTCTCTTTAGTCTACTGACTAGGGTCAGTAGAGTAAAAGTTATAGAAATCAGGATCATTGTCTCATTTCTAATTTCTTGAGAGAACCATTGAGTATGATGTTTCTGTAGGTTTTTGAAGATTTTAAAAGATGAGATTAGGGATTTTCCTTGGGCTCCTAGTTTGCTAAGTTTGAAAAAATGTGAATATGTATAAAATGTTATTAAATGGTGTTTCTATATCTATCAAGTGATTAAAATGGCTTGGATCTGGAGTGTGCCCCAAAGGCTCAGGTGTTAAAAGTTTGGTCCCTGATGCAGCAGTGTTCAAAGGTAGGGATTTGGGGGAGAGATTGTATCATGAGGACCCTAGTCTTGTCCTATTCTTGGATTCATAGTTTGAATGGACCTTTGGGAGATAGTGGAAACTGTAAGAGGTGGGACTTAGTAGACTATATTTTGTCCCTGTCCCTCCTTCTCTTTCTGCTTCCTGGCTGCCATTAAATGAGAAGTTTCCCCTGCCATACCCTTCTGCCCTGACGTTCTTCCTGACCTCAGGCTCAAGGAATGGAGCCAACCTACTATGGACTGAAACGTCTGAAACCACGAACCAAATACATCTTTCCTCCTCTAAGTTGATTTTCTCAGGTATTTTGTCACATGATAGAAAGTCAACTAACATAATAATCTCCTTGTCCTTCATATTTTTTCCTATTTAATAAATTACATTGGTTGATTTTTAAATGTAAAATTCAACATCGCATTTTGAATAAGCTCCAGTTGGTTGAAATGTATTATCTTTTTATCTTTATAGATCTCTGGATTTTGCTTAAGCTTTTACCGTATATATTCATGAGAGAGAATATGCTGTAATTTCGCCTTTTTACAGCGTTCTTGTAAAGTTTTAGAATCAGAATTATTCTTGCATGACAGAAACATTTCCAATAACCTCCACTTGGGTTTGATACTGTCTTTTGAGAGCCAATCACTTTGTAAGTGTAGCTAACTGTCCAGTATATATCTTAACATTCCTTTTTGATATTATCAAAAAGATGAAGATCTTCTTACTGGTAAAGATGATCTATGTGTGGATATACTCCAAAATGTGGTGGTTGTGGAAACTTCCAGTCTTCATCCTAGATAAATGTCAAAACTGAAACTCCTGAAACTATAGAACTGGAAAATTTAAAGACTCTGGTTTAATATGTTTGCCTGGGTGCTGGCAGAGATTGTTCCTTGAAGGGAAGTTTTTAGAAGGGTGGACCAGGCTTTCTCAGCATTGGCAATATGCCAAACTTGGTGGCAGGGAAGCAGGGAAGCAGTTTCTATCCAAGAAACAATGAGAAGGCTGATTTGATCAAAGCCTGCAATTCATGCAAGGGGGAAGTAGGAGAAAATATGGAAGGGTAGAAGGGGTCAGATTCCAGGAAGTCATCAGATTAATTTAAGGAGTTTGGATAATGCCCCCAAACATGGGAAGAATCCATAATATGTTAAAGGAGAAAAAGAAGAGGTTGGGAGAGAACACCTCGGTGAGAGGTGATTAGTTCCTGGAGCAAGACAGGAGCTTGGGCAGCAGAAAGAAAAGAGGCACAAGGACCTGTCAGGGAACTAACTTTAAACCAGGCGTTGTCCTGTGTCATCTCTCCCCTCCCACCTCATTCCACTGTCCACCTCCTGTATCCTCAGGCTGAACACTCAGTAGAGGTCACAATAGCCTGGGTGGGTATTACGGGATAGCTCCCCAAGCCCTTCCTCCCTCTGTCCTGATTGATAGAACCCACCCTGTTCTGGATGGCAGCTGTCCAACACAGTCTTCCTCAGCCTGCTGAGCCTTTCACGGCAGGTAGATTCAAATGCCTGGAGGAGCCACCTGCCAAATAGGCAGATCTCACTGGGTAAAGGCTTTCCCTTTTCCTGTTTCTCCTTATCCCGTGATATCTTCATATCTCCTTGATGTGTGAATGCAGTGCCTAGAGATTGACCAGTCATCCTGAGACCACTAAGAACAATGGTGCAGGAGGCCAGAGAAGCCCTGGAGCTCCTCTAACAGGCCAGGACCCTGTCTCCACACATGTATTTTCTGAGATATAACCCTCACCCATCTAAACCAGTGATTCCAGGTTTTGTGCTTCCTGCTATCCTGTTACCATGGTCCACAGGAAATGAGTGCTACTATGTAGGTGATAAACATGCATTTGCTCATTTAAAATGAAATTAACCCAATGTTTTCATTTAACATCGAGGTGTTTGCCCTTTCCCCCACTATTTGTGAGAAACAACTTTCTCAAATCACATATCTACTTTCCCTAAAATGACCTCTTGACCACTTTGAGCTCTTCTCCAAATTGTCAACAATTATAAATCAGTGATGAAGCACAGAAGGCTTTGAAGTTGACTGGCTGAGGTGAATCCTGGCTGTCCCAATGTGTGAACTGGCATAGAATCTTAAAAACTCTGTTTCCTCTTTTGTACAAGGGAGAGGAATAAGAGTAGTGATGTCATCTGCTTTAGAGAGAATTCAGTGCCTGTACCAGGTGAGCTCCCAGGTAGAGCTCCCAGGCATTAGCTATTCTAGTGACACTTCCTCACTCTTTACTGATAATGAAGAGACGACCATCTCAGCCCCATTAAATCAGTCATATCCGGGTACCTTCAGCAGAACATGTGGTGCCTCTGCTCACCTCCACCTCTTTACTGTAAGATAAGGAAACACACCCTGGGTGGAGAGATGTGGACAGTGAACACTGAAGTATATGGAGACTTAATATATGTTAACACAAATGGCCTAATGTCTATAAGAGCAGACAGACATTTTGCAAGTGGCCTGAGTCAGATTGGGAAGAACAGCTCATATAATTAACTATTATCTTAATTGTGTTATATGTCATAGTAGTTAGTGCTAAAGAATTTTCCAATTACAATAAATCTATAGATTAATTTCTTCATGTTTACCTTGTAGTCAATTAATAAGATATAGGTAAATGAATAAAAAAAGAATTTTGGGGGGCTCCATTCTGGAAAGCAGTATGGAAATTCCTTAGAAAACTTGGAATGGAATCACTGTTTGACCCAGTTATCCAACTCCTTGGTTTATACCCAAAGGACTTAAAATCAGCATACTACAGTGACATAGCCACATCAATGTTTACAGCAGCTCAATTCACAATAATTAAGCTGTGGAACCAACTTAGGTGCACTTCAGTATATGAAAAGATAAAGAAAATGCGGTATATATGCAATGGAATATTGTCATAAAGAAGAATGGAATTATGGTATGTGCTGGTAAATGGATGGAACTGGAGACTAGCACACTAAGTGAAATAAGACAATCCCCCAAACCAAAGGCCAAATGTTCTCTCTGATATGCAGATGCTAACACACAACAAGGGGGAGGAGAATAGAAGTTCATTGGATTAGACAAAGGGGAATGAAGGAAACGAGGGGAAATGGGAAGAGGAAATACAGTAGAATGAATCAGACATAACTTTCCTATGTTAATATGTGGACTCATGACTAGTGTAACCCCACATCATGTACAACCACAAGAATGGGCAGTTGAACTCCATGTATGTATAATATGTCAAAATACACTCTGCTGTCAGGCATATCTAAAAAGAAGAAATTTTAAAAAAAAGAATTGTTTGGGGCTGAGGATGTAGCTCAATGACAGAGCGCTTGCCTAACTGGGGTTCAATCCCCAGAACTGCAAGAAAAAAATTGGGATGCCATTTAGGTAATTAACAAGAGGAGAGAATGATACCATATTTACATAATGTGCACCAAGATCTTCTGTGTGTGTACTAACATGTCATGTGGGGGCCATAAGTTTCCAGATATTGTGTCTTTTAAAGTCAATATACACAAAGTTACACTTCCTGGTCCTGCTATTTAGATAACAAATAATTGGCCCCATGCCAATCTTTAATTTGTTTTTCAATTAGGAGCTTTGCTAAAGTGTGTATTCCAGGCTGACACTGTTTGCTCTAAAGCAGAACTAATGAGCCTTTCTTCTTATTAGAAAAGGTCAGAAGTGGGCTGTGACTGTAACTCAGTGGCAGAACACTTGCCTAGCATGTGTGCGGCACTGGGTTTGATCCTTAGCACCACATGATCATAAACAAAATAAAGGCATTCTGTCCATCTACAACTACAAAAAACAAAAGATCAGAAATGACATGAACCTTTATACCTGCATTGGGGCAAAACATTGTTTTTCAATCCCTTTCTAATTCATAGAACAGTTGAGAGGAAGCAGGAGAAGAAGAAAAATGACTCCGGAGAACAGAAAGCAAAAGAAGAGAGAAAGAAATGTCTGGAGAGGAGAGGAAAATATTTTTATACAGACTGTGGTATTCTCTCCATTTTGACTACAGAATAAATATTTGCAGAAATGGATTTCCCAATGCAAGATGAAAAAGGACAGGAAAAGAGAGTTTAAGCAAAACATTTAAGCTGGGAATCAAGCTGAATCTGGTAGACAGGAGAACCCGTGCATGGGAGAAATAGCGCCTTCCACTGTATGCCACTAACCCAGAAATCTTAGGGGCTTTTATGCATCTCTTAGAGACAAAGTTTTTTGGAATGTTGAACTATATTCACTCTGGAAGCACAAAGAAATCTCAGTGGCATGTGAGGCAATAAAAACGGTTTTTTGCAGCTACTGGTTAGCAGGCTCAATAGGTGAAGTATCTTTTTACCCTATTTTTTTCAAGCCACCTGGTCTTGTGGGCAGTGGCAAGATGACACTGGAATGAGTCATTCAATAATGAATGCTCAGCAATGTGAATCTCCCACCAGAAAATAAATGCTTTGTTAATTCAGGGCAGAACTAGGGATTGCTTCCTCTCCTCTTGAGAAAATAGCAAGCATTCAATAAATTCATTTTATTTCAGATTCCAATAACTTGGAACATCCACTATTTTATCCAAATTTGAATTGGGGTGATTTTTATCATTATATTGCTTAAGGGGGAAGTTTTTGTTAATCACATAATAGCAGGACATTAAATCTACTTCAAAAGGTAAAAACGTATGGCAATTTTAGCTTACTAATTATTTAGGAGAAATATATGGTGATAATTACAGATTAATTTGCTTGGTTATAAAACAACACTGTGTTTCTACCTGTTGAAATAGTTATAGGATGTGTTCTTATATGAACACATGACCAGTGTAACTCCACATCATGTGCAGTCACAAAAATGGGAAGTCATACTCCATGTTCGTATGATACATCAAAATACATTCTACTGTCATGTATAACTAAAAAGAATAAATAAAAACTTCAAAAAGAAATAGTTATAGGATGTAATTAAAATGAATAAAATTTCATTCCTAAAAAATTCCTAACAATGTTGACTAATGTATAATTAATAGCTCATGAAAACATTGCTATTTTAACTATTTCACTAAGCCAAAACAACCTTAACCTAATTTGTTATGCTGAGTGAAGTTTTACTATATAAGTTTTAAAACATGAGTCTAAGTCATTTATTACATAATCTATATCATTCTAAAATTCAAGGATAGTTCAATATTGTGAAGTTTTATGTAATACACAACACTAAGACATGCAAAAAAGAATTTCATAAAATAATCCTCTAATGAATGGCAAGATGTTGTAACAGTATAAGAAGAGAATTCCTTTCATGTTGGAATTCTTCAACAATTTGGCATTTACATACCAAATACCTGCAACAAACACCATTTTTTATTAGGTCATTATAGTTATATATCATACTAGGGTTCATTCTGACATATTCATACAAGCATGGAGTATAATTTGCTCAAATTCAGTCCCCAGAAATTCCTCTCTTCCTCCCCTCCTCCCTTCCCCTGTTTCTCTTCCTCTGCTGGTCTTCCTTCTATTTATTTATTGTTATTTTAAATTAGTGCTATAGATCTATATAAAGGTGACATTTACTGTGGTATATTCATATGTGTCCATAGGATAGTTTGGTTAGATTCATTTCACTTCATTCCTCCCTTTTCCTGTCCCTCCCCCTCTCCCTCAACCCCCTTCCTGTACTGCACTGATCTCCTTGCTATTTTCATGGGATTTCCCCGCTCCCCTCCTGCTCTTATTTTGGACTAGCTTCCATATATGAGATAAAATATTTGACCCTTGACTTTCTGAGTCTGGCTTATTTCACTTGAGCATGATGTTATCCAGTTCCATCCACTAACCAGCAAATGCCAAAATTTCATTCTTCTTTTTTGGCTGAGTGAAACTCCAGTGTATATACAGACTACCTTTTCTTTATCCATTCATCTGTTGACAGGCATCTGGGCTGATTCCATAACTTGTTTATTGTGAATGGCACTGCGGTAAACCTTGATGTGACTGTATTATTATAGTGTCTGATTTTGTTCTTTGAGATAAATATCAAGGAGTGGGATGGCTAGGTCCCATGGTGGTTTCATTTCTACTATTTTTGGGTGGAGAGAGGGTGAGTACCAGGGATTGAACTCAGGGGCACACAACCACGAAGCCACATTCCCAGCCCTATTTTTTTGTATTTTGTTTAGAGACAGGGGCTCAATGAGTTGCTTAGCGCCTCGCTTTTGCTGAGGCTAGCTTTGAACTCTTGATCTTCCTGCTTCGGCCTCCAGAGCTGCTGGGATTACAGGCATGCACACCCGGCTCATTTCGAGTTTTTTGAGGAATCTCCATACTGCTTTCCAGTACCACCAACAATGTATGAGTGTACTTAAAAACACTATTCTTACAAGTAATATTTTGGAAGCATTTTTATGCAAGTTGGTAACAGGAAAAGATGTTGATTATCATGACTGTTGTTTAGTATTTCTTAATATTGTATTGGTGGGCTTAGCTAATACAAAAGCACAAGAAAATGAAAAAAAAATGCAGACATGATCCAATTAGAATGACATGATAGTGGGATAAGACCAAAGTTTCCATTCAAGCTCATGTCATAGTTCAGATAATTGATTTTTAATCAGCAAGGGTACAAGATGAAAGTTTTCTAAGGAAGATGAATGTGGAGTTGGATAGAGCCCTTCCTGGGTCACCCCTTTATGGTTTATGAAGTCATTATTTTCTCTGCAAGTCTAGTGCATTATTGTAAAGTGGGGTTACAAACTAGAGTGATTTTAAACAAGGGCCCCTATTATAATTTTACTATAAGTACATTTTGATAAAAATTATGAATGCAAATATGCTATTGTAAAAATAAAATAATGAAGAACTGTATAAAGTAGAAACAATCTGCTCCCTGGCCCCTATTCCTAGAGGTAACTGATGATTAATAGTTTGATGTACATCCTTCTGAAAATTTCTATTCTATGTATTTCCAAATATATGCCCTCAAATTAAAAAAATATTAGATCATTTGATATAACCTTATGCTGTAAGACTTTTTCCTTCAACAATATACTTGGGCATCTTCCCATGTTTCTAAGATTAATCTATCCAAAACCACCTTGTCCTGAGCAGGAATGTGTCCAAGAGACAAAAGAAAGTGGACATCAGTCCTTGAACCACAGGTCTGCGAGACCACATCCACCTTTTCCGCAGCCCAGGAAGTGCTTAATTACTTCTAAGTATTTTATCATATAGACAGATCATAATTTATTTAACTTAAAAAACAGTTGAATTGTTTCTAGCTTTTTACTATTATGAATAACATTTCACAAACAGTTTTAATCATTCAGGTAAAGGAAATGTAAATTGATCACTAATTACTAAAAAACAACCCACTGATTCTCAGGGGGCCTGGCACATGAGGGTTACCAAGAAGAAAAGATGTCTTCAATCTCCCCCTTGTCCCTGGGCTCACCCAAGAGCACAACATCAACTTGTACTATGAGATATCTATTTTTTTTAAATAAATGAGATAGTCCTTTTTATTTTTCAGTGCTGGGGATGCAACCCAGGGCCTCACACATGCTAGGAAAGTGCTCTAACACTGAGCTACATCCCCAAACCCAGATAGTTCTATTAATCTCTGACATCCTAGACACTTCTCCCCAGCACAGAAAAGGTGACCAGAGAGAGTTGATTAAATTACCACAATGCTTAAAAGGTTTGATCTCAACCCACCAATTCCCCCAGTCTCTTCTTACCTCTTTAGAAGGTTCTAAAGCCTCCAAGTTCAACTTTGTCTGAAGGGCATCACAGAAATGCTTCAGCCAAGACTCTTGGTTGTTTTGTTTCTTTTAATTTTCAAACATTTAAAACTTAAAGGAAAGTACAGAGATTAATGGAACACAATCTTGTCTGTTTAAAAAACTGTAACCATTTACTATATTTGCTTTGCATATTTAAATATAAAGATACTAAAAATTCAGACCCAGTTGACGCCCCTTAGCAGGGTTCTATTAAAACATGGCTACAAACAGAGCATATGATCCTACATTGTGAGTGTTTTCTACATGTAATACAGTGAAGTAACCAGGAATTGGTAGAGTCAGCAAGTCTCCCAGTTTTTATTTCCTGCTGCCCTAGGGATCCAAAGACCCTAAAGTCTCTATCCTTGCTTTACAGATGGCCATAGACTTAATCTGAGCTATTAATGACCTCGTATTTTTCCTCCCTGTGATTTTGAGTTCCAATATAACATTTCATTCCCAAAGCTGGCATCCAAGCATGCCTGAGGTCTATGCAAGATTTTTTACTTTGAGGGTATCACCGGATCTGATCCCCATCTTTGTTTGTTTTAAACAAAATTCAAATGGGAACAATTAAGATCTAAACCAATTTGGGTGATTTTAGTGGCCTAGATAGAGAACCCAAATCAAATTGACTTGAGCAATAAAGGGTATTGACTCATGTAAGTGAAAGAGACGAGTGGTAGTTCAGTTTCAGGCATAGCTGGATCAGGGCTTCAACCTCTGCTTTCCTCCATGCATCAACTTCATCTTCAGGCTCCCCCCTCTGATGATATAGCAAAATGACTGCAGCCCTTCCAGATTGCACCAAAAAAGAGCATTGTCTCAGCATGTCCTTGAAAAGTTGTCAGACTTGCTCATGCAGACTGATTAGTCATAGGCCTTTCCCTGAAATAATCAGGAAGCAGAACAGAACTAGATGGCTTACTTGGCCAAGGTCACTTAGCGTTTTGTTCAAGGTTAGTTTTGGCTTCTCAGCCTCTTGGATCTTCATACACAAGCTGGGGGGTTATTGTCAAGGAGGATGAAACTAAGCCTGTATTAGGCCCAATAATGCCATGAAATAGAACACTGAGAGGGCGACTAAGGCCCAGCGGGACTTGCTGTCTATGATGGCATTTCCAACCTTGAAGGCTGGGGTGGTCCCTCCCCATACTGAAGCTCTGGGCCTTTCTGTCCTGTGAGTCCCTGGCTGGTGCCATCTGCTGTGGCTCGAGCTGCAGAGAATGCTGTTCTTGGGGGGACTGGGGAGCTGCACGCAGCCCTTTGTGTTTTCATGCCCCCCGTATCCTTTCCATGACCTGCCTGTTGGATTAGTAGTGAAGCAGAGTGAAAGCCACGTCGACCAAGTCCCACCTCTAAATACTGTCCAAATGGTAGTTAAACTTCAACACGAGTTTCTGAGGGAGGATTCAAACCTTAACAGGCACTGAATGAGAGTATTGTTTTAAAACTTCAGAACTAAGTTCAGGTAAAGAAAGTATTTCCTATTAAGAAAGCACAGTGGTGAAATCCTGAAATAGGTTCTAAGGGAGGCTTTAGATGCCTCTTAGGGAAAAGGTACAGAATAGAGGAGTTTATTGACAATGATAATTTATATATGACCACAGAATAGTAATCAGTAGATACCTGATTTCTAAGGGTGTTTGCTCTATTGTGTTTTATTTCATTTGGTTCTTACCAAAGAATAATTCTTTGAAAGTAGTCTTTAAGTTGAGCTTTTTATAGTATGAAAGTTTCCCAAAAGATAAATTGTGGCATAAATTTCTGTTTTATTGAGGTTTCACCATGAGTCAATCTAGGTGTTTGGGCTGCAGAGTTAAGCAAGATTCAGTTTCTGCTCTCAAGGAAGACACGATCTAGTGGCCATAGTCAGGTATACAAACTAAATTATGCCTGAGGTACTGTTGGTACTCCAATGAAGTGCTTCTCCAAGTACTGTCCTTAGAACAGAGGGATCCAGGTCACTTGAAAGTGTTCCTTAAAACTGGCTCCCCCAGTTCCAGACCCACTTAATTACTTGGGAGTGGGGGAAGATGAGAGTGAGCTCCCAGGTGAGTCTCTGCACACTGAAATTGGGGTGCAGAGAGGGAGGGTGAGAAGGGAGAGAATGATCAGTGCCACCTTGGCAGGGTGGAGATGAAGAATGGTTTTCTCATGGAGTTGGTATTTGAATAGGTCTTTAAATAGATGCGCATGGGGAACAGGGTGGAGAAGGAATGGGGTGGTTACTAGATCTCAATGCCTTGCACCATGTCAGCTTCTTCCTACAAGTGACAGGTTGAGTGCAAGTCTGCTGGGTTCTACTCCACATCTTCCTCCTGGGACATTCGAAAGCAGGAGCTACAGGAAGTCAAAGGGCTGTTTGGATAGAAGAAGGAGAAAATGTAACAAAGCCACATGGTGGCTGTTGAATTTGTACTCAGAGGTGGCATGTGTCACTTTTGCTTGCAGTGTATTGATCATCACATGACTTTAATGGAGGAGGGCCAGATGATCCTTTCACAGAGAGGGACAGTGAATATTTGAAAGAATTTGGAAAAAAAATATAATCTCCTATAGGTGGGAGTTTGTAGTAATCACTGAATCACTGAATTAAAGGAAATCAGTAAACTAAAAAAAGAATCTAGACTTTCCATAACCTTTTTTTAAAAGAGATTAGGTTTTATGGGTAATAATGAGATGCTTGATTCATCATTTTGTTTTGTTGTGTTTTGTTTTTATTTGCACGTATCAGCCAAGGCCAGGCTAAGAAAAGTATAAAGGTGTTTCCCAAAGGTGCTCCTGGGCTGGGGATATAGCTCAGTTGGTAGAGTGCCTGCCTTGCAAGCACATAGCCCTGGGTTCAATCCCCAGCACCACAAAAAAAAAAAGAAGAAGAAAATGCCAAAGGTGCTTCTTAGAACTCATGGATTCCAAAGGATGCTACAAGAACAGAAATCCTTAAACAAATAAGTTTAGGAGACTTGAACTTTGATAATGCACATGCAAGTGTTAAACGTTCATAGGAGTTCTTTAGTGGTGAAGCCTAATTTAAAAGTTTTACATTAGCCTAATTTAAAACAAATGAAGCCTAGTTAAAATGTTTTGTATTTTAACACAACATTTTCCAAGGTTCTTTGATACCAGAATCTTTTTGCATAACACTTAATACATAACACATAAGTGCATAACACTTACGTTGCAGGGCTTCTGCCTTGTGGGACACACTTTAGGAAATAAAACTGCTTAAAAACACTGTCCAAGACAATCTCACTTTCCCTTGGTAACTACACCAACATTTACCACACTTCCCTCTAAAATTCAGTGTGATAGTTAACCCAAGTGTTCCGTAGTCAAAATCCATGTCCTGGGGTTTAAGATATATGATTAAGATGTGAGCCAAAGTAACACAGTGATTTTCACAGGACTTTGTTAATTTCTACTTAGACTACTAGAGTCCAACAGGATGCAGTCTGTGAGACACTTCACACACAATAGATGCTTTAGCATTTGTAAAGGTGGGACCCAGCTGAGGGACATGATTGTGACCACACAAAGCTTGATATACAATTAGTCAAGGGTTCTGATTGAATAGGATGGTAGCCGTCTGCCAACAACCCCTTCAGTAATCTGAAGGACTGATTTGAGGTGTCAAATCACCAATGATATTTATTTCTAACACATTCAGTTTAGTTCAGTTTCCTAAATTCCTTTTGAATGGGTGTCTGTGAGATGCTAGGTTCTGTACTATTTCTAGTTTGTAATTTTAATGTTGAGAACTGGTTATGTTATTTAAAATTTTAAGACAGTGGTTTATTGTTGTTTACTTCTGAGATTCTATTCAGTAACTTACAATCTAGGTGAATCAATATCCAGTAATGCTGGTGTACAGTTTCCCATGATGATTCTCATTCAATACCTGCATTTACTCACATGATACTTGTATCCCAAAAAAGCATTTGAAGACGTACCTCATTAGGTGCATTCTAAGAGCCCCTCTTCTCTGCTAATCTCCTTTCGAGGTCAATAAAATGTTAGGAAAGCCACTCTCGTGCCCCAACTTTTTTTTACCCAAAGTGTTTACTTTCTGGTTTTCTTAAAAAATAGTTTCCTCATTTTCCTTGCTTTTCCCAAATTGGTGCATTATAATTGTGTCCATGCAGAGTAAAAACCTACAATTATGACACAAATATGTACTTAAATTTAAAGCAGTTAGTTATCAAAGACAAATGAATGCAGAACTTGCACCAGAATGAAACTGCTCAATATTGACATAGTGAATTGTCCTGAGATTAAATCACAACCAGAAAAGCAGGCGGAGGTTCCCTGAGTGACAGGGGCTTTATGGGGGGGCAGTGCCTCCCAGGGGGAGAGTTCATCTTCTTACTCAAAGAGACGCCTTCAGGGATCATGTAACTTGAATTCCCTGTGAATTCAGTGTCATCTTAGCTTGACCAGTTCTAGAAGAACATATTAACCTCCGCTTGTGATTTTCAGAAAACCATTCTAATTTAGCAAGTAATTATGGGTCACATGTAGGACAAAGAGCTAGATAATCTTGGATTACCCACAGGAAGCTTTGTCTCCAAGGCAACCCCCAATGGAGGGGCCGTTAATGCGAAGGCCAGTCAGTTAATGAACTGGGAAAGGTAACAGGCTCCCAAACCTGTGAGAGCCTGGAAAATGGATATCACAATTATACTGCTATTGACTGATTCAGGATAGAAAATAGATGCTTCAAAAAGCCAGTGGAGGAAAAGCATTTAGAGAATGGAAATAGTGTCATTATTCTGCTACATGAAGCCTATACGTCTGTTTCTACCCTGTGGTGAGCTCAGGCCAGGCCAGTCTTATGAATTTTGTCTGGTTTCCAGCCGAATCCATTGATTCAGTACTTTCTATGACCTAATTACCCCACAGCCTGACTTTTCCTAAAGGGCAGCTTCAGTTCCCACAGCGGGCTAGGAGAGTGGCCCAGGGGACCTGTAGAAGAGGAAACAAAGTCCCTCAGAGTCTTTGTTACCTCAAACTGGACTGAAAAATAAGATAAGGTGGCCCAGATACGCTCCAGAAGAGGATTTCAGGCCAGGTTGGTAAAGGTGGCAGAGAGGAGTGTGGGCCAGGGGTCAGGGAGATGCTATGATAAGGTAGAAAGAAAAAGAACCAACGTGTTCACAAGGAGCTTGGGAGTGGAAAATTCTAGAGTCCTCTACTTCCTCAGTGCTTCCTCTTGCTCTCCCTCTCTTAATCAATTTCTGTCTTTTTTTAAAAAAATCTGTTTGTTCCTAGTGGATGAATTTGAAGTCTTCTGTAACTCCATAGACATTCCAGGCTTCTCTTCTGCTCCTCAAACTATCTACAGCTCAGAGCCCTGACTTCTCTCCCTTCCTTAAACGCTCCAGGACCCTGTTGCACTCTCTACAGTGTATTCAGCAATGGTCTGATGGGCCTCTGTTTTGGGTCTTAGAGCTTGAGTTGGACATTCATTTAGGAAATCATGATAATGATCATGACATGATAAAGGGGAATTGCTACAGTTGGATGTGAAATGTCCTCCAGAGGTCCATGTGTTAAAGGTTGGTATTACTGCGGGGCAGGGCGAGGGGCGGGGGAGATTTTGAGAGGTTTTCCGGTCATTGGGGATGTAGCCTTGAAGGGGATATGAGACTCTGGCCCCTTTCTCTTCTTTTTTGTGTTCTGCTTATGAGGCAAGTGGTTTTGTTCCGACCATGATATGACATCACAGGCCCAAAGCAATGGGGACAATCATAGATTGTATCTTGTAAAACTATCAGTCAAAATAAACCTTATCTTATTGTAAGTTGCTTATCTCAGGTATTCTTTGGAGTGATGGAAAGCTGACTGACACAGAAATCAAGAACCAACATCCACAAAAAGTGGAAGAGAGAGAAGGAAGCCTGTCAGAGTAAGCACTGGGGAGCTGAAACCTAAACTGGATCACTGAATGAGTAGCAGGCAGAGCCCCAGAGAAGGTCCCAAGAAATTTGAAGACTTTAGGCCCAAAGACAAGAAGGGAAATGAAATGCCAAGCGCACAGAGGGGAATGGAAAACACTTCCTTGTATATTGAAGAGATGACACGGGAGGAAAGCCTGCCCCTTATTGGATGGGGCGTAGTTAAGTACCATGACCCTCAGGAGATGTCACAGAGCCTACGTGTTTACAAAGGGAACTGGAACTGCCAAAGGGACATCCTATCTTCCTCTCTCTGAGTATTTGTAAACAGATTTAGAAAAAGAGGGCTAGGGCAGAAAGTAAATTTGGGAGCACAGACAATGACTGGGTCACTGGGAGGCTGAGATCCACTGCTGCATTTTATCTGGGCTATTTCAATGGCCTGCAAGTCTGCGTGAAATCTGATAATAATTTATAACCTTCTCTGGTTTAAATTTCAGATATCCCTGGCCATAGCTGAAAACCATGGTGATGGACAAGAAGGTGGCCCTGGAATTCCTTCAGTAATTGTGCCTTGTGTACCTAAATAAACAAGACTGTGCATTAGAGGCAGGCAGGGGGGAAGACAGACCAGGGCTTGCAGCCCTAGTGTTCTGCATGCAGTGAGGACAGAGAGACTATTGGAAGGAGAGAAAGTGGGTGATCCCTTCTCTGTCCATCATAAAGGGTCCTGGGGGACACCCCTAAAGCAATGGCAGGTTAACGAGAGGGAAACGTGACACATAAGTGTGATCATGGCTTTCCGTGACATGGGAGCCTTCAGAATGAACATCCAAAGGCCCTCAGTGAAGGGTCCAGGTTTGTGCTCAAGTTCAATGGCACAGGGACGTCCGTGTGGAATGCGCTGGGACTCAGAGGGTCTGAGCTGTGGAAACAGATTGCAGGGACCCAGCAAGACCTGTCTGGCCCTTAGTTCTAGCATTTCTTCCTCCCACTCTGAGGCAGGATCCTTCTGAAATGGGCATCTTAGGATCTACTATCAGACAAGGCAAGCCAGGGAATTTCTTCATGGCCAGCTCCAGACAGGTGGGAGGAGGTTAGGGTAATATCTTTAGTTTTTATAGCTTGCTTTGAGGAGAAAGGGTTCTAGTTTCTATGACCAGCCTTGAGGAAGAGCAATTCCAGTTTCTATGGCTTGCTTTGGGTGGAAGGGAAGGGAGAAGCAGACAGGGTGGGCAGAAGGCAGAGGGAAGCTTGGCCTCGCAGGCTGTTTCTGAGGTCTTTACTCGGTGGTGTCATTTTCTGAGCTCCAACACATAAAGCTCTCAACATCTTTAAGGAAATTTCAAACTGTGACATTGATCAGTGCTGTTAAAACAAACAAAATCAGAGAAAGAAGATAGGGTGACCTGCGGGAGTGAGTTGTCAGGGGAATCTGGTGCCTCTGGGAGATAGCTCTGGGAAAGGCTCTCTATGGGGAGATATTTGATCTGAGGTTTGAGGGACAAACAGGCAGGCACATGAGGATAAAGAGGCAGAGTATTCCAGACAGAGGGCACAGCATGTGCAAAGGCCCTGAGGTGGGAGAGACATGGCACATTTAAAGAGCAGATGGAGAAGCCCAGGGTGACCGGAGTGAGGTCAGAAGGGGAGACTACTAGAGGAAAAGGTCCGAAGGACTGGCAGCAGCCTTCTAAACATGGTAGGGAGTTGGACTCTAAACCAGTGGACAGCAACTGGAGGGTAGCAAGCAAGGGACGACTGTTACCTTCTGTTGTTTCTGCCAATAAACAAATCTAGCCGACCAGCAGCACCAGCAACACCTGGGAGCATGTTAAAAATACGGGATCTCAGGTCCCACCCCAGACTGATACATCAAAATTTATATTTTAATAAACATTTGTACATGAAACTTGGAGAAGCACTGCCATAATCATATTCTTGCTTTGAAAAGACTCTAGGGAACATCCACTAGGATGGCTGTAATTTTTTTAAAAAAGGAGGGCTTTGGTGTCCCTCCCTCAGTGGTTAAGTGCTTGCTTAGAACATGCAAGTCTCTGGGAACAATCCCTAGCACCACAAAAAAAAAAAAAAAAAAAAAAACAAGGAAAATCAAAAAGGGAAATTACATATGTTGGTGAGGATATGGAGACATTTGAACCCTCAGGCATTGCTGGTGGGAACGTAGACTGGTGTAGCCAAGCTGAAAAGAGTTTGGTTGTTCCTTGAAAACATAAACACAGAATCACCCATCTAGAGTGATTCCACTATGGGGCACAGACTCCAAAGAACTGAAAACAGTTGTTGGCAGAAAAATGTGCACATGAATGTTCCTTGCAGCACTGTTTACAATTAATGAAAGGCAGAAACAATTCAATGTCCAGTAACCAGCGATGGGATAAACAAAATGTGGTATATCCACGTAATGGAATATTATCTATCCATAAGAAGAGTGAAGTGCTCGCACACGCTGCAACGTGGAGGGACTTGGAAAGCATGCTGAGTGAAAGAAGCCAGACGATAGGTCAAGCGGTGCTTGATTCTGTTTAAATGAAATATCCAACATGACAAATCCATAGAGAGAGAAGGCAGATAGATGGTTGTTGCCAGGCACAGGGGCAGGGGAGTGACTGCTTAGTGGGTGCAGGGTTTCCTTTAGGAATGATGGAATATTCTGGACTAGATAGTGGTGATGCAGTACAACATGGTAAATGTACAATGTCACTAGTGGTGAATTTTGTGTTATATGTATTTACCATGTTTTTAAAAAATAACGAAAGAATGTAAAAACCAAGAGAGAAAACATACCAAATAGTATTTTCCCAAGGGCCACTTTTTGTGGGTTTAGTGGATAGCTATTACTTGTGTATGTGTGTGTGTGTGTTTTCAGGACTAGGGATTGAACCCAGGGTGCTGTACCACCAAGCCACATCCCCAGTCCTTTTTATTTTTTATTTTAGACAAGATTTCACTAAATTGCCAAGGCTGGCCTCAAACTTGTGATCCTCCTGCTTCAGCCTGTTGAGTTATAGGGATGACAGGCATGGGTCACCATGTCCAGCCCTAATGTGTCTTAATTCTGAAACTTTTTTTTTTAACGATAGGATACTAATCCTTAAAATACACTTACATTGCTTTGAGAAAACACCTAACCAAAAGAGCTAACCAATATCTTGTTGAAAGCTACAGTGCAAAAGAATGTGGCAGATTTAGGCCAGAATCAAGTGGAATGCAGATCTGCAAGGTCAAGCAGAGGAACTGAATGAACAGTTGCAAAGGGCAGAAGGTGGGAAAAGGCGCAGGGGAGAAAAATCAAGAAGGCAGAGAGCATGCACTTTGGGAATCCAGAAGGGAGCACTGAAAATAAAGTTTCCTCACCCGGGTTGATGCACCCATGAATTGCAGATCACATAGAAACAACCAGGTTTCTTTGCCATTCTTATTAGCATGGCTCAGACTGATGCGCGCACTGCGTCCAATTCTGGGTTTGCAAGGCAACTTCAGAAACAAAGGAGAACCCTGGATTGATTGGATTTAGATATTAATCCCCAGGAAGAGAAGTTATTGCTCATTCATTCATTGGCTCACCCCCACCCCCATGCAGTATCCCCATCACCTACATGGCTCCATGTCTCCAAGGTGGTGCAGCACAGTGGTGAAGAGTGTAAGCTTTGGGTCCTGAGTGGCTTTGACTCATGCCTTCACTGCTTATTGTGTGTGATACTGGGAGAGTCACTTAATCTTTTGTGCTTCTGTTTTTTTATTTATAAAATGGGGATGATGATTCAGAATTGTGAGAATTAACTGAGTCAGTACCTGGAAAAGGCTTGGAACAGTGCTTGGAATTGAGGAAACACTCTATTCCATTGCTGCTTTGTGTTCAGTGTTAATGAATACTAATGTTATTTCCCTGTTGAGCACTGGGATTACGGATGGAGTGAGGTGTTCTCTCTTCTAGCAGAGCTTGTGTCTTGTAGGGCTGATGGACAGCAGTGCTGCCTGGCAAACACTTCTGCCTCCATCTTCACAAAGCCATCGCTCTTCCATGTTTTTGTGTCTGAATTTCCTTTTTATAAGGATACTGGTTATTGATGAAGACCCCGTATGTCTTCATCTTAATTTGATTATACCTAGGAAGACTCTTCACAAGAGGTCACATTCATAGGCATAAGAGGTTAGGACTTGAACATGTCCTTTAGGGAGAACACAAGTCAACCCACAGCAGGACCTGACCAGTTAGACCAGAGGAGTGATACAGACCCAGCTGCATTGTCCAGGGGTCATTCTGATGGTCTGAGGAAAGGAGTCTGGAGGACCACGAGACGCTGGAGGACCAGGTAGCCGATTGTTGTTCAATAGCAAGAGAGAGCTGCTGGAGCATCGGGAGCCCTGGCCAGGTCAGTAAAGAAGGTTTCACTGGAAGTGGGAATGTGCACATCGACTGGGGGGCGCATCATGTCTGGTGGGGCGTGGCTGCTAACCACTATTTATTTCTGAAACCTGGTATTTCATTGGGTTGGATAAAATAATAACTTTACCATTCCGTCATCTCTTTATGGGGGGATGCTTCTATAAAGGCAACATCCTCAACCATTTCCTTTGTTCTCCATCTCTTACTGGGCAAGAAAATTGTCTTCTCCTCCTCCTCCTCTTCCTCCCTCCTCCCTTTAACACCAGTTTCAAACTACAGAGCTGGTTCCCAGGCACCCTCCAGAAGTAACCTTCATGTTTTGTGGTTGTAATCTCATGTGTTTTTCTCTGTTTGGTATCATTTTGAACTCATGGATTTTATATTTAAAGTATTTTAATCTATTATTATCCTAAAGAATGCTCCAGTCATTCCAGGGGGAGCCTCTTCATGTTGTCTCCTGAGTCCTCTTAATGGCTCCCAGGATCTTGATAGTTTTCTTTCTTGAACGTTCTAATTTCTAATAGTGAAGACTTGTATATAATTATTAATTTGCATTTCTTGTCCATTTAGATGGACATAGAAAGTTTGCAGCTGACCAGTCCATGGTCAAACTATGTGGCATTCTGTACTCAAAGGTGTGCTGTATTATAGACCAGGGGCCCCATGCTCCAATCTCACCCTTGACGTGAACTGGCATGTACTCATTTATCTTTCTCATTTATCTTCTTTTCTTTCTTCCTAGGAAGTGTGCCTCCACAATCTTCAAATCCTCCTCTCCAGCTAAAATGCTGAGATTTTAATTTATGGATCTCATGCATCCCAGTCCTTATGTATTTTTCCAATAAAATCAATTAAATAATTGTATAAAATTCAATTTAACTTTTGTGTTTTTACTATTTTATCAAATTCATGTGTGAAACAAAAAAGTGTTCGATTACATGTTCAAGGTTTTATTATTATTATTATTTAAAATATGGTCACTGAACTGATGAAGGCCACATGGATTGACCCTTCTGCTTGCTCTTTCAGAAGCTGCAGCCAACTGGCAAATAGCTTCCCCAGCCTCCTGCTGGAGCATCTGCTAATGCTCTGCAGATTACCAGGGCCCCTCTACCCTGCCCCCGCCCCCCTTGCCCTCCATCCTCAGGCTGCTCATTAACTCATTAGAAGCTGCTTCAATAGCAGCTGGGGAGAGGTTCTGCTGTCTGTGACTGTAGCTCAGGGTTTCTGAAGCAGCTGCTTTGGTGTCCCCTGGAGTCTTGGGTAAATATGACTGATACTCTGGCACTGCCCGCAGACACACTGGGCTTTCCCTCCATAGTACAGGTCACGCATCATGAATCAAAATGTTCTATGCATAGATATTTGTGCAATGTCTGCCTCGTGCGCCAGACAGTTCCCTCCAGGAGGGCAGGCCATGTCGCATTTTGCTCACTCTATATCCTGAGCACTCGATATTTGGGTATCCCAGTAGTTGCTGGATACTGAATGTGTAGGTGCAGGAGTGACAGTGAGTCAGGTTGATGGAAAGCCATCTAGGCACACTGTGACTTTCCATTTGATGTACAAATTGTCCATGAACAATAAAAGAAAGATATTCCCCCAGTTTGGGGCTACCATGTCAGTATAATGTACACATTTGCATTTTTCCTGTTTTATGAATATAAAACAGACCTCTCCCATTCTAACCCAAGGAGCTCAGAAACTTCAGGGTAGGAAGCTGGCAAGTTCTTGTCCTGTGAGTCTGCATGTTATTAGGAGCAAAAGCACCAATATAGTAGATGAAAGATCTAGAATTGGGTGCAGACTCAAACATTCTCAATGACCTACATGGTTCTGAGCCCATCTCTTCATCAGCAGAACAGGGGTCTGGGGCCAGAGCACCTGTTGGATTCTTTCTAGCATGAAGATCCTAAGGTCCTCTCTATGGGAAGAATTGTTTAACTGACCCAGAACTCAGAATATCAGCAGTCTGCCTTCTCAGCCCAAGAATGCCACAGAGGATGTTCATTCTAAATATCCCCCTCAGCAAAGCTTTTCCTTAGATTTACAGTTTTCCAAACCCTCTGCTGCATCTCTTGCCATGGACAATCAGTTTAGTCTTTCAAGCCTCTGCTTCCCAGTTCTCTCTCTCCTGTCTCAGTCACCCTATGTCAGTTTTAAATTACTAACCCCTGACTGTGTGCCAGGCACTGCTCCAAGCTCCTGACAGGTATCCACTCATTTTCCAAGGATAAAACTTGATCCCTCTAGCTTCTGCACACACCACGTGCTCGTATTTATAGGCTGATCCATGTCATGTCTATTTCACATCCCTTTGACTGATGTGCTGCAGCATGGCTGGATGTTATGTTAGTGTGGTGTGGAAAAGGAAACCTGAGCATTGGGTTACTTTGGTGGGAATGGAAGACACACTGCAGAGGCTATGGTGTGTCCAGAAATTAAATTTCAAGAAGCATCTGACCACCATATGAGATATATGTGAACTGCTAAATCCCTAGGCATAATTTATAAATCCTCTAACATACTTTATAAATCCTACTAGAGCACAGGGAAGGGAGAATTGAAAGGGAGCTTGGGTAACCCACGTGCTTGATGTCACTCTCCAAATTTCTATGGCGTCCTGACTTTCCAGGGATCCTGTTACACAGCAAGAGCATCAAGCCATGCTCAGTGCCCTTGAGATGTTTCTGGAAGCCTGTTTTTGCACAGCACCCGGCTCCTCGCTGCCTCATATTCCATTCTGATTTCTGTGCTACTTCAAAAAATGAAAATTGCCTTGAATGAAGAGATTATAATTTTACTTTTCTGATAAGTTATGCAAACTCTTTCCAGAGATTTGGAAAGCAGAAAAAAGTGTGGAGGAGAAGCAATTACACCCTAGTCCAAAGGATCCCACACCAGGCACACCCAGCTCTTGGAGTTACTGTGGGTCAGTCACTTCTATCTTCTTTTCCCAGCTGACACCCCTTGAGGACATGGTGGTCATCCTGTTTGACCCCATGCCTGTGACATGGAGGAGAATGTGAGATGAAGAGTTCTGTCCAGACAGGATGGCAAATCACACTCAAAGAACTCAAGGAAAACTCACTGAGAAGAAAGGCAGGGAAGCAGGGGGCCTGGTCAAACCTAGGCAATTCCTTCCTCCGGTTTTGAACGGAAGCCAGTGCACTGGGACATAACAGTTTTGGGCTGAATTCTGAACCAGTGTGGGAATCAAAGGGCAGATACTGCTGGACTCACCAGATGCATCTCTCCCAGCAGATCCATGAAGCTGGTGTAGAAAGATTTTAAAATAAACTCTCCCGGTTCCCCTTTCTCCCCATCACACCTCCCCTTCCAGATCCACACAAACCACAGCTTTATTTTTGTTGCGTACTCTACATACGTTCTCTCTCTTTTTTTCCGTCTCATTAACTCCACTCCCTCAGCCTCCCTCGCTTTTCCAATGATTAAAGTAGCGGGCTTTTAAAAAAGGCCCCCAATTAGCACCTCATCAGCTCCAATTAGAGGAGACAAAAGCAGTGTAAAGATAACTCAATGAGAGGGGCCCGGGCACAACATCATGTAATCACTTAAGACAAGCATTGAGCATTCTCTCTGCGACCCACACTGGGCCTATTCACCTTTCTTTCTTCCTTTTGGATGCATTTAAGACTGTTTTGCTGGGAAGACAGGCCTCCCAGGAGTCTCATAATTCCTCATTCAGAGGCTACCTGTTTACAGCTCAGAGAGCCCAAGGACCTAAACAATCCTATATTGTGTGCCCTGGGCTTCCTTAAACTCCAGCTCCCTAATGGCGTATTTTCTGCGGCAGAATAAGTTAAAGGCTGGCTTTATCCTCCCAAGTGTTCTCCTTGTACTGTCTTCTAATTACAAGGGAGGGCAACAATGTATTTTTTTTCAATGAGAGTTCTTTGGAGCAGTTAATTTGGTGCCTGTACTAAATGCCCCCAAACATTAATTAGGGTGGAAGGAACCCTAATTTCCTCAGCGGCTTTCCCCTCCACTTACTTCCCTCGTTTTCACATAGGCCTGGACGAGTCTCCATAATGAAATTACCTCATTAATGCCTTTATTCTTCACAGTAACTCATTCAAAACCGACCATTTAGCTTTAATTGAATGCTGTCAAAAGGAAAAAGGTGCATTCATGGCTTTGATTAGCAAAAATTTTTCCCCCCTGAGGGGCGGACAGATTTAAATTATGAAGATGGTCAGTAGTGAGTTATAATTGGGCACAAGCAGCACTTCAGGGAAGCTTAAATGCTTTCAGAGCCAGGGCTGGCCAGTCTGCGGACTATTAACTATGTCCAGGGCCTTGTTCTCTGTATTTGAATGGATGGAAACCTAACTATAAAAAAGAAAATGGGGTTTAATTTTTGTTTAATACACAGTGAGTTTCTATTTACCCACAGAGCAATAGCTTCTCGATGAGCTCAGTCTTTGTTCCCTTAATAATTTATTATCCGGGCTTTCTAACACGAGTTTTGAAGGGTGCCACGCATGTCACTGCTTCCAGGGAAAACTAAAACCTGAAGCATAGGGACCAAGCAGGCCCCAGGGGGGTAAGCTCTGAGCCACCATCACTGTGAAGTCACAGTACTGTGGGGACTTAACCTGAAAGAAACTACTTCCTCAGTTTTTCGTATGTGATACAATAATTTTGCAAAGTGGGACTTAGAGGTCAGGTGCCTGGTGAAAAAGCAGAGCATCAGGGAAGTAGCTTAGAATCACAGGCAGTGGCCAGAGCAGGACCAGAGACCCTAGAGTAGAAGCATGGGGTAAAACGCTACACTTTGATTTTTGAAGGCAGAACTGCTTTCTAGCAACATCCAGAGGTCAAGTGTGTTTACATTGGCTCCATCTCCCTTTTTATATAAAGAAGACGGTCAACATTACCAGGCAGGGCTGTGCCAGTGGCGGCACCTATGTTACATTACATAAAAGGACAGAGCACACAGGTCCTGAAGTGTCAGGGAATCATGAACAGAGGGCATAAGTCTTTGTGAACCCAGAGTGATGTTCCTTCATTAAGCACAAGTTGGGGGTGGGGAAGCACCTTATATAAAAGACTGACAGAAACATTTATTTATTTATAATCATCACACTATTGGAGGCAAGACAGGGTTTCTAGTGAAGAGGGGAAAAAAGAGAGAAACTAAGTAAAATCATACCACTGGTTTTCTCGAGACCAGAAACAACCAATATGGCGGTATGGAGGTGTGATGGAGCGAGTAGGGGCCTGGAGGCAGGTAGTTCTGCTGTTAAAGTGCCGCCTCTGCAGTGAGGGGGATACTCCAATTTGCCCAGCCTTAGTTTCCTTGTTTGTTCCATGGAGATGATAAACCCACGTACGAGGATGTGACGAGATCACACATGGGAAAAGCAAATATGTGAACAGTGATCTACAAGTTGCAGAGAATCAGGAAAGGATGGCATTGATAAAAATCATTTATTGAACCAAGAAGAATACTTAACTACCTTGGAAAAGCCCCAAGATGCATAGATTTCTAATTTTTTTGCATTAATTCATGTATTTAATATGTCGGGAATAACTATTTCAAAACCATCAGATACTAAGCATTCCATTTAAAATATTTATTTCTGAGTCAAGTGTATATTGGGGCCACAGATATTGAATACAAGTAGCTCTGATCTTGCAGAAAATATCAGTGATGGGGGAAAAGTGTATTTTTATATCAAATCATTACAACCCCATCATAGAATTTGCACATATTCCACTTCTTCTTCATTGTCAAACCCAAACTTATTAGATGCAAAAAAAACTTGTTTTCTTCATCATCAAGGCAGAATAGTTCCCTTAATATTTTCATTTATTTATTTATTTTTATTTTGATTCGTTGCACATAAATGGGGTACAACTATGGTTTCTCTGGTTGTACACGAAGTAGAGTCACACCATTTGCATAATCATACGTGTACATAGTGTAATGATGTTTATCTCATTCTATTATTTTTTCTTCCCCCCATTCCCTTCCCACTTCCTTAATATTATTTCAGCAAATGATACATCATGTCAATGTGGGAACCACTATTTGTCCAGTGTTTGGTCAGGATTCACTGGGCTTGGTCATTGTTGCAAAGGCCACTGTGTGTTCTCCATCATGACTTTTTGCTTGGCTTGAAAACAGGGAAACATTCCAGGCTTTGGAAGAGCTGGGAAACCCAGAGACTGCTCTCATCTCCCCAGGGAAAGTTTCTTTTGTGATGGCTACTGAATCCCTTTACCTCAGGCAACAGAATGACCTGTCCTGTCCTGTGTGTCGTGCACGTGTATGACTGAGAAAGGATAGGACCCTAGCAGCTGGCTTGGCTCAGAGCCCCCCTGCCTCCCTGACATGACGGACACAGCCCTGTGAGCAACACGCCTGCTCCGATGCAGTGCTATCTGCAACAGGTATTCCATGGCCGGTCCCCCTCCTCTTTCCCTTACTCCAGAGTGCAGCTGTTAGAGATGGCCTTGGGCCTTTGATACTAAAGAGAAGATTTGTGCAGAATCTAATGATGCACTTCCTGTTAATTTAGAACTTTCTGCTATCACATCGGTAATGTCAATAGACTATTACACCAGGGTGACTAGGTCCTGGTGATGTATTCTACGTAGATTCCAGGCTGCTTGAAGGGCAGTGGGAAATGGGTGCTGTTAGGAGTTGACTCTTGTTTCTCCTTCCCCACGAAATACACTGAAGTCCTCACCCCAGACTGCAACCTTATTTGGAAAAAGGGTTATTGCAGATGCAATTAGTGAAGACCATGTCCTAATAGAATAGGACATCAATTCAATGTAATGATGTCCTTATCAAAAGGGGAATTTGGGCACAGAAGCAGATGTGCATGGAGAAGGCAGTGTGAGGGTACATGGGGAGCTGGAGAGATACATGCGTAGGCCAAGGCACACCAAAGATCGCTGGAAAAACCAGAGACCTGAGGAGAGAGGTGCAGATCCTTTTCTACTGTCTCAAGATGAAGCATGGCCCTGACCCCACACCATGATTTTGGACTTCCAGCCTCCAGGACTGCAAGACAACAGATTTCTGTCTTCATATTGCCCAGTCTGGAGTACTTTATTTTGGCACCTCTAGAATACAAATATAGGCACTATGCAAATATCTTTAAGATTCATTAGTTAACCTTGTTACAAATAATGGGCCTGACTCTTAGGTCATTGTGATTATTAGTAATACAGTGATGCATTATAAAATTATGTAGTTGGTTTTTTTGTTTTGTTTTGTTTTGTTTTGTTTTGTTTTGTTTTGTTTTTGCAGTGCTAGGGATTGACCCCAGGGCCTTGTGCTTGCAAGGCAAGCACTCTACCAACTGAGCTATAGTCCCAGCCTTGGTGTTGTATTTTCTTACTAAAGCAATACCTATTTTTTGTTTGTATTTCTTCAATTGTTTTTCTTCCAAAGACTTTCAAGCAATTACAGCTTGGTCACTGCTAGAAATCTGTTAGAAAAAGCTATTTCTGAGCACTCCTCTGAGCCCCCTGCTCCTCCCCTCCCCACTTCCTCTGCACCCTAATGCTATCTATAGGCTGCTTCATTCTGTGGTGTTCTTGACCACAGAAAACTCCAGATGTCAAAGCAACCTCACTACTAACAGGAAGTCATAATATCTTACTGGCAAAATGAAAATAACATGTATTTTTTAAAAATTAGGAGAAATTATATATTTGGAGCACTGACATATTGGGCATTGGACACTGATTATGAGCAGGCAGTAAACGATAAGCTTGGCATGTGTTTTCTCAATTTAATTCTCCAAAAATCCTATAAATTCCCTGTTGTTATTAATTCACCATTTTAGAGTTGAGGACACTGAGGCACAGAGTTAAGATTCTATGTCATAGTAAATTTGGATGCAGCCCAGTGAGTTGGTGATTGGGACTCCAGAGCGGTGCTCCTCTGTCCAGAGACTCTGGTTCCCTTCCACCCCTTGTGTCTTGGATGAATCAGAGTTTAAAGTAACACCTGGGTTTCCCCTGTGCTCCTTGCTTCTAATGCTATATATATGTATATGTTTATGTGTGTATGTGTATATATATATGTATGTATATATATGTGCATATATATATAGAGAGGGTGGTATATATATATATATATATATATATATATAAAAATCAACATTAGCAAGCACGCACATCTTCTGCACCAAGCATTGGACTGCATGCTTTGACATATTAGTTCCCTCCTTAGTCTTCCTGGCAGCTTGGGAGATGGGCATTGTTGTACCCATTTTTCCATGTGCTGAAACTCAGAGAGATTAAGAGACTTGCCAAGGCCACACAGCATGTGAATAGCAGAGTTGGATTCCAATGTAGTTTTATCTGAAGGACATTCCCTTTGCAGGACAACATGCTGTGGGGGAAGGGAAGAAAGGCTGAGGATGCCTTCAAATGGCATGAGGACGATGGCTGTGACGAAGGTCCCTGGAGAGGACAGTGCATGGGCCGTGCAGGCTCTGTTAGAGGACCTGGAAGCAGGGGAGCTCATCAGTGGAAATGAGCTTGAAGAAAAGTCAAAGTGGGATTTCCACCTTCTGTTCTTAGAAATAATCCTAAGGACCAAGTAATACTGACAGCCTAAGAAGCTCTAAGGCTGCTCAGCCACAAGCACTAGTGGGTCCAAGTGCCCTCACAGTAGGGTGTGCTGGGTCCCTCCTCTGTCCACAGAGAGGTGAGTGGAGAGGGCTGGAAAGAGGGATTTAGAATCTTGAGGCTCAGGACTCTTCAGAGGAAGGCTAGTCTGGCCAACGCCTTGATTTTGTAATTCCACAGAACCAAGGAGTGAGTGAAAATCTCCATAATTAAGTTAGAAAGAAATTTGAAAGTACCTAGTTCCATAGCTGGGACATAGCAAGTGCTTAATCAATGTCCCTTTCCCTCCACCCTTTCTCCTCTTTTACACAGTGGGCATTGCAATCAGTGTAATGGAGAGGAAAAGCAGTAAATTCAGTAGTAACCACAAGGTGGTGTGGATTTAAAGGCCACATGGTTTGAGCTTGCATGAACACGCCATGAACTTTGAGTAAGGCTTTAGAAAACATAGGCTACACACACCCAATACACTTGGATGTGACCTCTTCCAGCTCTGAATTACCACGTCACCTTGTGGTTCCTTTAAGCGCAGTCTGACTTGGATACTACCTAATTATATCCATAAATTATCTCCCCTAAAAGACTATAAGCTCCCAAAGGGTGAGCACTCCTTCTATTTGTAGTTTTGTTTTGTTTTTGGTCCATAATTACCACATTTGGTATCTTGCCCCAAGTATTTTCATTCCTAACTTTTCTACATGGTTTACAGGTCTGCTTTTGCCAATAAGCCAGGGATGTCTCAAGGGCAAGTACAAACACACAGGTAAGTTCTTATTACCACTTCCTCTCTGATGTACTGACCAAATTAACTTGCACGTTGAAACCACTCTTGTTTCTGGCAAACCCTCCTGGACCTAGGATGGTTTCCTTCCTTGGAAAGAACTTGAACTTGAACTCTTACTGTACATGAAGAGCTTCCACGATATAACTCAGTGCTGGGTGTGTTGTGGGTGGTAAATAAATAATGGTTGTATTGAGAGGATCAGAGTATGCCATTGCAAAATAGGTTGCTTTGTTATAAGGATCGTTTTGAGTTTAGGGCAATTATCTCTCCCCTTGTCTGCCTAGAAGTAGGGCATTAAATTTCTCTTTGCAAAGGTGTCATATCGGTGTGTGTTACCAAGGAGGCTCCTTCTTTTAGAACGGGAAGAGAACTGCTCTGAGACAATGCTTGTCACCTGCCAGGATGCTTATCTGCACAGCAAACCTCACTAAATAGCCCTTAATTACCATAGTTTTCTTAGTAACTGTCCCATCACTTACTTGCCCCACTCCCCTACACTCCCCATCCTCTTTCCTCTGTCTCACCTCTTCTCTACTCTTTATCACTCTTTGTTAAGATGGTATATAAGTTCCAAACTCAGCCCTCTCTTTCAGTTAATCATCACTAGGTTCTCCCACACAGAAGAGCACTGCAAGTACAAATAAGTTGTTTTTTCCCTCTTGTTAATGTCTTTTGTCATTTTAATGTGCAGAGTCCCTGTCACTGAATACAAACAGTGATAGAGAAAGATTCTCCTCTCCTACAGTACAAAATATGATTTAGCATAGGATAGTTAAAGTTGTACAATCAATATGGCAATAATAACAACAGAATATTGTGCAGTCATGGGACATCTGAAGTTCATGAGTGGTCTGGGCCAACATGGCAATGCCATACAATCAGTGTGGGGTAGTATCATCAAGGGTGCTTGATGTGAATTGCTTTATTGGACTTCATGTTCCTGATCTAAACAATGAAAATAAGAAAGCCAGTCATCATTAAAAAAGACCATATATATTTCACAGAGGATCACTTTCTGGTGAATAAGTACAATTGTAAACCTTAATGGGTACCCATCTCCTTCGATTCCTCACCCGTTTGATTCATCTTAGATTGAAATTGCACCGGAAGGAAAACTGGACACAAACCCCTGCTCCTACCCCCTTCCTTCCCTGCTGTATCTGGTCAACTCTAACAAATACTACTAATGACCAGGTTATATCGGCATTACATGGTCAAGGAGCCCATTCAGTTTGCTCAAAAGACCACAGACATAATCAAGCATTTGGCTGAATGGACAATTCACACTGAATAGGGCAAATATTTGGATTCAAGTATAGGTCAGCAGCGACCAATTGAAATATTGATAAAAGAAGCCTGTGGGAACTAAATGTACATAAAAGAAAGAAAGGAGGAAAGAAAAAAAAGGAGGTTTTTCAAGGGTCGAGGCAGGGCAGCAAGACCACAGGGGGCGGTTTGTCTACCCCTCGAGGAGGTGGGTGGCTTAGCTGGGCCAGAGCAAAGCCCAGCTGACAGCCTGCTATTCTAGCCTCAGAAAGTAGTGTGTTCACACTGTATTGTTTGTTTCCAAAGTGGAATCTATAATTTATCATGAAAGTACCATGAAACTTTCTACCAGAAACCCCCTAGTTGCTCAACTTTATTTAAAAAGAGATTTAGGATGACGTCTCTTTGTGGTTTTTCATATTGCCCTGTTCAGACCTCAGATCTCACCAAGGTTGGTATTGTTGACTCCAAAACTCCGCCAGAGAACTGAGGATTCCCAGGAAAGCTCTTTGCCACCCAAGCCCTGCCATTCACTCACCCAAGACACACCCACAGCAAATGCAGACCTCTGTCACCCAAAGTAAATGCTTGCCACTCTCATGGCCCATTTATAATGCCTGGTTTTATGGGTGGTTTAATTCTCAAACACCCACTCTGCACATGGGCATCAATGGTCCCTGTGCCATGCTCAGCCACATCCTCTTCCTCCTAGAAGGGACAGAAGTTCAACTCTGCTGCAATTAGAATACTTAGCTTAGCAATTTCATCTCCCCTTGTCTCCTCCACAGGGGAGCCAATGCCACCAAGTTCTTCTTTTAAAACCTTCTGTGAGCAGTGATGGGGCAAAGTGCCTGCTGCCACTCCCAGGGCTTCCCCAGGCTGCCCTCCACCTGCCAGTCACATGCCCTTGGAATTGCAAGGCAATTTCAACACGAGGCTGCTGCTTGTGTCTCCCACTCTCAAAGTTCAGTGGAACTTGGAGAGTTATGGATGATCATTTGGCATCCAGGGTTTCCCACGTGCACATGAAGATTCTGCCCCATCTTCAACTCGAGAGAGGATTGTGGGCCATTCTGAGCTTGTTCGGCTTCCTGTAGAACAGGTAATAAAAAATGACCTTTCAGCCTTAGGCTCTTCTTGAAGGAGATAGAAAGCTGAAAACCAAGCCAGGTGTGGTGGTGCAGACCTGGAATCTCAGCAGTTCAGGAGGCTGAGGTGGGAGGAGCCCAAGTTCAAGAGCAGCCTCAGCAATTGAGTGAGGCACTCAAGCAACTTAGTGAGACTCTATCACAAAAAAAGAAAAAGAAAAAATTAAGAAAAGGGTTGGGGATGTGGTTCCATGGTAAAAAGTGCCTCTGGGTTCAATCCCCAGAATAAAAGAAAAGAAAAGAAAAGCTTGAAGCCAGTGGAAGCACCATGGAGTATGCAATTAAACTGTGATAAATTTCCTCCAAAACCCAGATCAGAAGCATTAGTTTTCCTGGAATACTTTTAATCAGGCCTGTTTATTAAACCTGGAGTTTTACCCCTACTGGGTGAAGACAACTGATATTTACAACAAAGAACTCTAACATCCTGCAGTAAGTTGTGCTCAGAATAAAATGTTCTGTACAGTTTTTTATGTTTTTTTTTTTCTTTATGGTGTAGCTGATATTTATCCAATAATCAGAATGTTTATCTAACTAGCCAGCCCTACGTTCAGAAAATTCACACAACTATTGTTCTTACCTTAGAAAAAACAGTTATTTGAATACTAAATATAAGAATCTTGCTCCAAACCACAGGCCACTCATCAGAGAGGGTCAGAGAAGTTGTACCGCATGTGCACACAGGACTGTCCCCTAGAAGACTCTTAAGCCTGCCACCCACACATGTGAACCCTAGGTTGTGAGAAACCCAGGCAAGAGGATGTAGATGGGGAAGTAAAACTCACAATCTCTCTTTGAGAAAGAGCCTGAGTCTATGCTGGAGGAGGCGGATGGGAAGGACGTGCATGCAGCACTTATGCCAGGGTGAGACTGTCCGGATTGAACCAGGCAGACGGAAATAGCAGAGAGGTCAAAAGCACAGGAAGAGGTCCTGCAAAGCCCCGAAGGGTGTCTCAGGGCCAGAAGAGCAGCGGGCCTTGCAAAGACAAGGAATCAAGAAGGGCCAGGTCACCAGATCAAAGGTGGGGCTCCCTCGCCCACACCCACTCCTTCTGGGCAGAACCCTGCACAGCTCTGCCTCCCCCCGAGCGCATTGGACACAGTGTGGCCTCAGAACAGAGATGACTCTCACATTTGCTCATTTTATTAAAGAAAGTCCCATGCCTTATCAATTGCAAGATGCATTGGATCTTAAGACATCCACCCCCACCATTAATTTAAGTATCACTAAAACAGAAAAAGCAGCTCCCACTAAGCCTTGATGCAGTTTAACAACAGCCTTGCAACAAGCACCAAGTGACGGCCCTGGTCCTTCATTGCTTTGACATTTCTTGAGTCTACTCTGAGGTATTTCCCTCCTCTACTTTCTGTTGCATTTCTTGGGTGTGGTAAGCAAGCATCCTACATCTCAGGAAACCAAAAGGTAGTGCAGCTTGACTTGCTTGTGGGTATCTGCTTTTCTTGGTTTTTAAAGTAATTTGCTAGAGAATACAGAATTATAGTCATATTCCCATTGAAAACTATTTGCTCTACCCATAGCAAGTCCATGTCCAGTTGTTTTAGTCCGGAGACCCAAAAACTTTGTTTCAATGCTGAATCAGAGGGGATTTTTTCTGAAGTATTTCAAGGGCAGCTGCTTTCAACTTGCAAGCACCAAGACTGCACTTAGCAGAGGTGAACAACAGAGAGGAAGCCTGCAGATGTGAAGGTGATGGCTGCTGCATCGAGACTGCCATCTGGTCAACCACCAATCACAAAACACCTACCATTTGTTAAGACACATCCAGAGCTTTCCAGTGTGAGGATGCACCCGGTGAGGAGGTATGGTCCACATGGTGTGTCCAGCCAAATCCAGAAGCCTTAGTGACTGCTGTCCTTGGAGCCTCATGACAGAGGCTCTGTTCTTTATGCAGAATTGAGGGATGGGAGCCTCAGGGTGGTAAAGGCCCTGCCCAGATCACACTGTGGGTGGCAGGGAGAGGCTGTAGAGTGTAGGTCTGTGTGGCTCTTTCTTCATGGCACCTTCAGGGAGTCTTCAGTCCCCTGGGGACAAGAGATATGTACTGGGCAACAGAAGGTTTTCTACCACTGTCTTGTGAGACATAAGACTAGAATACATGTCAGAGGGCCCAGGGGCTTGCTGCTGGAGAGCTCTGTGTAGAAGGGGTATGTCCCCTGCGTGAGCAGTGCTTGGATCTGCTGAGATGGGTGAGGACAGCAAAGATGTGGGTGGGTGGGGAGCACAGGCCAAGCAAAGGCCTAGAAACAGGGAAATAGAAGTCAAAGTAGTGTCCAGTCAGTCAGAACTGGGAATCCATCAACCCAGATTTTCCGGCTCACCAGCCTTAAAAATTGATCCCAAACATCCATCAGAGGAACTGTGAAACAAACTGCTTCTATTCCTGGACAGGTAGAAGCACAAAGAGTTAATAATGAAATACCACTGTGACCTTCTCTATTGACAGGACTCATTTTTTGCCAGATCATTTTTGGCATGCAGGGAGTGACTGTCACAGATGGATAACTTTTTATAAGATGAGAGACTTTGGAAATACTTGTGTGCTCCCTGCCCCTGCCACCCAATTGTTTCATCTTCAATATTCAGAATTTTTTAGGTTGTCAGTAGTGATGGCTCAAGAAATGTTCTCATTTAGTCTTTAAAACAATGCATGGTACTTGAGTTTTCTGCCATTTGATTTGAAAAGGAGGTTTGATTCATAATATTTAAACTCTTAGGTAAAATTCTGGTATAAAGTCTCATCTGATACAAGTCTCATCCTCCAAATAGGTTAAATGCTGAAATTATTTTACAGAATGTCTGTACACACTTTGTAAGCTTTTCATTTGAGGAGTGCCTGAGTTACAGAAAACATCTTTGGCGTGAAGAATTCAGCCTTTTGGTAAACTTCCAGATATCAAAATAGATTTTGATATATAGCTGAGTTTTCTGAGATGACACTGCCTCTATAACCATTTCACCTGGACTAAACAACCCATGAATGTCTCCCTAAGTGTGATTATTAAAAACAGAATAGTGGGTTGGGGTTGTGACTCAGTGGTAGAGCACTTGCCTAACATGTGTGAGGCACTGGGTTCAATCCTCAGCACTGCATATAAATAAATGAATAAATTTTTAAAAAGACTTCACATTCAAAAAAATTAAAAGAAAAACAAAGAAAAGCTAACAAACAAAAAAATGGAACAGTGGACTAATGACAACTAGGTGCAAACTATTTAAAGATGGAAAAATATTAAAGTTTGAATTGAGTGAGCAGGCTCCCTATCATTTCTTTTTCCATGCTAGTCAGTGACTTAACCTAAAGCCTAAGTATTTGTAAGGGGTTAATTGTTCCACACCAAACTTGTGTTAAATAATCTACCCACTTAGGGAAGAGGAAGATGTGGAGTGGTAGAAGCTGGCACCAGTTCACAGCCTGAGTCAGGGAAGACTAACGTCCCATGTTGATTCCATTGTTTTGATAAATGATGAAACAATCTTTGGAGTAAAAGAGTAATTCTTTTTTGGGGGTGGTAGCGGGGGTTAACTCAGGGGTACTTGACCACTGAGTCACATCCCAGCCCTATTTTATTTAGAGACAGGGTCTAATTGAGTTGCTTAGCGCCTTGCTTTTGCTGAGACTGGCTTTGAACTCACAGTCCTCCTGCCTCAGCCTCCTGAGTCATTGGGCTTATAGGTGTGTGCCACCGTGCCAGCTCAAAATGGTAATTCTTTTAACTGGAAAATCACAGGACATATCCATCATATTTTTCAGGACAGTTTTTACTGTGGGGAAAATAGGCTAAAATTATACTGTATGGTATTTGCATTGAGGTTATAAAGAAAAGAATCTGTAGAGAAATCTACTAAAAATATAATTTGTCCAGATCAGTGTTCCTTGGGGGAAAGGAGATCTGAAATATCTCCAAAGCACTTTACCCATCAATCAAAAGCCCTCCAAAAAGAGAACTGTTGGGAAAATGCAGTGTGTGGTGGTGAAGAAAAGTTTCCTTGGGTTATGGAGGGAATAATATTTAAAATATTTAAATGACTAAGTTTACTTGGTGCAGTTAAGAATTACACTTGTCAATTTTAACACTGTTTTTACATCTGAAATAAACTTATGTTATTTAAAAGAGGAAATTTATCTCAAACATCCTAGCTTCCCTCAATAAGTAAATAAATTCTAAAAGAGTGCTTAGCTGTTAAAAACAAATACTGGCTGGGCATGGTGGCACATGCCTGTAATCCAAGGACTCAGGAGGCTGAGTCAGGAGGAGCGCAAGTTCAAACCCAGCCTCAGCAACTAAGCGAGGCCCTAAGCCACTTAGTGATGCTCTGTCTCAAAACAAAACAACAACAAAAATGGCTGGAGATGTGGCTCAGTGATTAAGTGCCACTGAGTTCAATCTCTGGTGCCAAGAGAAAAGAAAAAAAGTACTGGAGTATTTACAGATCAAATGGTATGTCTGGGATAGGCTTTAAAATAATTCAGAAATAAAAAGAAAACATAAGTTATGTGGAGGTAAATAAAACAAGATTGCAAAATGGTAACTTTTGAAGTTGGGTGGCGCCGTCCATGG
The DNA here is from genome assembly GCA_020662805.1 of Glaucomys volans. Lineage (NCBI taxonomy): Eukaryota > Metazoa > Chordata > Mammalia > Rodentia > Sciuridae > Glaucomys > Glaucomys volans. The sequence goes on from JAJEJO010001298.1 coordinate 67,616, forward strand.
GTTTTTCTGTCTGTCTTTCTATTTTTGTGTGTGTTTGATAGTGTTCATAATAAAAATTTAAAGAAGAATCCACTTGGTCTACCTTTTATTTATTAATGTAAAATCTTGGAAGAAACTTTGCTTTCAGCTTTAACCATCTCAGGATAGGGTTGTCCAAACATGCTTCTGTGTCTGTCAACATGAGCTACCTGAGAGCTTGTTCCAGTGAGCTTTCCAGACCCCCAACCCACCTCCAGCACCCCACCACTCTGGAATCTCTGGGGAAGGACCCAGCTTGTTCAGCAGGCAGTTCTGATATTCAGTAACGTTTGAGAACCACTGTCTGCCTTCAACCAATGCACTTCACGAATCTTCTAGACCTGTAAAAACAACCTTTCAGTTGCTCCCCAGTCTTGAAATTTGGGGGTTCAGCACATGTTTACCATGGGGACATATTCTTTTTATTTCATCATCCTCTCCTTTCCTTGGCCTTCTCTTTCTGGGTTGGAAGGTCCTGATTTGCCAGGCCTGGAGGCTGCTTGTAGTGGTGCAAGTAGACTATGGTGTGAGCTGCCATTGCTGGAATATAAATCATGGGCTGAATTAAGTGAGATGATGTTTTATATTTTGAATCTGTTCTGCATGGTGACCATTGTATTTTTGTCCTTTGGGATTTATTGCGCCAGGTACCACTGTCCTGGTGCTGGCAATTCAAAGATGCCTGCCTTTTCTGGAGAAGTTCATGGTGGGTGGGACCAGGCTGTAGAAGATGCACAGAAACACAGTACAACCAAGGGAGGTGACCACAGCTCTCCCAAACCCCTGTGAGAAATCATGCGTGCTTGCTATTTGACCTTTCTATTATTGTGCCTCAAATGAGGAAAGAGAATTATGATTGGATGTTAGAGTAGGTGATCATTTTAAACCACAGAAAGAATTTTAGAAGAGGCCATAACATCCTCCCCCACATGGGAAGGGCTGCTAGCGTGTGCTCATGGAGTTTAGTTAAGGGTCTGCAGACCAACTCCTCATTGTTCCCTCTGCATGCAAGAATTAACCACACCAAATAGCCTGGGCTTGGAGGTGGACCTGCAGGGATCAAAACTTCATCCTTCAGAAAGAGCTGAAATGTCATGCAGGCGACAACTGAACACCTCCTAGCATCTTTGGTAGAGTACACAGGTGCGAGTAGAAAAACCTTTTGGCTGATCTGTCTCTTGTGATTTGGAAGATGTTTCTTGAATGAAAGGGCCTAACCCTAAAGCTAAACTGATCTCATATGCTCCTTCCATCCCAGGAACATCTTTTTCCCATTCTCGTCCCACATTTAAACATTATTGATAAAGGAAGTCGAACTGTATTTAACAAATGTAGGTGCCTTTAGTGTTCAAGAGCTCATTTGGTTGGTTAATTGAGAAAGTCCATCAAATCATGGACTTTTAAAAGAAGCACCATTTTCATTTAACTTAAAGCATAGGAATATATATTTACACCAACCGCAAGACTGAGCCTATCATCTTTCCTTGGCACAGGATCCATCAGTGAGAGCTCTTCATCAAGTGCTTTGTATCCTTAAGGCATTGACAATGATTTCCAGTTTTTTTTCTTTAAACTGCCAAAACACTGCAAAACAATAAAAGTGTAGAATTATATTAAATTTTAATTATTTTTTCCTAAACATTTGCAGCAATCTCAACTACCTCTGATTTCATCAGAGAGATGTTTTAGGACTACTTGTTTGTACCATGCCGCTTCAAAGTACGGAGGGGCAGAGCAAGACCTCAGACAGAGGGGTCTTCCTGGTGTACGCGTGTTTCATAGATCTGGTCACAGTCACTCGGCTCTGTTGTTTCATATTCAGGGCACTCCTGCATGGCCTGGCAGCTCTGTCTGACTCCTTCCCCATGTTCTCTCACAGGCCTTCTGTTAGAATCTGTGCAGGCTGATTCCATCTCTGCATCTGCTTCTAAGAAGACTTCCAACTAACAGCACTCAGAACAATTAGTAGAAAAAGATGATTACTGAACCAAAGCGGCAGCAAAGTTTCCAGATTTCCTGAGATGAGAACCCCCATGCAGCCCACCCTGTGAGGCTTGCACCTTCACCCTTGTAGGGAGAACTGTTTAGAGAGAGGAACCTGAAGCCTCCCTTTCTTACTTTGACAAAGGGTCATGCTCTGTTGCTCAGACTGGCTTAGAATGATCCTCCTGCCTCAGCCTCCAGAATAGCCCCATCCAGCCAGGTACAGTGGCACATGCCTGTAATCCCAGCAGCTCAGGAGGCTGAGGCAGGAGGATTGCAAATTCGAGACCAGCCTCAACAATTTAGAAGGTCCTCAGCAACTTATTGAGACTCTATCTCAAAATAAAAACAGGTAAAGCACCCCTGGGTTAATCCCCATTACCCAAAACCAAACAAAACAGAATAGGCCCACCCAGTGTTCTTAAACATAAACAAAAACTCAGTTCTCTAATAAAGACTATGGAACTAAGTCAGGACACTGGACTCCTGTGTTTACTAACTGTATGTCTATTAATAAAAATATCATAACCACAAAATATGAAAATAGAGGAAAGAAAAAGGTATCTTTGCAATTAACTAAACCATTGTTTTTTCACAAGGACAGAGAGGATTTTGAATCAACTGTCAAGTAACCAGATACTCGGTTAACTAGTCAGCAGCCCATGGATACTCCTAATTACCAAATACTCTTGCTGGGGCAGAGCCAAGCCAGTTCTGTGGCATGGAGATCTGTGTGGGCCTCGCCTCCAGGCCTTTCTTTGGAAGCCTGTCCAGATGGATTGTGGAGGAGGGAAGCTCAGGGCATGAACCAGGTGTCCCTTTGTGCCTGTGTTTCCCAGGCTGATTTGCTATGTGGCAGTGTTGGCCAGTCCCAGGGCTGAGACAATGGCAGCCTCATCCAGGAACCTAAGGCAGAACTACAGAGCAATAGGTCTCTATTCCATTCTCAAGCCTGTGCCAAGGTCTTGGGTTTTGCAGTGGGAGAGGTTTTAGGTAAACACCTGGGGAACCTGATACTTTAAGAATTCTGGAAGGCAGCTGAAGATCCTCCCCTCCTTCTGCAGCCCTTCCTGGCTCTCTCCACCAGCAGTTCTCCACAGCAGCAACATTGCCTCCTAGGGGGCTGTGTCTGTGGAAGATGGGGTGCTGACACAAGGATGGGGAGCCTAGAACCAATTTTGCATATAAACAAACTGACATATTAAGGTTTTAACCTATAATAATTGTATGGAAAACTAAGGAATGATTATACTTACAACTGTATAATCATTGGAATCTCCTTGAGTTACTCACCTACATGATGCAGCTCATGGTCTGTGGGTCTCCAACACCTAGTCTGTTTGTGTCTATCACATTCGGGGTGAAGCTAGAAACAGGCACACACATCAGACCACTTCCTGATGTTTTCCAGCAGAGTTGTGTCTGAGCATTTTACATACTGAAATACATATTTACTATAATGACTTTGCTTTCATTATTCTTATTACTGTTAGGATATTACAATAATTAGAGTATTGCATGCGAGCAAGTTGCAGTATCTGTACATTTTAGGGTATGGGGGCATTAGGGTGAGAAGTGCTATTCAAATTGAACTTGTAGCCTCCAGCAATTTGACTGTGTTGGAAAATATGGAAATTAATTGTATTTTGGAATACTATTGTTGGAAGCTCTGGCCTGGCACACTGCAGCAACTGCTCAAGGGCTCCATGTCCTGCTATCATGCAGGTAGGTGCTGGACCCTAATCCTCTTGTTATGTTGGTCCAGTGCTAAGTCAGCCTCTTGAATCAGGGCAGATGGGGTGATTTTTGTTGAATCACGGACAACCAGTGCTAGATCAAAGCTATATAATTCTAAGGACTGGGTAGGAAAGGGCACCGTCTAAGAAAGTTGCCTGGGAATATCTCCAGTCTTGTGCCCAACGTAGAGCATCAATAATGCTTCACCCAGACCAAAAATAAAAAATAAAAATAAAAAAAGAAAAAAGAAAAAGAAAGCCAACACATTCTCTGGGATTCCAAAAACTAAAATATCTTTACTAAACCCGGGTAGTGAGCACAGTCTTCTTGAAAGACAGAATGTTAACTGAACAAGAACTTGGGTCCTGAAGAGGTCCCTGCAAGAAATCAACAGGTGCCTGGCTGCATTGCCAGACTGCCTCCCTGCGGGGCAGGAGTCTTGGGCTTTACCCGAAGCTTCTGTTTTGTGACTCTGCCATGGCTGCTTTCTGCCAGAATCGTCGCCCTTATTGTCTAACCTTCCAGAAGAAATGCAGGTTTGTGCTGAATGAAAGTGGCACAGGCTGCAGCCTCTTGGAGACGTGACTCGGTCCAGCTGCGCAGAGGCTCACTGTGCGATTCAACTGCGCCACCTGCCGAGCAAGCTGGGAAGTGCAGAAGGCACTGGGAAAGAAGGGGAGGGGGGACAACAAAGATTGACAGGACAACTACTACTGCCCACAAGGGGAGCGTATTATGTTATTCCCATTTCACAGAGGAGGAAACAGACTCAAAGGTTGCATTTCTTTGCTTGAGTTCACAAAATTGTTAAATAACATGCTTAAATTTGTAAGGGATTCCAATAATTACAGCAAGGAAACTAATGTTGATCAGACACTATGAAGTAATTTCACTTTTAGTGTCTTATTTTGCACAGCAACGGCGTGAAATGTGTGCTATTCCGATTGTCAGAAATGTCGAATCTGAACCTTAGGTTAATTTATCTGAGGTTCCAAAGTTGCTCCATCTGCAGAATTCTGCCTGGTTCCCAAGCCTGGCCCCAGAGATGGAAAGTGGAAGGTGGACACAGAGTAATAGCACACCTGTAAACGGGACCACACCTTGTATTAAGTCTGGATTGGCTGCCTCCCTCACCATTGCCTAAAGAGCAGATGTGCTTTGCTTTACAGCAAAGATAGACGGGAAGCCATGTGTGCAAACAGAATCTTGGTAAACTGAACTTTGTTCAGGACCTAGGAAGTGCATGATTGGAACATTCCATTGTAGACAAAAATAAGACTACTTTAGCTCTTTTGTGTTTTCTTGCAATATAGAGAACAAATTTCATTCATTTATATGTTCCTTGTACAAATGAAAAAATTAATTTTATATATTTTTTAAATAAATATTTTTTAATAAATAAACCAGTTTAACCTACTTCCCCAGCACTCCTCTCCATACTATCCTAGCACACCCCCAAAGGGAGGTGGTGTGTATTTGTCCAGACCTTTTCTATGCACTTGCTTTCCTATCTTGAAAATGTATTACTGTACTAGGAGATGTGTTTACGTAAACAATGTGAGGTCTTCAAATTGCTTTCTCTCCCCTGCCCCACTTAATGTGATTTAGAGATCTTACCATGTCAGAGCAGATGGACTGGACTACTTATTTTAAAAAGTATTTTGTGAAGTGGAGATATAATTGACACAATGGACTCTCAGCTGATGGACATTTGGGATGCTTTCAGGCTTGCTTTTGTGCTCATGCTGTTATAAACAATGCTGCAACAAGAATCCTTCTGCCTGCCTCTGTACATGTGTGAGGTCCTTGAGGACAGATACCAGGAGGTGGACTTTCCAGGCAGGAGGGTGTGAGCATTAAAAATACTAATAAAGACAAATTTCCAAAATGCATGCACTTACTACTGACATCTACCTTTCCCATCTTCTTAACCAACTCATCACTTTTAAACCTTGGCATTCCTTTGGAGAGCACCTCAGCTTTTAAATTTAAATTTCTCTGATTCTTACTGAGTATCTATTCTAGTATTTATTAGTCAATTTTGTCCTTAATTGCCTATTATGCCCTTCTGTCTATAAAACTGTCTTCTTTCTTGTTACATAAGAATTTTTATTGAAATAACAGTAGCAAATTTTGATACAAATTTTTCCCCTTATGACTTTTAGTTTTTGGGTTTGACTAAAAATGTTCCATATACAGCCAATTCATTACAGATGGACTTTATATTTGATTTATACGTATATTTAATCTAATTATGATTAACCTGTGTTATTGGTGTAAAGGACCAAATCTAGTTTTTCAAAATGGAAAGTCTATAAACATTTGTTAATGATCTGATGACTTGAAGTGCCAACTTTATTATGAATTAAATTTCAATATATAGGTGTTCGGTTCTGATACCTATTCTATCCTTGACTGATTTTCTATTTATCCACTTATTGATATAAAAATATGTGCTTTTAAGTATAGTGCCTTTATAATACATTTGTAATATGTTAATATTTAATAGGGCAAAACTTTGTTTTCAAAATTGGCATGGCTAATTTTGTGCAGTTAAGACTTTTAGAATGAGTGTGTCAAGTTACAAGAAATTCTTGTTGAAATGTTTGGGGTTGTTTCAAACTTCAAAATCTTGGGAAAAGAAAAAATTTACAATATTGAGATTTTCTATCGAACAGCATGGTATTTATATTTTTCCAGTTTGTTTTTAAATGTTCATTGGGAAATTTTATACTTTCTATAAAAGGGTCACATCTCTGTCTTGTTATGGTTGTTTCTGGATCCTTTATCATGTTTGTTGCTATGGTGGATGGAAAGCTTCTGAGTTTCTCATTGTATGTCTGGCACATGGCAAAGCTGTGGATGCCTGTGTTTTGATTTAGTCTCTGGTCACTTAATTGCAATCTCTTTTTGCAATTTCCTAGGTTTTTAAAAAAAACAAGTGTATATTCTGCAAATAGTATTAGTTTCGTCTCTTCTTTCCTTTATTTGTATCTTTGGAAATCATGTCATTTGATCTTACTATGGGGTTCATAGGGATGGGTTTAATTGCATCAGTCTTCTTGAACCTGAGAAATGTTGTCTTTCCACAAAATCAGGAACATTCTCTGCCATTCTCCCTTTACATATTGCCCTGCCACTCTCTAATTCTTCCATCTAGAATTCAGTGTCTTTTAGGCCTTGCCACATCGTCCTACACCTCTTGGTATTTTTCCTGTCTTCAACTTGCTTATTTTCTTTAAACCTCTCTTCCAGTTCAGCAATTCTGCTGCAACTCACCTGCTGCTTAACCCATCTGTTTAACGATGAACTTTTTCCATTATAGACGCGGTTTTGGTCCTCTTTCAAACTTGCCTGACCAAATTCAAAAGTACCACGTTCCTCTTCATATTTTCAGTGACTTTTTCCTGAAATCATATTAAATGCACTTTTGTTTTGATGTAGAAATTTCCTCTGTGTTCTCTGCGGTTGTTTCAGCATGTCAGTGTTTCCATCAAATCTCATTCTTGGTTCCTTTTGTGTTTAATGATTTTTGACCAGGGGCTCATGTTTCTTGGGAATTTACCTGTGGGAATTTTCTTTGAGGTCTTGGTTTAAAAGAAAGTATTTCCATCCGGAAGAATTTGCATGCACTTCAGCAGATGATTGGAAACACTATCAACCTGGATGGGGTCATTTGAAAACAAATGTTCATCTCAGAGTGTTTCAGGTCACAGAAGTAGTTTGAAGTGAGCTGGTGACGAGGACGGTGCCTTTCTCTCCACCAGTTCCTTGGTGGGTGCTTTCTCCTCCAGATCACCCTGAGCATGCTGCTCTTTGTCCAGGCTTTGGTTCAGGGCTCATTCCAACTTCCTCCCCTGTATTGATTTCTAGGGCTATTGTAACAAAGTATCACAAACTCAGTGGCTTGAACAGCCTAGTACTGGAGGTGGAAAATCAAGGTATTGGTGGGGCTGGTTCCTTTGGAGGGCAGTGTGGGAGAATCTGCCCCAGGCTTCTCTCCTGGCTCCTGGCAGCTGTGGTGATCTTTGGTGGTCCTCGGTTTGTAGGAGCATCTTCCTGATCTCTGCCTTCATCTTCACATGGTGTCCACATTTCTCCCTTTTCATAAGGACACCAGTCCCACTGGATGATGACTTCATCTTAATTACATCTGCACCAACCACCCTATTTCCAAATAAGGTCATATTCTGATGATCTGGGGGCAAGGCTTTCAGCACATGAAATGGGGGGACACGGTTCAACCCATAACATTGATGTTTTGCTTCAGGCTTTGCTTCCAGTCCACATGTGCATGATCTACTAACAGAGTCCCAAGTGACCAAGGACCCCCAGGTACCCAGGGATAAATGACAACTCAAATTTCGACTTGCCTCTCTGCATTTGTCATCTGACCTGCAAATAATCCCCTTGGTTTTCCACCAAGTCGACCGTGCACCTAAAATAATTAAAAAATCATATCCATCATTTTTGTGAACCTTGATTCAAGGTTCACAAAAGGAGTGGTTTTTCTGAATACTTAGTTCAATATATTCCTGAAAATGGGAACCCCTTTTGATGTAAGATGCAGAAGTCCTACCTGAGTTCCCATCAGAAAGAAAAAAGTATCTCAAATGATTGGTTTACTGTGACCAACATTTTTTAATAAACCTCCCAAATATTTTTCATCTTGAGGTAGCATGAGATATGAAAACTAAACAAAATATAACTCTGGCAAGAATTCTATGTTTTAAAGAAAAAGAAAATATTTAGCAGTACTGCCATACTGCTTGAACAGGTGAGATGTTAATAAAAATTTGGAATTATTCAAACTGATCTTTGTTCTATTTTTTTTTTAATTTTTGAAGTAATCCTCTGATGACTCTTTGTCATGCCAGTCAGCTTATAGGGCAATCAAATGAAGATCATCCACCTGCATGGTGGATGATCCAACCATATTCACACAGCGGTTGGACTGAATTCAGTTTGAGACTTGTAAGTTAACAAGAGGTGCAAGGATTTGTGTTTGCTTCTGAGAAAGCGTGGTTGCACAATAATTCAGTTCTCAACAGGAAAGGATTCATTGAAACATGCCTTTTTTTTTTTTTTTTTTTTTTTTTGGCAGTTCTGGGGATTGAACCCAGGGCCTTGTGCTTGCAAGGCAGGCACTCTACCAACTGAGCTATATCCCCAGCTGAAGCATGCCATTTTTAAAAAGGATTTGACTGTTTTCCATCCACTTTTACTATAGCATGGCCCAGCCTGGGCTTCATCTCCAACCATGCCTTCCCTTCACATCCCCCTTGCACTGCAGGTCTGCAGAGTCTCCTTGGACGGTTTTTCTTTCACCCTCACTGCTTTCTACAGTGAGATGCCTCCTGCAGGATTCCCTCTTTTCCTTCAAGTTTTCTCCTTCAATTCCACTTCTGGGTAGTGTATTGGTACATGTTCATTATCTATGTCTCGTCACATTTTCCCCATGGTTGAAGAGAGGATCAATAACAAAAGGAGCTTCCTATTTATTTTTATTTATAGTGTAATGCAAGGAAGTCTCAAAATGTAGTTTGTAGAACTTGTTAGAAATGCGCATGCTCCAGCCCTACCCAAGCCACTCTGAAACTCAAATCCTGAACATGGGAGCCCTGCAGTGTTCTTTAACCATTTTTCCAAATGATGCTGATGCACACCCAAGTTGGACACCACAAGACTAACATCTCCCTTTTCTTACTAGGTTCGTGTGTGTTAAAGGAGTTCCTCCAGACGCACCTGCTGACTCTTTTCTTACAAATGCTGGTACCAGGGAAAGCGTATCCCCAGAGGGCGAGCATGCAAACGTGAGTTTTAGCATTCACTTTCGTCCTCTTCCAGGATTCGAGTTTTTGGGTGCAAAGAAAAGTAAGTCTGAGAGCAAGCAGCCACTCAGGTCTACTCACTCAGTGCCACAAGCAAAGAAGGCAATCTATTGGCAGTCTCCATCTTTTCAGAACCTACCTCACTACCTCTTGGGTCTATTAAGTGGCAAATGGCCAGGGGATGAGTGACTGTGTCCTCTCTACTGGAATACATTATGGGATGTTGCCCACCCCAGAACTGAGGGTCTCCTAATTGGGTCCAAGGAATTTGCAAATCCTCACCTGCAAAGCATTGGTCTGTTGAATCAGTTTTATCAGATTTGGTCAGGTTCAATGCCATGTTACAGAAAACTCAAAATATCAATAATTCTAGTGGTTAAGAGGAAGTTCTCTCTCTTGCCAGGGGTTGGCAGCTGATGATGGCTCCACAGTCATCAGGGTCTCTGCCACCCTTTCTCTCCTGTCATCCTTCATGGATCTATTCACCGTATCAAATGGCTGCTTAAGTCTCAATATTGCATCCAAATTTCAGTTGGCAGGAAGGAGGAAAGGCTGCTTTTAATGAGGTATTCTGGAAGTTAACATGACATTTTGCTTAAGTTCTTGGATATCTAGTCACATGACCAGTTGCAAGAGAGGCTGGGAAGTGTAGTCTTTGTTTTGGATAGCCATGAGCCCCCCTAAAACCAGAAGCTTTATTACTTAAGGAGAGAGTCAGAGATTTTCTGCCTCAGAGATCCAGTTTGAACAACTATCGATTACATGCACATCACTTCTGTATTTTGAGGTCCACCTCAGACTCTCTTTGAGGTTATATTGGCCAGTTCTGCTGAAAGATGCTCTCCTTTTTTTTTCTGATTCGTCAACTAGAGTAAGTCACATGGGTCTCTTGAGTAGTGAGGAAGTTTAAAATTGATTATTGTTTACATTTCACAAAGTAACTAATTTTGGAGACTTCTGAGACTACTAACGCCATTCTGTGATTCTCTCAAAGGACTCACTGTGTGGTTCTTCCAGTGGGAACATAACCGCACTCCTCTGGGTCACAGATATGATCAGAATTTGGCAAAGATTTCAGCCAACAGGGTCTTCCAGGGAGTGGAGGCAGGCTTGCTCAGAAGTGCCCATCTTTGTGCCTTGACATGAGGCCTTGGAAACTTTCATGAAGCTTGGCCGCAGCTCTTTCCCTGAGCCTCCCATTCTTAAGATATCTGTGAGGTCTACACCCATCATGGCTCAAAGCCTTTCCTTCCTGGACCATGACGTCTCAAACATATTTTGTCTTACACCTTTCTCAAGTTTCTGATGTCAGGCAGCCCAGACAGGAGTCTTTAAAGCCTGCTCAACTTTAAGTTCCACAGCCTTGTGGATCCACTGTTAATGATCTGAGAGGAAGTGAGTGGCTCAAAGAGGAAACACAAACAATAACCAAAAACTGCAACAAAAGTCTGTTTTAGACAGCAAAGGGCATTATTGGCTGACATAACTGAGAAGTGCCAGGTAGGTTTTACTGCAGGCCTGTTCCAGGTATTCCATGTTCCTGTTCATAAACAAATAGCACCTATTATGGGATACGTTTCTCTCTGTTGTCAGCTATCAAAGTTTCTCACTCATTCCCAGTGGGTGAAACTTACTGAGTTATCCAACGGGACAGAAACAAATAGAACATCTTAAGAATCTTTCTCCAAGAGATCCAAATTTCCACTCCACCCTTTTGTTCAGGCCAAGGGGAATGAAGAGAAGCTGGTATAAATTAGTTGGTCTTGGTGTGCAGAAGGGCCCCAAGGAAAATTCCATGTCAAGATTTGTAGCTTGTTGGGACCTGAAAAAATTCTCTTCCTGTGAGCTCAAACCCCATCCTAGGGATTTTGCCTGTGGCCAGGGGGAGAGGCAGGAAATGACTGTGACACATTCCCAACGTATTCGCCCACTAGGGCTTTCTAGAGGAAAAGCTTTGCCCCAAAATGGCGTCGAAGGGTGGGCACATGTCGTAAAGAATGAAATTAGACAGTGAAACACAAATACAGGATTTTGTTGCAGTAAAATCAGCTCTAGTTTCTCTGCGGCAGAGCCCATTCTGTACAATGGGGACTTGCTTGAGAAAGGGAGATGCCTCAGAAGTGCCCCTCAAGGAGGTCACCTGCAGCACTCATGGGCACTTCATTTGATAATGGGCAAATTATTTAAGTTCCTGAATTCATGCAATTTGGAAATGTCTATTATATTTTCATTTTCAAATATGCACACATGTAGAGAGAATGTTATAATAGTCTTCGGGTGGCTAAACAAAATCCTATGAAATGGGAAGCTTACGCACAACAAATGTTTCTCAAGTTCTAGAGGCTGCAAGTCCAAAGTCCAGCTACTGGCCCCTGAGGATTCACTTCTTGGTTCACAGACGCACCATCTCAACACATCCCTGCGGGGAGGAAGGGGCTTGCTTGCTCCCTGGGATCTTGATTAAGAACACTAATCCCATTCATGGGGACTGTATCCTCAGGACCTAATCACTTCCCAAAACCTCACCTCCTAATACCACCACCTTAGGGGGATGCACACATTCAGACCAAAGCAATAGCAAACATCCATTCAGCTCTCAAAATTATCAGCATACAATGTTTTATCTATTTTTCTACCCATAAGATTTTAAAGATATGGGACAGACATGATATTGTTTTAATTATAAAGTTTTAAAAACCATAAAACCCACATAAAATGTCTTAATGGTATCATAGACTAATCTCCACAAACTCACAAATCAGAATTAGATAACCTGGCCAAAAAAAAAAAAAAAAAAAAGAAATCATTTTTTCCTTCCCATCCTTACAACTGCCCCCAAATGAGTCACCTCAATCAAGAATAATTATGGAGATATTTGAACATCGCCCATGCCAATAGCACAATTTGACTACTGGCCTGAGGTCCAGAGAATTATGAATTTTGCAGACAAATCCACATATATGTGTGTCTCTCCCTCCCACTCTGGAACCAAATGACCCCAGTATTTGGTTTGCCATGAACATCTTCCATTGTGTACTTGCCCCCAGCATTTGAAGGAAATCTGCCGTGTATGAATTTCCTCTTGCACATTCCCAGAGGTAACATTAGTTGTGAAATACCAGAACGGTTAAGCAGAGATGTCTCTTCTGCAGTTTGTGCAGAGTTGTGAAGGACGGCGGTGCTCATGGCAACAGATGCTACATCTCAACAGGATGAAAGAGGCCTGAGCTTCCAGATCCACAGCTTTATGGGCACTTGCCTTGGACTGTGATTGGACCCACGCAGACCTCAAAGATGGAAAAAGGCTAACTTCATGTATAAATAAAAAATAATTGAAGTAAAGCCCCCAAGTAAAGCACGAAAGAATGCATCTCATTTCCAACTGATTCACTGGAAAATCTAAATTAACTGGAGAGAGAAGGGTTTTTATCTTTGCATCCCCCCCTTGCCTGTTTGGTTGTGGGTCCTTTTGTGAAATCATACTCAAATTCTAACTTTCTAGTCACCTCTGGGATTTAAGATCAAGTTCTGTTCATTTTAAAAGCTTGGCTCTTTCCTGCTCCCAACCCCAGTGGAGGCCAGGGCTATGGGCCTGGCTGTTTGGAAGGAAGCAGGGGTCTGGCTCTGACACTCTTCTGGCCTTTGCCGCTGTGAATCCAAACTCCTGGAGGGTTGGCAAGAGGCAGGAGGGAAAGGGCCAGCTTTGGTGGCTGCTGACATGTCATAGGGAGAGTCCCTGGCACTGGGCTCCCACTTTCTCCTCTGTGATCCTTGCACACAGTGGGGGCAATCAGCCATAGTCATCTCAAATGCATGGAAAAGGCTGCTCTCACCAGACCTCTGACCTCACTGGAGCGGGTGTTGGTCTCTAAACATAAGCATGTCCTCTCTCTTCCAGGCACCCAAGCCAAGCGTCCCTCTCTGTACTGAAAAGGAAAGCAGGCTAGAATTGGAGACTTCTAGATCATCCTTCCAAGAATGTTTGTGTCGGGCCTTGCTCTAGCAGCAAACGAGAGGCCAGAGCTCTACAGCTCAGCACTCTCCTCCCCACTCAGGAGCACCCCAAATTGTTATGAGCAGCACTCTGATACATTTGACTGTAGGATGGGTAGGGACTCACTTGTCATCAAGAACACTGTACTCCAAGGTTGTCTACACCTCCGTCTCTCAGGTCCTCTCCTCCACAGCCAGGGGAGGTGGCTGCTCCCAAGCCACCCAATGCTAGCTTTACAATGTGGGGGGTCCCTAGTGCATTTTTTTCTCAGCCCTGGGTCTAAAACAATTTGGGTTCAATAGGGAATCCCATTTCCTGGGGAAGGATTGCAGGTTGCTAAACCCACATCTAAGGTTCATCCTTAATGTAGGGGAGGGTATGGGAACAGCTGCCTCTAGTCCCATGTGACAGGGACTGCCCACTAAGGTGGGACTTTCAGTCCAGTAATGAGGGGATGAGCAGAAAAAGCCACAGGCAATGAAGTTGTTGATTACTCCACAAAGACTCCACAACAGAAAGTATTGCTTCTGCACTTCTCAGATTTTACCTTTGCCGTGTCCAGATATCATCCTTTGTCTGTGTCTAGAAAAGTCGTGCCTAGGGAAAATTTTATTTAGTACACTTAGACCCAATCACGTCAACCCAGACTTTCATCCCACCTTATGTGAGCATTGTATGCAGGACCTGTGCCAGTCTGCCTGGTGGCACCCGATCTCAGCAGCCAAACGATGGTGAAAGCATAAGCCCTGAAAGCAAATGGATTTGGCTGCTGCTTTGGAAGGCTGCTCTGAAGGAACCTCTTTTTGAAATGTTTTCCAGCTGTTATTTCCTTTTTGGATAAACTGAGCCTAATTCAATTTGGGGCACCTTTCTCTTTTCCAGTTTTTTTTTTTTTCCAGAAGGCAAACTATCCACAGATGGCTTTTGACAGACATATGTATGTCCCGCTGGTTTTGGCCGAGAGGTTTACTGTGTGTAAGTGACTGTCAGTACGTGGGAGAAGCGTCACTTCCACATTACATGGCATGATGGCAGGTGAGCAAGATGCTGTGTCTTCTCTCCAGAGCACTGGGAGGACAGAGGTCCCCAGCTAGCTCCAGGATGTCAGGCAGGTCCAGAACATTCCTATGTTACTGTGAGGGAAACAGGTAACAATGTTTGCCCAAGGGTTGCCGTGAGAAGGCCAACAAAACTTGACTTTGGAGACTGTTCCATCCTCATACATCACAAAAACTATAAAACAGAATATGACTCCATCAATACAACTTTCCTTCTGGTTTCAAAATCTTCCCACTCAGCTTCCATTCCCAATGTGGTTGGCAGGAACGTTAGAGAGACGGAAGAGGCTAAAAAGTCACAGGAAATAGGCTGGAGAAGTGGGAATTCAAAACATAATCACCTGGCCAGAAATACATAAGAATCAGAAGTACTACCAGAGATGCTGGGGAAAATACCACCATGCAGAAGAGCTGGTGAGTCCAACTTCAGAGGTCCAACCCCAGGCGCGGGCTTCATTTCTGCCCTCCTATCTGGGCACTAGCTCTAAAATCTTAGCTGCTGTGGCCAGGCTGTGGAGAGGGCCAAGAAAATGGGCCAAGTCCACGTTGTTTTCTGCCTTTCCATTTTCCTTCCATATTTTCTTTCCCCTTAGCTGGCTATCGACTTGATTCCTGCTATAATGCTGCTGGGGAAGTCTTACTTGATAGTGTTTCTGAATGCGTAATTTTCCAAGGAAACTACAGCCGGCACTCAATATCCTCAGGGACTTTTGCATAAAATCTAAGCACATTCACCTGTATGCTTTAGATTACTTACAATACCCAGTACAAGGTAAATGCTCCGTAACTGTTGCACTGTTAGATAGGAAAAGTCTACACATGCCCAGTACAGACACAATTTGTTGTACTTTTCAATCCACAGGTGGTAGAATCCAAGGACACACAACTCACGGACAGAAGGCCAACTGTTTTTTAAAAAGTGGTAGATTTGCATTTCTCTAATTGCTAAAGATGTTAAACATTTTTTTTCTTGTGTTTGTTGATTGTATTTCTTCTGTGAAGTGTCTGTTCAGGTCCTTAGCCCATTTATTGCTTGTGGGGTATTTTTTTGGTGTTAAGTTTTTTGAGAAATGCAAATCAAAACTGCTCCAAGATTTTCATCTCACCCCAGTCAGAATGACAATTAAGAATACAAACAGGCCAGGCGTGGTGGCGCACGCCTGTAATCCAAGCGACTTGGGAGGCTGAGTCAGGAGGATCGCGAGTTCAAAGCCAGCCTCAGCAACTTAGTGAGGCCCTAAGCAACTCAGTGAGACCCTGTCTCTAAATAAAATACAAAATAGGGCTGGGGATATGGCTCAGTGGCCGAGTGTCCCTGAGTTCAATCCCTGGTTCCCCCCCCCCAAAAAAAGAATACAAACAACAATAAATGTTAGTGAGGATGTGGGGAAAAAAGTATACTCATACATTGCTGGTGGGAATGCAAATCAGTGCAATCATTATAGAAAGTGGTATGGAGATTTCTCAGAAGACTTGGAATGGAACCACCATTTGACCCAGCTATCTCACCCCTCTGTTTATGCCCAAAGGACTTAAAATCTGCATATTACAGTGATGCAGCCACATCAGTGTTCACAGCAGCTCAATTCACAATAGCTAAACTATGGAACCAACTTAGGTGCCCTTCAATGATTAAAAGTGAATGGATTAAAGATTAAAGATTAAAGATCAATGATTAAAAGCGAATGGATTAAAGATGGATTAAAAATGATATCTATCTGTGTGAAATATTATTCAGCCCTAAGAATGAAATTATGGCATTTGCTGGTAAATGGACAGAGCTGGAGAATATCATGCTAAGCGAAATAAGCCAATCCCCCCAAACCAAAAGCCAAATGTTTTCTCTGATATGCGGATGCTAATTCACAATGGGGGTGGCTAGGGAAGAATAGAGTTACCTTAGATTAGGTAGAGGGAATTCAAGGGAGGGGAGGGGGAATGGGGATAGGAAGGATTAGTAGAATGAATCAGACAATACCCTATGTACATATGTAACTACACCACTGATGAGATTCTACAACATATATAATAAGAAATTATACTCCATTGTATACGATGTATCAAAGTGCATTCTATTGTCATGTATAACTAATTAAAACAAATTTTAAAAAAGTGGTAGACACAGCAACAGAATACTTGATATATAGAAACCATATTTGATTTCTTGACTCCTGTCCATTTTAATTGTCTGCTCATGTCCGAAGTGTGGAGCAGAAACTCCCGTGGATGAGTCTCTGCTAATCAGAACTCGATTCCCAAAACAGCAGCATCCGTATCACCTGGGAGCTTGTTAGAATGCAAATCTCAAGCCCCTTGAATCAATCATTTTCATAAACTTTTTGGATAATTCATATACATAACGGAGTTTGAGAAGAACTGATTTAGCCAAACGGTTTTCACTATGGACGGCCACCATTAAGTCGTGAAATTAATTTAGTGGTGGTGACAAGGATTTAAAAAATAGAGGAAAACAAGAGCATGCATCCTATATAATAAGGGTAAATATTGTGAAATGTTCTTCAGTTACACAGACATATGTGCTGAGAGTTGGCTTCTTGTGTAAGCCATGTCTTTTCCCAGTGGGTCACAGTTAAGAACATTTGAAAAATTGCTGACATTACAATGAGGTTTGGTTACTCCGAGGCAGTCTGTGCTTTACTACCCTTCAATCAAGTTTACCCATCCACCCAATGCCTGTAGCTGCCTAACTCAGGCCTGGTGCAGACACCTGAACTATCCCTCATGGATAACAAAAAGCTTTATAAGAAATGTTGATCCAGTGACCATTCCATAAGGACTATGTGAGCTATGTCATCTAGAAAAAACTGAACAATTCCATGTTTCCTGTTATTAACATGTTCCCCTATTATATTTCCCATTTTGAGTCTTGAGTCCCAGTCCTCTTTGGGCCATATCTAATAATAACTACCAGCTTTGCTAGAATTATGCTTTCATTTTCTTTTCCACTGGGGGGAAAACGAAATATGACCTTAGTAGTTTACTATGCATTTGTCAGTCACCTCGAGCAGGGTCATCAACCCAGTGTAGATTAAAACACTGGATGGTGGTAGGCCATTTTTCTTCCTGTGATGTGCACTGCAGAGGTCTATTTGGTGATTCCAAAGTGGGGAGAGAATGTGGAACTGTGTGTGTCCTATCAATTAAACCAACAGAGTGAGTTAACGTCTGTCTGAAATACGCCTTTTCTGTTATAGATATTTTAGCTCTGTGATGCTGGGCAAGTTATCTTACTTCTCAGGATATATACTCATTGGGAATAACAAAGATACCCACCTTAGAGAGTTCAGTGAAGAGTAATCGTTAATTCAATCAAATTCACTATAAAAATATTCATTCAACTCTTGCTGTATGCTGGGAAATGAGGCAGATGCCAGGAATTCAGTAGAGAAAAACAGTACCTGCTCCTAAGGCCTCTCTGGTAAAGGAGCAGATAAACCACCAGCAAGTTCTCAGAGGGGCAGTCAGTCAACAACAAGCACATTGTTTCCACAGTCTCTGAAGGGGTTTCCCGATTCCATCCTTGTCCCCCTGGAAAACCCTCCTGGGTCCCATTAGGAGATGTGAAGCCCTAACCCCAGGGTCTCGAGGCCCACCTAGCCTCTGGCTGCACCTCCAAGGTATGTCCTTCCTTTCCCTCAATCTGTTCTGGTCACACTGACCCCCTGCTACTCGTTGAGAGCACACTAAGCAGGTCCATTTGGGGTCCTGTGAGCATTGGGGTGGGCTATTTTCTCCCAACAGAACATGGCCCACCTCTTCCTTTGTTCAGGTCTTGACTTGGTTGGTGGTTTCTCCCCACCTGAAGCAGCTACTTCTTACCTCCATCACTTTACCCCAATATCCCTATAGCTTTTTTTTTTTTCTTTAAATACCAACATATATTGTAATGGTTAATTTTAGGCATCAACCTGGCTAGGCCACAGTATTCACACATTTGGTCAAACATTTAGGTATTTCTGTGAGTGTTTTCTAGATGAGATTAGTGGGGGTTTTGTTTTTTCCCAGTGCTGGGGATGGAACCCACAGCCTTGCATATACTAGGTGACCACTCTACCAACTATGCTACAACCCTAAGATTTAAATGTAAATCAAGTAGACAAACAAAGCACCCTCCATAACGTGGTGGGCCTAATTCAATCATCTGAAGTCTTTGTAGACTGACTTCAGATGAAATTCTGAGGGCTGGGGGTATGGCTCAGTGCATCAAGTCTTGGGTTCATCCTTTACCAACACAAAGGAATTCTGCCAGCCGACTATCTTTGGACTTGAACTATGGCATCAATTCTTCCCTGGGTCTTTAGCCTGCTGTCTTACCCTTCAGATCTTAGATTTTCCAACCCATGAGCCAATTAAAAATAAACCTCAGTTGGTGCCGTTGTGTGTCCCCTTTGGCACACCCTGATGTTTGTCGCCAGTGCTCAGGCCTCCCTTTTGTGAGCTCCTAAGGCACCCCAATGATCTCCCAGAGTTGCTCTGAAAATCCTACCCAGAGGGATCCAGACGTTCCACACCACTGAGCAATGGGCCCTTGACACCCAGATTCAATGGAACCTGGGCTTTCAGACCTTGGTTTTGACTTAGATCTCACCCAGACTCCAGGAGGTGGTGGACCCAGAGTTCAGACGCCAGCTCTTGAGCGATGTACCCCTCCATCTTCCTGTATTCACCTGGTAAAAGTCTGACTCCTTTCACAGGACTGAATTTCAGGACAAAACACAGTAGAGCCACATAAGAAAAATAACTTTGTTATTAAGTATATACAATCATACAAAATACTTCATAGTATCACATCCATAACTGTTTGAATATTCGCTTGACTGTTACATGGCCTGATATAAATAATGAACACAGCTACTGCAGTATATATGACTTGTCACCGGGAAATAAAAACGAACTCACAACACACATGGGATTCCTTGGGGTTCGTGCTTTGGTAATCTAACAAAGGCAGCCAAGATCCCTGAGGGATGTGTAGTAAATGGGTACTTTCCTACGATTTCTCTAAAGTGAAAACATTTGTAGAAGGATCATCTAAAGCCCAAGATTTTATGCTTTAACAATCACGGTTACTTTTCCAAATGGAAAACCATTTTTTGATTTGTTGTGAAACACACATGCTGACTACGCCAGGAAAAATTTCATCAATTTCCCTGAATTTATGATGAATAACTTTAGACATCTTTATTCTACTAATTGTTTGGCCTAGATTTCTACAATAACTTTCCTTTTCAGGAAGGCTGCCTGGAAGATAAGTGTGTAGCATGAGGCTGCTGAGCCTATCTCTGTGGGGCAGCTGGAATGGGGGGAGGAGGGACCCCAGATGCGAGGGAGAGTGGCTGCCTGAAACACAGTGAAGCCCGGTGCCTGGCCGTGGTCCAGCTGTCCCTGCACGCCTGGCAGTGGCAACCCCAGGGCCAAGGTGGTTATGAAAGGGAGGATGAGCAACTGGGGTGCTCTGCACATGGTTCCTGGTCAGGTTAGTCCCTCCCCACCCCATGCCAATCAACATCCATTTATCTGTCAGGCTACAACACACCTAAGTTCATACTGTAGCCCTGACTCTGGTCGGTTAGCTCTATGGCAGGTGTTGAGGTCAACACAGGAGGTGAGAAAAGACGGCATCTTCTTTGTGCCCCACTCTTTTTTGGCATAAGAAAACTTATTTCTCCTTCTGGAACTGGGAAGGGAGGGGATTTTCCTTAACCAGAAGGCAAGCCCTTATACTGTTTCAACAGATATTTAAAATTCTCACTGCTTTCCAAAAGCAGGGAACACATGAAACAGCCCCATTCTAAACTCTTAATTATGATGCAAAAAATGGACAGCAACACTCATATTAAAGGGTCAAGGAGGTGTACCAAGACCTCTTCTTCCCATGCAACATGAAGTAATTTAGTAAAACAAGCAAATTCTTATCTCCCTACCTCCCGGCAAAAAAAGCCTTTCTATTTGGCTTTGAGAAGTTTTAGTGAAAGTTTTTGTTTTTTAAATCCATAACTAAAAGACATTAGAAATAACAATACCTTATGATGTCTTATCTTGAAAAACAATTTGGGTACAGCATACATATTTAGTTTTATAGGGTCCAAGTTTTGAAACAGGGGATTATTGATATTCTAGGCTGACCTGGTCTAGCCCATCAAGATTATAGAAAACAGGCTATTGTGTTTCCTGGAGCTCATCATCCTGAATAGTTTCACAAATCCCAGACGTTATAACTTTCAGTTCATTCTTTTAATATATTATCCTTGACCCTGACCAAACACTCTGTTTGCAGTTTATTAGCATCTGACAATAAAGATTACCTTTCTAAACACATTTTGATGTCAAAAAAGCAGCAAAGTTTATAAAATGCTGGGGCTTAAACTTGGGGCATTCTCGGTAAGCACTCTACCACTGAGTTACATCCCTAGCCCCCAAATCCTCATTTTTTTCTTTTAAATAAAGATGAACCTGTGTATAGTTTTCATTGGAGGGTTCTTAAACTGCACCCTTTAAACATGGTTGCACAAGCAAACTTTAAACATATCCCAGGTAGGACACAACAGCGGGGCAGTCCATTTCTTCATGAGCCCCTGAGTGGCGAGGTTCTCTATGATGAGGGTCAGATTTAAGAGGGAAGAAGTGACAGAAAAAGTACCACAAATGCATTTGCCTTCACCTTTAAAATGCTAGTGGACAGTCACAGGATTTGGCAAACAGTGGAGCCAGTATTTGAAAAGATGCAGCCACTCATGGTGATCCTAAGTCCTAGCAGGTGGTGAGGAGGGAAGCAAGACCAGTGCCCCCTGGGATCTGCAGGCAGAGCCCCTTCCTGCCATTCTCCAGGAAGATGACTGAAAAATGGCACACAAACCAGGAGCAACCAGGGAACTTGACTTCTTCCAACAAGGTGTCACAACAACAGAATAAAAGTCGTCGACTAAGAGGAGAGCAATACAAACTCAATACAAAAAAGCGCAATACAAACTGCTCAAAAACCATGCCAGGGGGCACTGCAGGGCGGGAAGTGGGAGACCCCGATGTGAACCAACTTGCCAGTCTGATCATCTGAAACTCAATATGAGGGCAAAGTTTTCCTGAACAGGTAGCTAAGAAGCCGCTGTGTGTGTCCCACGACAAAGTCAAAGACGATGTTCAGAAACCTGTAAGCTGCCTGCTGACACCAAGAGGCCCCTGCTGTCAGGAAGGAACGGGTCCTTCTGCAGCCAGAGAGCCCTGTCAGGAACACGCTTTCCCCTGGGCCCAGAGTGCTCTGAAAACACCACGACTCCTTGAGGTTGGGACACGCACCCCTCTATTCACTGCTTCCCACATTGCTAAGGAAAAAAATACAAGGAGAAGGCCCAAAAGAGGTGCAATTTTGACTAAATAAGGAAAAATGGGACTAATGGGAAGAAAATTTGTCAAGTAAGGAAAACCATCTATTTTCCCTCCCCACCATCTCAACAGGGTATGACTCCCAGCATATTGGCAAGCTTGGCTGGTTCTAGACAAGGACTTCCAACGCCCAAGAGCACATCCACCTTCTGTGTTGGCCGACACAGCTTCAGTGGGGTCCCCTGTCCCTTTGCCAGCAACCTATACCAGTGATGACCTTCCAGCCTCGAGCCCCATGGTGCACTGATTCAGCCTGGATCACAGTCTAATGGAACCTGAGGGCATCTGGTCACCCCATTTAATAAGTAAGCTGTGGTTTAATGGAGCTGGACCACTTTTGACCCAAGAGCTTAAAAAATTCTGGCAACCAGGAGCTCATAGTTCCATTGTGAATCAGGGCATTTCATTCTCTGTCCTTGGAAAAGAGGATTTATTCCTACAGTTAAATAACTTTCTGCTAGTAGGATATTTATGGATAAGCATGGCATGTACTTTTTCATATTTAAATTTTAAAATGTGGCAACCTATGAGTAATTCTTCTCTCTCTTTCCTAATCTCCACTCCTTAATTCTCTTTCTATAATCAAATTTGTGAAACGAGATTGGGTAACAGGATAGAATAAAATCTATTAGAACAATGAGGAAAAACAATGGTCCACTAAGGTGAATCTTCATGACTGTCCTCCTCTCCACCCCTTTTGAATGAAGAGTCCTAATTTTGATACTAGAGGAAGAATGGTCTAGTGTATTTTGAACACAATTTTTTTTTAAAGTAGCCTCACATTCTCTTAAAGCTCACCCTGCCATTTTCCCTCTTTTTTTAATATTCTGCCCAACTTTAGGGTGCTTTCCCCAGCTGGGAAAGTAGTTAACTTGGAAACCCAAACGTTCTTGAAATTTCAAAGAAAAGTACCAATGTAGACCACCATATTGATTCTGACTGGATAGCATGTAAATCCATCACTTCTTCCCTCCCATCTCCAGCAGGTCCAGTGGGACACTCCATTTGGAAGAAGAGTAGGGAAAAGGCAGCACAGGAGTAAAGAAGATGAAAACATCCTCCCTAGGTCTCCAGTGGTTTTTTCCTTCATTGCTCTCTTCTGTCAGGGCGAAGATGTGGGATGTGCTACGGATGAAAGTCTCTGGCGCCCCCCAAGTCTCTTGCCTCATCAGTTCTCTTTGGATAGTCATCTCCAGAACCAAAGTCCATGCTCTCTGGGTAGCTGGAAAATTCCTGAGGTAAAGGGAACTCCTCTGTTGAAGAGTGAGTCCGGTGCCCAAACACCTTTTCCTGCAGCTCAGTGATGTCATTGCGGATGTCAGCCAACATAAGCAGCAGGAAGTCAAAAGACCCTGGGGGTCCCTGTGCAGGTGGGAGGAATCACAGCTGCAATTTACAATAGACATAAGTGGTGACCCCAGTAGCTCCATGATCTGCTGCTAGTCCTGTTGCTTGCTGGCCACTACCTTCTGGGTAACTCTGGGCCCCCAGTGGAGTGAGCAAAAAGACTTTGAGGGTACCCTGGGACCCTGGGAATCGTCTTCTATTCCCCATCTCACCCATGAGTGCTGGTGACATATTCATCTCTCCTCCCTCCTAACTCTAGCCCACCCAATCTGGTAGATGAAAGAATGTAAGAATAAACTTCTTAGGTAATTTTCCAAAGAAATATGGGAAATACACATGAAGATACGAGAGTAGTAGTTAATAGGTTGGGATTGTGTTGGGCTTGAATCCCAGCTCTGCCCCTTGCGAGTTGTGGGGTCATGGGAAAATTACTTGATTTCTCTAGGTTTCTGTGTTCCCCATCTGTAAAGTGGGGACAATAATTGTCCCAATTTCACAGGTTTTCAGGGGGTTCATAAGTATAGATTTAAATGACTTAATGAAGGGTTTAGTGAATAAAAGTTCAAAAAATTTTATCTATTATTCTTTAAACATGAAATCATTAAGATCTTTATAAAATGACTGACTCCAAACTAAATGAAGTTGAGTGTGTAAAGATACCAATTCCTCATTGACTAGGTAAGGCCAAAACAAAACTTCCCAATTTTTCTATTTGTTAAATATCTTCTATCATTATAGAATATGATACCTTAATTTCCATGTAGTGCTATGGGTGAGTCAAGACTTAAAAAAAAAGTGCACAAACATGCATATTCTGGGCCTATCATAAGCTCAAAGGTAAAATTATTTTTTACTCCCCTCCGCCCCATGGCAGTTGTGACTGCAGACAGCAGCTCAGCAGCAGCCTGTACCCTGCAAAGCACTTACACTTCAGGATCACCTGACCCTCAAAATAACCCCTTGGCTTGTGGCAGACCAAAGCCCACTACTGGCACCACACAGGTGAGGAAGTGAATACCCTGGGATACCACATGATGTGCCTGTGGTCAGAATGCTATCAGGTAGAAGAGCAGAGAAGGGAATCAACCCTCCTACCTCTGTGGCCACCATGCTTGCTCTTTCTTCAGGAATGACACAGTCTTCTTCAGAAGCAGTGGAGCTGCTCACATTTTGTCTACGTTTTGTGCGTGTGTGTGTGTGTATGCTCATGCGCACGCTGGGGATTGAACCCAGGGCCTTGTGCTTGACAGGCAAGCACTCTACCAAGTTACATCCCTAGTCCCTCGTCTACTTTTGGTTATTACTAATCTTCACATTTCCCAGACATTATACATGTAATGTGGCTAATTTCTTCTCAGGTCTCAAGCACAGCCCTGTCTTTGCAGGTTTTGGAGGGGGCTGTCATTTGATCTGCTAGAATGTAGCAGTGGCTACATTTCTCAAGTGTTCTAAGTTAGGACAGCCCATGGATTTCTATCTCAGTTCTTTCAAATATTTTACAACATACTTGGACATAGACTCATGGCATCATGGGCTTAAGAGAAGACATTCCACATGAAGATGAGCCACAGTAAAAGAAAAAGTAGCAACAGAAAACAAATTTAAAGAAGAAATACAAACCATGTGCTAAAGGCTTCCTGGCCTAACCACAGAGTCCTGCTCAGGCAGACCTAGTGACAGATGAGGTAGGCGTTTGCTACTAAGACCTGCTTCTAGACTTTTAGAGCAAGAGTTGCATCCTTGAGAACATCCCCACCTGGGAAGCAAGACAAATAGGAAGGGCCACTTACTGGAGACCCTCTGGGCCCAGGTGCTCCTCTTTCTCCCTAAAAGCAGAAAGGCCAGAGTTAGCATTCTGGACCACATGAATGCCACCACCTCACTATTTAGACACCCATCATCCATAATCATCTCCCTGCATGAAACAAATTTTTTCCACTAGAAACTTTCAAATGTTGAAAGTTTGAAGACTTGAAGCCAGACTCAGGCTCACTTATTTGAATAGAATTCTTGGGTCAAGTATCACTCATGCTGATTTCCCCAAAAGTCAGGTATTTTCAAACTAGATCTGTCAAGAGGAACAACCATATTTCAAAGCAGTGCCTGGAGTAACAAACTCCAGTAATGCACACTACCACTCCTTTATGAGATGACTCAAAAGTGATCCACCACCTGCACAGACTGGAACTCCTGCTCTTGACTTAAACATCTAAAGAAATGGGAACCCACAAAAAAAACATCCTAAAAAGCCATGGTTAACAAGCAAAATACATGTAATGATCACAAATGAGGCTTGTTTATACAAGGGGCATTTTTCCTATGAGGGGTGTTGCTGGTTGTTCTTGCTTTTAGGGTCAGTTCCACATGTTAAGAAAACAGCTTCTTAGATTTTGTTCCCAGCCTTGGGTGAAAAGTACAGATTGAGTATCCGTTATCTGAAATGCTTGGGATCACAAGAATTTCCCATTTTGGAATTTTCTAGATTTTGGAATATTTGCAGACTTTACTGGTTGAACATTCCTAATCTGAAAATCTAATACCAAAGTCCAGAATTTTTGGAACATTCTGTCAGTGCTCAAGAAGTTTCAAATTTTGGAGCATTCTGGAACTGGGGTTTGGAATGTTCAACCTGAACACCTGTGTCAATTTTGCCATCTGCTCTGTGAGGAGGTAAACAGTGCCTGCTGAGCTTTATTGATGCCTGTGCAGTAGGTGGGTGCAGAGAGCTCCAACTTGTAAGGACCACTCAGAGGACTTACCTTAGAGCCGTCTCTTCCTGGTGCACCTGGAGGACCCTATGAGACACAGGATATGGTTTAACAGGAGGAAAGAGTATGGAACAAAACACACCCTCTCCCCAACACCAAGTGGATCTCTGATGAGATACTGACCACAGGGCCCCTCCGGCCTTGCTTAATGTGGGACAGATCAGGAGATGGTCCCATGGGTCCCATTGAGCCCCGTGGGCCAGGCTGCCCAGGAGGGCCTGGCACACCAGGGAAGCCTGGGCTCCCCTTTGGTCCTGGTGAACCTGTAATCAAAGAACACCTCATTAGCACTCAGCCTCGGAGGATGACGAGGGACTCTGGCTGAAGAGTGTCTCCAGAAGCCCTGACTTCAGCCATTTCTCTTTGTCTTCTCACAGGCCCACTAAGGTGCCCCATGGGAATTTTAAACTTAACATGATCAGAAGTGACTTCCCTATCTTCCTCTTTTCTTTTGAACCGGGGATTGAACTCAGGGACTCTCGGCCACTGAGCCACATCCCCAGCCCTATTTTGTATTTTATTTAGAGACAGGGTCTCACTGAGTTGCTTAGGGCCTCACTAAGTTGGTGAGGCTGGCTTTGAACTCGTGATCCTCCTGACTCAGCCTCCTGAGTGCGGGGATTACAGGCGTGCGCCACCACACCCAGCTTGGTTCCCTTTCTTGTAAAGTTCAAACTCATTGTACTACGGACCTCCAAAAACATCTGAACGCTCTCTCACTGTAAGAGAATTCACTGCTTGCCTTACTGCACACTATTATACTTTAGTGCAATGTGTGCTTATATAACATATGTATATAATGTACACGTGCACACACTGGTTTTCTATATGCTATTACTTCTGAACACTTCTAATATTTTAAAATTGTGAGATTCCATATAAAAACATGGATTTCTGGCTTTAGTTTGAAACAGGAAGAACCAAAACCTGGACCACATTCAGCTTTTGGCACAACTGACTGTCACTTTTAAGGGGCTACTCTCACTACCTAGTTCAGATCTCCTCACTCCCCATTGCTCATACTGGCCCTCTTCATCTGCCTAGATCCTATGACAGTGTACAGTAACAGCATGAAATAATTTTCAGGCTCTGGAAAATAAAGCAAAGAGACAAAGACTTCAGAGTTTTCATATTTGGGGGAAGTCTTTTCTAGTTCACAAAACAATTCAGGCAAAGTTTAAGGTGGTCAATTTTCCATCCAAACACTTCTCATGTCCCAGCTCTCAGTGCTGGTTCCAGGTACACCCTGAATGTTTATTTGGGAAGGGGGCCATATTGCTCCCCTAACTATTTTACCTCCAATAGCAGGACAGGCTACAGGTAACATCTTACCTGAATTTATATAATCAGTGAACTTCAAGATCACTGTATGTCAAGTACCTTTAAGATGTGAAATCTTGATATGCAAATGGGAGCACCTCATATATAACAGTGGGGGCCAGAGAGCAGCAGCCACCCCCTTACCACCTAAGCCAAAGGCTTCCAACCCAGGGTGCTGCCCTGTGTTGGTGCTCCAGGAAATAGATGGACTTTCCCTTAAAAAGAAATTCTATTAGTTTTCTAGCTACTCTAATAATCCAATAAAGAGCATCATAAACACCGGAAGTAAGAGTGAGAAACTCTTCATGTACAAGCTCCATGCAGTTCTACTGGTCCACTGCAAAGGCTCACTCATCCTCAATCACTCTGCTCCATCAAGGACCCTGGACAGCTCAAAACCAGAAGGCAGAAGAGGAGAGGAAAGCTAGCAAGTCATTTGTTAAGAAAACTGCCAGCCAATCTCTGCCCTGCTTACAGTGCTCCGGAGACTGGCATGGGGTGAACTTCCTCCCAGGAAGTCAAGCAAGAGCATTCTCTTACAGAGGTGTGGGAAACACTGCAAGGAACTGCTTTGTAAGGGGAGACCCCAGTCTGCTTAGGGCACAATAGGCTGCTGCGTGAGGCATCTGGAGAAAACACTGCCATGACCAGGAGAACGTCAGGCAGAGGGAATGAACAAGAGGACAAGATGGAGCCTGGGCCTCCTCTGCCCAGATGGAGGCCCAGACCGCCTGATAGAGACCAGAAGATTAAGACCTAAGTAGAGAGAAAATACAGAAATCCTTTGGGAATAACTGAGCTGGTTCTTGCTGACCTTCCAACCTAAAACTTCCCCATGTCCCTTTTGCTTGGACAATTTCTACCCATCTTGTATGTGCACTCAAACCCCCAGCCCCAGATGACTCTGGACTATGGTGATCTCTCCCTTTTTTGAGCCTCCATGGTGGGAAGCACCCATGTTCCTACTTCGTTGCATGTGGACACTTTTACTCAACTTGCACTCACTGTGAGTGTCTTGTCCTTATTAGGATGTCAGAGGTCATTCCTAACGCCAAGCACCCTATTAAGCAACGATGACCAGGCATAAGAAAGTTAATGGTTTACATCATTTTCTAACACAAAATTTCCTTTATTGGTGAGAAAAAAAAATCTATTGATCTGTCTCTGGATGGCCTCAAAATATAAAACACACTATTTTAAAGTTTTCACTTGTGTTTCCTGATGCACTGATAGGACATTTTGGATTTTCTTCAAATAAGGACAAATCTCCAAAACTGTAGGTTGGATGAAAGAAACCAGACAAAAAGAACACAAGCTCAAGGATTCCCTGACGTGCGGTCCCAGAACAGGCCAAACCGCATTGGAGGCAAGCAGGTCAGTGGATACCCTGATCTGGGGAGCGTACTGACTGCAAGCGGCCTCAAGGGAACTTTCCAGAATAACAGAAATGTCCTACATCTTGATATGGATATAGGGTCTAGGTAGAAGGAAGGGTATAACCAAGTTTTTCAAAACACCCAGTTAAAACTTGAGTGCATTTTATTGACTATACCTTAAAGTCCACTTAAATGGAGAAATACACAGATGGATATAACAGTACACTTAGATGTAAATGTATTAAATAATGTGGGAGGGTGAAGGGAATTAGGGGATGGGAAAGGAGGCTGGCCACAGCGGGCAGAACTCAGTGATTCTATTTTTGTATGTTAAATGTTTTTTTCCTCAATAAAGTTCAAAATTAATCTTCATTTGTTTCTAAAATGATCTTTAGGAATCTTAGCCAATCTCAGGACAATTGCCTTTTACTCCCAAATGACCATCAGTTCTGAGGGTTTCTCAGAATGATAGGCCATCTCCCAAGGCCCTCTCTTCACACAGGACCGTGGCAGCTCCCTGGAGACCTGATGCATGAGCTAAACTGAGCTCTCAGGAGGCCTCTGCTGGCTACTCTACCAGCCTCCTGGGCCCTTCTCCACACTCACCAGGAGGGCCCTGGCCACCGGGCAGGCCGGGAGGTCCTGGAAGGTAGGCGTTGGAGGCCAGCACCTTGTCACCAGTGATATATTTGCCCAGCTCAGCAGCACTGTTTGGGAGCAGTGCAATCTGCAAAGAAGAGAGGAAACCCAGGTCAGAAAGCAGCAACCCCACAGAAAGAGATTCTCAGCTCCTGGGTTATGTGCAGAGGCTGTGAAGCCTTGCCAGGATTTTTTTCTTTTTTAAACCATGACTAGTTCCAGCTCAAAGGGACCAAGAGTTCCTCCTCCTCAGCCTAGGGGTCTTCCAATGTGAACAGCTTGCATGGGCTCCCTTGGCTGGTCAGTGGTGAACCTAGATAAGACGCCTGATTGCCTAGATGTGATTAGTGCTCATTATGAAACCTGCCTCCTGCAATGACCAGAACCTGTGTGGTTCATACTTCCAATTTTTTTAATTGACTTTGGTCTCAAACTTTTTTTTTTTTTTTTGGAACCGGGGATTGAACCCAGGGACACTCGGCCACTGAGCCACATCCCCAGCCCTATTTTGTATTTTATTTAGAGACAGGGTCTCACTGAGTTGCTTAGGGCCTCCCTAAGTTGCTGAGGCTGGCTTTGAACTCGCAATCCTCCTGACTCAGCCTCCCAAGTCGCTTGGATTACAGGCGTGCGCCACCACGCCCGGCTTGGTCTCAAACATTTATTGATCCCCTACTATGTGCCACGCTCCATGCTTGGTTCACTGGCTCCTATGGTTGGTGTCCCTGAAGAATACTCAGCACTGGGAGCCAGGACCGAGAACGTGCTTGGCAGTTCACACACACACTCAGGGCCGACCTTCAGCACAAATGGGAGTGTTGACTACAGTGGTTTAAAATGTATCCACAAAGGCTGTGGCTTTCCTTCAAAGGTGGTGGCTAACCTCCTATCCTTTCAGTGTGGCCTGGACTTAGTAACCTGCTTTACTGAAGAGTGGGACAGAAGCACAGCATGCGGATTCTCAGTCCAAGACCAAAGGTCGCTAGGCATCCACCTTGCTGCTGTCTTTGATGACTCATGCTGGGAGAGGCCAGAGGACTGCATGAATGACCTTCATCCTCCTTGAGGTTGGGTCAACTATGGATCCATGAAAACTTCACTGAAAACAAAGGCTATAAAAATTCAGTTTCTTCCTTGGCAAAATGGAACAGGGGACAGAGCCCCACCTCTAGGGCTGATGAAGTCAGGAAATGCATGTTGGGAGCACAGGACCTGAAACACAGTAAGTGCTTGATAAATGGTGGTTTCAGTCTCACCCACCAAGAAGTTAATCCACAGAGGTGAGGCCCAGGGGAGAAGGGCACATCTCTGTACCCCAGAGTTCTGCAGAAACTGAGGTCTCTGCCATTTTTCAATGCACCTTACATTTGTACCCATCCTCCTAGAAAAAGTCCTGCTTGGGGACCTTCTATTCAGTGGGAAATGCAGCGTTCATGAAAGCATGCAACTGATCCCATCCTTAACCTCCAACACGTTCTGAGGCTCTGAACCCATCTTTGAATGAGCTTTCCAGAGGTACCTAAACCTAGTGCATGATGGGGGTGGCCAACTGCCACTGTAAAAACTATTATGTCCAGTGGAGATCAACACCAGCAAATAGCACCAAATTGAAAGTTGTGCCCAGATCTTCTGGAATGCATGCAAACTCTGCAGTATAACTTTGGGAAGAAGAAACATACACTTCAATGCTGATCTGAACCACTGAGGCTTCCGGCACTTGTCCTTTCTCCCTTCCTCAGAGATTTCTTCCTCCTTCCAAGATACTGCACTCAAGTTCAGGTGCAGCCCAGGAAACTCTCATCCAGTTCAGAAAGTCCTCAGTCTCTGCAGTTTCTGGGCATGGAGGTTTGGCCCTCAGTGCAAGCCACGCACCCTTTACAAAGCCCAGTTCTGAACAACTTGTGGAGCCATGATCTCCTTCTCCCTCTGGGCAGCTGCTGAATTTGGGCCATCATGAAACAGCCTTAGAGCTGATGATTCTTCTTAGTCATAGAAACAGATATTCTTGCCCTTGGAAGAAATCTAATACCATACGAAGTGGGTATCACTATGTTATGTGGATTGCACTCTGGCATCAACCTTTAACCGACCCATCTCACGGAAAGTTAATTCCTCCAGCTCCTTTGTAGAGTGACTGCCTAGTCTCACGCCTCGTTATCCCCGTAACAAAGCACTTGAGATTTTATTTATGAGGTAAGACCGTGGGAAAGCTCAAGAGGGTCTTGGTGACATCCCTACTGCTGGTGAGGAGGAGGAACTGAGCCATGAGGCTCATGGGGGCTCACAGGGGTAGTTCTGGCCCCATCTTCCCCACACACCCACAGAGCAGGCCAGCCTGTCCTGGAGTCAGCAGAGCCTGTGCCCACTCCACCCTCCCTAGTTGTCTTATTGAGGTCCCTAATTGAGCACTTCAAGGGGGTTGAAGTTAGTTCAAGGTGCAAGGGTGCTCTGGGGACAAGGAGCGCCAAGGATCTTCAAAACTGTCTTCCACAGGCTCATCGATATCCTCAGGACTTCTGAGTACGCACTCCTAGAGAGGTGGGAGCCCTGCCCTTGGGCGAGGACAACTGTGTAGGACTGTGAGCCAAGAGATTCTGGACTACCCATCGCCTTCCAGACACAAGGTCTTTTTCCATACTTGGAGAAGACCTAGTGTTCCTTTGAAAGATGTAAGAAACAACACCCTGCCATTCAATTCCCCTGTGATTGTTACTCAGAATCTGGTGACTAACAATCAATTGTGTACAAGCTGAAAGTCAGTTTCACACACTGTCAAGTCAGGGCCCATGGTTCAGAGTCCCCACTAGGACCTGGCTGTGATCTGGGGCTTATTTAAAACAACGCCAGTGTCACAGTATCTCAGCAATAGTCGGCTTCACCCTGCAAACGGGTGTCTGAGGTTCTGGAGTGAATGAACGAACAGAGGGATCCCAAGTCAATCTCCTCCAACTGCAGGATGGAGGGCCAACACTGGCACTGAAGGCAGGTCCAATTTAATTATCTGCTTTCAAATGAGAAGCTGAAATGCAGATTCCAGCAGTGGACTCTGGCACTAGGCAGACTCATGGTGTAATCTCAGCCCTGCAACTTTATCCGAAGGATTTGGGGTAAGCCACAAAACTTGGATTTCCTTACCTTCCAAAAGGGAATCGTCACATCCTCCTACAAGGGTGCCCCAGGGTTAAGCAGATGATGCCCTTAATGTGTCTGGGCTAGGGTCCGGCCACGGTCATTAACAAAATGGAAATGCTGGATCTGGACTTGCTCCTGGCTATTTCTAAGTAGCTGTGTGACTTTAGATAACTGTTCTTACCCTTCTAGGTTTCTCTCTTCATGTCAACAAAACGAGAGCTTTGAACCAGACAATTACATCTTCCCACTAAAAATTTTGTAACCAGGTTGGGGATGAGACTTGGGATTTGCTCTGTGGTACCCCACCCAGCAGGCTGCTGCTCTGTGATGGTGACAAGGTGAGTCAGGAACTGCTGACCCCAAGCATCCTGGCTGAGCCCTGCTGGGCAATCACATTCCTGTTCCCTTCAGTTCCTCTGTGCATCAGGAGGACCAGTGGGAAGCACAGGCTCTGGTGTCTCAGAGGAGACTATCTGCATGAATTTGGAGGACGGGCTTGGGGATGCAGGGTATTCAGGAAGAAGGCCATAGCAATGCTAGTAGAATTTCCATTTCCTCTGGATTTCAATCAGTAGAACTATAATCTCATATTAGCTTCATAATAGAGCATGTACCTCCTGGAGCTATTGGTGTGATTTGGTGAGATGCACGTGTAAAGCTCTTTGTAAGGAATGCCAATGTTCATGATTTGGCAAACATTTACAGAGCTCTTTCCAGGTGGTAGGCACCAAGTCCTTTGTAAATATTGACTCATTTGATAAAAAAAACCCTACGGAGCAGGTATTACTGTCATCCCCTTACATAGCGCTCAGGCACAGAGAGGTTAAGTAGCTGACCCAGGGTCTCAGTCAGCAAATGGTGGGGCAGGAAAAACTGAGCCAACCTCCTCCCAGGATCTGTGCTCCATCCACTGCACCAAGCGGGCTTCTAGTTACTATATTTGGCCAAGAAATGTAGTCACGTTAATATTGGGATTAGTCTTCCCAATAATCCTAAAATCTATTTACAGAATAAGTAGATCAAGGGAGCAAGGAAGCTGCATCATCAAAGGAAGCACCAGAGTGAGCCAACAGAGCAGCATGTTCCATTTGCTGGCTTTTGAAAACTTGTGAACTCTGACTTCTCAAGCTTGACCATCTAGCCACCACCTTTGGCCACTGTTGGATGACTTACACCGGAGGCCTGTTTGCCCCATGGGACAGTATGCTTATTTAAGGCAGGACTTAATTCCATACTGTTTTATATTTCTCATTTCCCGGACCACTGTGGGACACAGTAGGTGCTCAATAAAAACATCCAGAATCATCATTCACTCTTCCCTTGACAGTTCACCTGGAGGAAAGGTTATCGGTTTAAGAGTAAAGAGACCCTCTGCTCCCCAGTGGCCACCACGGGATCTGCAATGTCCAAGCAGTCAATCCAGGAACCGCTGTGTCCAGGCTGGCCTCTCCTCCTCGGGTCTCCTCCCCTGGGATTCTGTAGCTATCCCACCTCAAATCAAACTGTCCCTGCAGCTGGGATACAGATAACTTAAAACAAAAACCCCAGGCATAGTGCCTCTCATTCTTTGGTTCTTGAACAAAACAAAAAACCAATCCAAAAGTTAAATGGTAGATATTTGATCTATCCCCAAACCCCTTTCTCACCAAATCACCTGTTTTCTTCCCACACCACAGAAAAAACAAAAGGGGTAGAGGCACTGGGGTCTGCACTCCATTAAATTTTGGGGTGGGGAATAAAGAACAGAATCTGGAAACATCAAAAACCAAATACACATCTCAGTAAGTGATTAGAAAGCAGCGCCCTTTCAATAACCCTCAAGTCCACTTCGCCAGTCTTCTCCTGCCCCAAGTTACCAGTGGCTTCCCTTCTGTTTCACTTCCTGTGTTTTATAAAATAATCTACTGCTCATGCCTGGACGCTATGGCCTAGCGTTTGCTCATTTACAAAAAGGCCTTTGGGCTAGGCTTGTGGCTTGGTGGTAGAGTGCTTGCCTAGCATGTGTGAGGCACTGGGTTTGATCCTCAGCACCACACACAGAAAAAGGTATTGTGCCCATCTACAACTAAAAATAATTTTTTAAAAAAGAAAGAAAATGGCAGGCCTTTCCAGTTCCTCTTGTTCTGTAGGTTGCCACCTCGCCTGTCCTTCACAATTTATCCTTGAGGTCCCCAGGGCATTTGACCTGCACCCTCCACATGTGGAATTCTGCTGACTGCAGAATCGCACTCTCGTGGTGCAATTCAACAGATGCATGCCGCCTCACACTGGGGGGCTGGCCACTGTCCAGGACACCTGGCACCACTTCTCAGCCATCGTTTATTTGGGCAGTTGTCCTACTTTCTTTTGTGAACAGAACAGATGGTATTTGCAGCAGCCAGCGGATGTGAAAACCAACTGATGACCTGAACACCAACCCAGGAATAGAAGTGAGAAGACCTGGGTTTTAGGTTTGGCCTCTTGGGCACTTAACCTCACCTCTGAGAACACAAGCATCTTTCTTACAGGGTCACAGTAATGATGACATGAGATTCTGGATGTAAAACCACTTTATAAACTGTATAATGTAACACATTCTAATAGGTACCTTTAAAAATGAATTGCTCCTCATCACATTCCTGGAGGGTCTGCATTAGCTCAGAACTGTGACACCATGCATGTGTAGGGAGACTCGGGAGGAGGAAGGCTCCTTGCCAGCCCAGCCCAACCACAAGCGTGTACTGCAGTATTGAACAGCCTGGTGGATTTCACACAGCATGCAGCAGGGTCTTTGGGGTGACAGGTATTGTGACACACAATTTCTTTTTAATAGCTCTTCTTTCATTGATTGCAACACACTATAAAGAAGCGAAGGGAAAGCCAGACTTTGCCCCTGAATTTCCGAATAGCTGGTGATATTTAACTCCACTGTTCCAAAGGGACGAACCGCCCTACAGCTCATGGATATTTCCAGGGAAGGAAATTGAGAGCAGCTTTGTGCCTTGCAAGGTGAGTCACAGACACTGATCAACTGCTTTCATCCTCCAGCCTCTGAAATGTGACCCTAACTCTTCCATGCACCCTCTTTCAAGTCTCCTCAATGAATACCAGCGTCAATGCAAACTCCACTGGGGATCTCTGTGGAATTTAGTTATTCACCTGTGTTTACATTGGCACACACACAAGGTGACATGCCTGATCTCCCTATCAGATCAGAAGCTACTCAGGCTCAGAGCTATGTTTTGCTCATGATTATACAACAAATATACAGGTGCCTTGGCTAAGGTCAATGCCATCTTCAGCAACAATGTACAAGAGACCTGCAAAGCGACTTCTCAGCCCGTTGACTTGCTTGTTGAACTGGTGGCTGTGGCTCTCATTAGCTGCTAGCTGCAAGTTTGTTGAACACAAAAGAGATTGTCTCATGACTGCCCTTTAGAAGGACTAGTTGCCAAAGTTCAACAGATTATGCACACCTCTTTGATCTACTTAAAGCCTTGAGTGGAAGCGATTAAATAAGCAAACCAGTTCATGTTTTAGCAGCTTAAGAGCAATTTGAGCTGCTGACACCCTAGTACAGTGACTGATCTCTGGTCCAATAAGCACTCTCTGGGTCAGGACAGGTGTGCAAGATGTCAGGTCACCAGATCCGCCACAGCGTGACACTGCAGGAGACCTGGTATCCCATCCAGCATTCACGAAGCCTTTCACGAAGTCTGATAACTTCATGCCTGGTGACACAAGGTCCCGAAGGCCTGCTCCCTGAGGTGCAAGGAGCTGGATAAGGGAAAGTCACACTTTTTAAAAAGTGAAAAACCACTGCAAAAAGTCATCACCTTACAGAAGTTTATTGAAAGGATGTTTTCTGTTGCTGAAGCACATAGACACAATGACGCAGGGCCATGCCAGGTCACATCCAGACATTCCTGTTACAAGAAACTGCTCCAGTTTTGCCATGCCTATAGACATTGCCAGCCTCCTTTATTCACCTCTGCGATTCTTTGCCTTGGGTTTTGTGGGGCCCTAGGTGGCTTCAGTGGGAGCATTCCGAGTGCACAGCCAGCTGGTATCAACCACAGAGAATGTGCAGCGCAGGTGGGTTGCTTTCTCATTGACCCCAAGCCTCCCGCACCTCACCTGGCCAGCCCTCCTCTGCTCCAGCCCTGCTCCCACCTGCCCTGGTACCTTTTGCTTCAGTTGCAGTACCGTCTGCTTCATCTGGTGGAACTCCTTGCAGGAGGCACAGCAAGTCTCAGCTTTCACTGCATTCTCAGACTTCTCCTCGTGCCCTGGGAAACAAGATGGCGGGCTCAGTTCCATTTGGGAGACCAGAGGAGACCCAGGTCCAGGGAGACTGCAGCAGGAAGGCAGTCCTGGGTTGGGTGGGGTGGGGAGTGGAACAGGCAAGGGGTAGAGGCTGACAATTATACGGATCTCAGGTCCCTGCCAGCACAGGAGAAGAGAGGAGGAGGGGGTGAGAAAGGCCCTGCTACTCTTTGGGCTCAACTGTTCCTAGTCAGGCATCCCAAGTATGTGAAAAAGTGCACTGTGGCCCTTTGATCATCAACGCCTTTCATGTTTGAAATGGCACTTTATCAGTGCCTTTCCCAGAGGCAGGTTCTGTCAATTTGATGATTTACACCATCCTCAAAGAGCCTAGTTCACAGGCAGTAGACATCCCGAGCTCAGGCCAGGGGACTCAAAGCTGGCATTCATCACCTCAGTCAAGCCAGGTCTGCAGAGAAGCTCAGCAGGTCGAGTGGAGCCTAACAAATAGTTGTAGGAAGGAGGACTTTGCTCAAGAGAGAGGAGTAAGACCAGCATGGCCGGGAAGTAGGGCGTTTGAAGGTGTCATTACCCAACTGTCCCTGTTCCAATGGAGTGGGTGATCAAACTGGGAGAGAGGGAGATCATTTAACCACACATCTGTATCAACAAGCCTAAGAGATTCAAACAAGCCTAAGATCATTCAAAGCAGAGCCTGAATCATCTCTCCACGCAGGACTCCACCATTGTCCACAGCCTGCACAATCAAAGTCAACCAAGGTTTCAGGGCTTTACCAGTGACTACACATTTATATAATCTTGTCCATCTGTCTATTCCATTGTCCACCTCCACCTCCTCCATCCGTCTTTCAACCATTTGTTCTCTGACATCCTTCCTACCTTCCTTTCCTCTTATTTATCTATGAGCATCTGCCATTAGGCCCTGAATTGGGTGCTACAAATGCAAAATGAACAAAGACACCTATTTAACAACTTACCACTGACCTTTGCAAGAAGCTAGCCCTGTTGGCAGAGCTGGGCCATCAAGAACAAGTTACAAGCCTGTCTTTCCATTTCTATTTTCACATGTACCTTTGAATTTTTTCAAGAGTTAGTATAGCTGGGCAACTGGACAACTTCATGATAGGATAAACCTCTCCACCAGGCTCTAGAATCAATTTCATTTGGATCATGGGTACTAGAACTGATGGAGCTTTTGTTCTATCTCTAATGAGGAAAGTAAGAGTCAAAGAAAAAAAATTAACTTGGTTCAGATCTTCTCCCAGAGTGCTGTGTGCAGAGACCTGGCACTTGCAGATTCCCAGCTGGCCCTTGGGAGGGTGGGGCAGGCATGAAGCAAGACTGCACCTAGAGTTCCACTGATAACCCTTGAGAGCGATCTGCCAGTCAGGCTCCAGGAAGGAAGCTCTGTTGGGCAACCTTTTCCATGGAAAGGCCTGTTTCTGTTCCTTTGCAGAATTTCCAGAAGATGGAGAATCAGGATTAACACTGTCCAAAAGACTCGAAGCTCCTACTGACACTGGAGCACGTGGCATAGGAATAAGTGGTGTAGGCGCCGGCAGACTCAGATGATCGAGATTCAAATCTTGGTGCTATAACTTAGCACCTTTTAGATTAGGTAAGGTGACTTCTTAGATTAGGTAAGGTGACTTAGGTTAGGCCTCTGTTCCCTGAACGGTAGAATGGCAAAGCACCTGTCACCTGGGGCTGAGTGAGGAGTCAATGAAATCAGACACGAAGGAAACAGAACACTGCCCTGCCGCAGCAGGTGCTCTAAACTTGCCCTCGCCACTGATTTTATTATGTTTCCCTGCAAAGTTGGAGCATGTGTGGTGGGGCCCTTGATACCCTCTTCCTGCACGTTTTCAGTCCTCTCAATGCTGTGGTCATGCGTCTCAGAGAAATTTGTCATGAAATTTTGCTCCCACGTCTTCGGATTTTAAAGGAGCAATATTATGGATCAGCCACATGGGGGCGCAGAGCTCTAAATTTTACTGCATTAAGCAGGTTGCACGCACTAAGCATTGGAAATGGATGTAATGCATTTCCAATACACGATAGTAGCAATACCTAACACACTTGGGAAAGCCAAAGAATATTCCAGCATCTTCCATATGGGCAGGGCCACAAGTGAACAAGGCATGTTTGTCTTTAAAAGGTGTGTCCCTTTGAGTTCTGGTGGCAGTGCCCAGCCCTGGCAATATGTTACCTAGGGGTGGGAGTGAAAAAATCCTGCAGAATCTGGGTACCCCAACCACCTGGGGTGGTGGCATAGCAACAGTATCAGTGTTTTAACGCTCCCCAGGTGATTCCAAGGCTGAGAATCACTTATCTGTGGATTAGCCGAGCTTGAAAGTTACATGAAACACCTGGCTGTCTCTGACACTTTGAACTTTAATAAGTGAGTCTTGGGTCATGATTATGTTATCAGAAAATAAACAAAAGTTGAAAAATAAAGACTAGCAACCTAATTACTATGGAGCCAACATTTCCTTAATTTGTCTCCCAAATGGTGCTACAGCGACTCCCTGGGGCGACTAAACTGGTTCCAGCTCAGTATTTTCAAAGAGAAAAATCAAAGTGATTGAATGCCTGTCAGCCAGACGGCTTGTGTCACCAAGTCTGTGACAACCTTTCAATCATCAGAGGCCATTTGGGGGCCATGCCCCCTTCTACTTTCTGCCTGTGTTTGGTTTCAAATTCTTGGCTGTGACATTACACTGGACAACACAAAGTTAAAACAGGAGGAGAGGTGATTTCAGATCACATGTTTAAAAACATTCCCTTCATCAAAGATGATGATGAAACGCTGGGCTTATTAATTAGTCCAAAGCAGATGAAACCGCTTAGCTGCATCTGCTCTTCCGGGAGGCAGGGCTCTTACGACCTCTAACATTTCTTATTGCTGCGCTGAATGTTTGCATGTACGGTTCCTCATCTCTTAAGATACTGAAAGTTCTGTGCTTAAAAGGCATGGAAGGTGGGCAGGTTTTCGAGGGTCAGTTCTTGCTTAGAGACCAAGGAATGAAGACTGCATAGGGAACCCCAGCGCTGGCAGGACTATTACTACGTATGCCATATCACACCCAGTTTTGAAAAAGATTCAGAGGGTGAAGGGTCCTCAGAACTCATGGAATTGGACACACCCATCTACAGATGAGGAAATCAAGGCTCAGAGACTGCCAAGCTCATGTGGCTAGCAAATACTGAACCAGCCCTGTTACCACCATCTCTCCTAACTTCCCTGCTAAGGAACATCCCCTAGCACCACAGCTGTTAAAGAAACGAAATGACTTTAGGACACCTTCCTCCTACCACCACCTTTGCCAGAACCCATCAGCGCCAGCCCCACCCTGAATACTCCTGGCCACTGGTGTTGGAATGTTTTTCTTAGTAAAAAATAAAACCATACACCAGTTTTCTATATGTATGTGGTCAGTTGAGTGGTGATTGGTTAGTGAAAATCTAACACAGATATTCCTTTGCAAGGCTGCTGCTGGGAAAGTGTGATGAAGCTGACAGTGGTGTCCCAACAGGGACTTTGGCTAATTATTTGAAATTGCTGTATTCAGATGAGGAGCAGGGGAAGGGAAGGGAAGTCCCTGGCCTGATCTCTGCTACAATAAGGCCCAAAGACAGAACCACCAGACAGTTCTTACTAGATCAAGCATGAGAACATCTTCCATTTGCAGCACTGGTAGAGGAATCACGTGTCTTTCTCTCCCCATGGTGGAACCAAGGAGCACTGTGCTGTTCTCACTCACTGATGCTGGATACTCTGGACTTGGGCTGCTCCAAGTGCTGGTACCACCACCTGTGCCTGAGAGTCCACCAGATGACCTATTGAATTTGGTCCCAGAGCTAAGATTTCAGATAGTAAATGTTCTCCAAATGTTCTTTAGGGCATCATCACCTATGAAGCATTTTTAAGATTTCTTAATTTTGCAAAATGCAGGTTTAATCTGAATTAATTTACAAGTGGCAATCTGAGCTTTTAGTGCACTTGAGTTGTGAGGATGCAACAGTGCATGCTTTTCCAAATATCCAAGCACAAGACCTGAAGAAAGGTTTATTAACACGGCACAGGACCCCGAAGTTTGCAGAGTACAATGTGGGGGGAACGCTGCAACATATTATGGCGATAAAATACTTTTTTAAACATGAGTCACACCAGGGAGGGTACAAAAAAAAGTTGCATATATATTTTTTCTTAATACTGCTGCTCACATTTTTCACTCAGTTCAGCTATGGAAGTCAAAACAGTTGTCACCTAAATAAGATTCTTGACCTCTTGTCTTTTGAAACTTTTGTTTGCAAACTTTTTAGGAAGTATAATGCATTTGTCAGGGAATCAACCAGGTAAGTGAGGTCCCAGTAATGACTTAGCACAGTTATGACTACTAATTTCAAAGACGTCATAAGATTGCCCTCAGAGGACCTTGCTGAAGGTGGAGGCACAAGTGAACACCTCTCACCAAGGTGTCACTGCACTCTGACTCAGAGATATCTCTGTGGACTTCTGTGGTTGCAGAAGATAGAGGTTACTGCAGGAGAGAGGCATCACCCAAAACCAAAACCAACTAAACTTACTCCAGTCTCTAACTCCAATGTGGACTCTCTGGTTGCTGCAAGTTCAGGTCCATCTTACTGCTGACCATTCCACCCCAGGGACTCCTCAGGGAAGGGAGCAGATCCTATTATTTTTACATGCAGATCATGGACTCCTGCCTTCACGCAGCAGCAAGTGTCTGTTGTTCTGTGCCCTGGATTGGGTTGCTGCAGGCTTCCTTCATGCCCACATAAAGGGGGTTCTGCCTGCATAGAAACCTGAGGCAGAGACGACACATCTCCAGATTGAGCCACCCATCACCCGACAGCTCCCGAGCTGCCCGGCTCAGAAGACAGCTGGAAACCCCATTATAAAATGAAAAATGAGAAAGCTTCCTTCTTGTGACCAGTTCTCAACTAGGTTCACACATTAATAGATCAGAGGATAAAAAGCTGCACCCCATTTTTCTATGAGATTCTTGCCAATAAAGGACATGATCTATAGTCAAGTTACACATCCCTGCTTCTTTCTCCACGCAGATTGCAGCGACTTTAATTTTGAATACAAAAACATAGTTTGTAAATGTTTTTTCTGCATTAACCTGTCTTCCCTTGCTTTATGACCACACTCATTTACATGATCGCCAACTGCCCAGGACTGAGGTGACTCCAAACAGCTACTCACATTGACTCCTAACACAAGGCAGCTGCCTCTTAACTCAACCTAGTTGCTCCTCAGCATTTCACTTTGTAGTTCTTCCTTGCGAGGCAGCTGGTCCCCAGCTCTCTGCTGTCTTCCCACCCCTTTTGAAGCTGGGTTTCTTCTCATGACTGGCCGGGCATTTTCATCTCCCTGCATTTCTTCATACATGTGACCCACCCAGGGCACCTGCACCCCTCCCAGGGATGGCTAAGACCCCACTAACCTCCCTTCATATCGCTCCAACCACTTTCTCCTTCCCAGGAAAGTAGACATGAGAGGAGCCCTGAGCTCAGAGAGGTGCCGGCACCCACAGCGGCAGGAGGTCCAGCCTTGGGCCCGAGTAGCTGAAGACGTTCACCCCAGTGAACTTGCCTAGTCAATCCTGGTCAGTGGAGTCCAATTTGCTTAAAGTTCATCCTGGCTGGAAGGCCCTGAACATCGTTCATACAGGCTGAAATCCTGAACTTTAATGACTGCACTTGTAATCTGGCAGAGAGACCAGAGTGGATTCAGATGGGAATGTGATGACATTTTGCCCATCAAGGCATTCCCTGAAGCACCCACATCAGCTTCAGGGCTCTTTTTCCTTCTCTCCTCTCCCTCATTCTTATTTTTTCCTCCAAACTCAATTGAGGAAGTAACCCAACAGTCAGGCTGCTCACATGCCTAGGTGATGGGGCATCTCAGTTGAATCTGGCTGAGCTAACATAAATCAGCTTCTTAACTGTGTTAAACAACGAGCTGTTAGAAATTTTTCCAATTGATTGTGGCCTGATCATTTTGCAAAATGAATTGCTTGAAAAATTGGATATAGGGCTGGGGTCGTAGCTCAGTGGTAGAGCACTTGCCAAGCATGTGTGAGGTCCTGGGTTCAATCCTCAGCACTACATAAAGGTACTGTGCTCATCTACAACCAAAAATATTAACAAATCAGATATAATGTAACAAGCATATATTTTTGGATTTCAATAAAATTCCTTTCAAATAAATGCAAAGTTTTCTAAACACTCAACTTCTGTTTCTATCCAATCATGACAGTTTGTGGAGAGGCACCAGATGTGGACTATCCTTGAGTAACACAGGTGGGGAGTGGGACCTCGTGGGAAGAGATTCCTATTTGTTTCAGCCTGTTTCCTTGGGGAGAACACAGAGCTTCCAGTCTCTTCTCTGCTCCTTCTTCTTTGCTCTTAATACAAAATCAAGTGCTACTGATGTCTTCACGAGCACACCACCCTCCTCCAGCACTCCATGCTAATGGGCATCCCTCCTGCCTTCCCTCTCTAGAAGGAATCTAAACATATGTCCTCATACACCAGGTGCCACCTTGGTTCATGTAAGTGCCCCTTCCTGCCCTGTTCTGAGGGACCTGGTCGGGCTCCCAAGTTGTTACATATGATATGTATTCAATACATATAATTGTTACACATGATATGTATTCAAAGCACATAACACAGATAATGTACACAACATGAAAATACTATATATCATCTAAAATATGATTACATAATAGGGACTATATATTGTACATGTTTTGTATGATAACATAGGTATACTTGAGAATCCTACTATATAAAATGAGGTACCTATGGCTACAATAGCACCTGTAACATATATATAATGTAAAATGCAATACATAATATAGAGGAAAACATACAAATGTTATATGGATAATGTTCACTGGCTGGGGACGTGGGCAGTAGTAGGTGAGAACACATAATACATGTATGATATGCAAAATATATAATGTTTTTATATAATATAAACATTACACAAACAATAATAATTTATAAGTACCCAAACTGACAATACGTAAGATATAAAACTGGGCGTGATTAGAGGGCAACTACAGCCTCACTCACCAGTGTCGTTGGGGTACTTGTCCCCCCTGGTGCATGTCCTCCCGTCATCCTCTAGGACGTAGCCCTCCCGGCACTCACAGCGGTAGCTGCCCACGGTGTTGACACAGATGTGCTCGCACAGCGTCTTGTTGCTGGTGGCACACTCGTCGATGTCTGATTTGAACCAAATGCAGAAAACACTCAGTTTCTGAGAAGTCACTTCCAACACCACAGATGGCACAGGGCTCGGTCCCTCTGATACCCGTGCCAAGGGCGTGGCACTCTTTCAGACCTTGACCAGAGGAGCCTGGTAGAGGTCAAGTGCTGGGAGCATGGGCCATCCTGTGGAAGGAGCACTTTGGCCATGTGACTGTCATTACAGACCAACCAGTGGTGGTTCCTGGCTGGCACATGGCTTGGTGGAGGCACAGCTGGCCTTCAGAGCACTTACCTGGAATATGG
Source organism: Glaucomys volans (assembly GCA_020662805.1). Taxonomy (NCBI): domain Eukaryota; kingdom Metazoa; phylum Chordata; class Mammalia; order Rodentia; family Sciuridae; genus Glaucomys; species Glaucomys volans. Next base: position 112,037 of record JAJEJO010001298.1, read on the forward strand.
GAAGCCCCCAAATACTTCCCAGGGCTCCTCAGAAGTGGACTGTGGCCAATATATCTTGAGGAGCAGACATTACCTATGTAACTTTTGGCAAGTGACCTCATGTGCTGAGGTTTTTAAAGTTCTCCTTTATGGCTGGAGTTCTAAAGAGCATGATGGTGACCCAAAGGTCACTTAGGAATAGCCCCTTCCCAGTTAAGGGACACAATAGTAACCTGGGAAAAGATACTTATGATAAAAGAAAACAGTCATGGTGGGTCTAATGGAGAGAGGTTTCCCCAGGAAATCTCTGCCTCATCAATGACCCACGCAGACCCCTCCTGAGCTGTGGAAATGAGCCATGAGACCATCAAATGAGTAACCATGGACAGCCCATGTGAACTGTGCCCCTCATGGACTTGCTCCCCTGCTGCACTGGGTAGAAACAAAAGTGGTTCCCACCATGGGAGGAGAGAGGCTCAATTCTATTTCCTGTTCACTGGGTAAAGACACCCAGCAGCAGTGGGTGGGAACCAGGACACACAGCCGCTGACTGTGACATGTGGTGGGCAGACAGAGCCAGTCCTGAACTTTAGGATGCCCTTGACTTCTTAGCTGTTGCCAAGGACAAGCAGCAGGCTCCCTAGGTGCCAAGGGGAACACAGTAATTTGGGTGATCCTCTGGCGGTATACACTATGCCATCCCTAGACTGCAGGTGACAGTTGGATCCTCCTCTGCAGTTCCTCAGGTTGACTGCTTTTTTCTCCAGGTGTTCCCACCCTAAACTTCAGTGTGAAGCCCCTGCACTGCCCACAGAGGACATTCTTAGCAGAATGCAAGTTCTGCTGATCCCCAAATGCCTACAGAAAAGGAGCAGGGCAAGCAGCTCCCACAAACTGAAAGGAGAGGCCCTGGAACTGAGCCGTATGGAGTGGCCCATACAAGAGGTGCCCGGAGTCCTTCCTATCCTCCTACATTTCCTTGTCATTGTGGGGTGCCATTCCCAGATGCTGTTTGGGAAAAACCAGGGATCTACAGCTAGACCTTCCCTTAAACGGCCCTAGATCCCCGGATGGAGAAGGGAGCGTTGCTCATCTCAGCTTAGTTTCCACCTGGCTCCACCTGAAGTCTCAGATCTCCTTCCAAATGATCTGAAACTTCACTGAGCACAGCACTCACCAGAGGCATTCACGTAAACGCACACTCCTGGACCCACGCTGAGTTGTGGCTCACTACATCTGGAGTGGGGGCCAGGAACTTTTCAAGCAGGGACTCTAGTTGTGGAGACAGGTTAGCCATGGACTTACCACTCTCTGAAACCCATGGTTCCTGGGACCATGAGCCCTAAACCACCTTGGAAATTCAAGAAGGGCATTGTAGGAAAGCCCAGTCAAGGAGGATGACAGGAACAGGCTGGTGCCACTGGAGACAGCCAGGCATCTGCTCAGCTCAAGTTTGCTTCTAACCTTCCTGCCCCATGACACCTCCGTTTCCCCAGCCATCTTTTGAGAACGCTTCATTCCTGCTTCTGTTTTTGCACTTCAGACCACTCATTTCCTGCTTTGCATTATTCTAGTTTACATCTGACATTGTTCCCTGTCTCTGGCTCTTACATCTCACTGCCGGTTAGGAGCTGGAAAATGACATGCATTGCCAACGCACCCAGGCAGTAGGGCTTCTCCCGCTTTCGGTGTCTCTCCCGGTCATATCGGTATCCCGGGTAACAGGTGCACAGCACTCGGCCGAAGTTATCTGTACACTGCTGTTCACAGGGAGCCTGGGCACAAACATCATAATCTGAAAGAGAAAAGCGAGCACTCACATCAGCCACAGGGGGAGGCGGGGAAGCCTGTCTGGAGCACACTTTCTGGGCTGTACTCTGCTCAAGAGCAGGTGTGACCTGTGAGCAGCCACACCTGGAGGGGCGTTAGCTCTGGAGGTTGTGGTGCAGCTTCTGGGAGCAGCTCAGTGGTTGAAAGCAAATATTCGTGCTTTTCTCCAAAGTTGCCTCCTTGCCCTTTGGTCATGGCCACTACCCAGAAGCAAAGATGCTCCAGTCAGCCAGGCTCTGTGGCAGTTCCTGGGTGCCTCTTATCTTCTTCACCCACTGCTATAGGAACAGGGAAATCATTCCAGCCGGGCGTTGATGGGCACTGGTGCCCAAATGTAAGAGGAAGGGCTGGCAGTCAGACTTAAAGAAAAATGAGGGCAGCTTTGGAATAGATACCTGGGTCTTCCAAGAGCCTGTGCTCCTGTGAGTGGTATGCACGTACACTGAGAGTTGGGGGGGGGTGATTCTGCACACCGAGAAGGGGGTGGGCGAGTCTGAATGGCTGCAGATCTCTTGCCAACCCTATGCCTGCGCAAATAGGGGTGGGTGCCCTATTGTATGTCTGGAATTGGGGCATCTGCTACTCTCCATTCTTATGAACAGATATTAAATGAGCATCTGAAGGACCTCTGGATCTAAGTAGCTCAGTCTTGATATTTATTCTCAGATCAGACCCAGCATCTCGTCAATTACTGCATTATCTCCCCCAGATACTCGCAGATGAACTCTCCTTAGACACAGGTGAACCTGGGTCTACTCTGCTGCATACAAAGGTGAATAGGTGAGCTGACAGTCTCTGATGCAGGCAGGGTCAGCATGACAAAGATCACAACATTCTCGTGATGACCTGCTAAGCTGCCCTTGTTCAATTCTCCTTCCCACGTGTAACTCCAGGTCTGCTTTGCCTGCATGGGTTCTGACCAACCCTACTAACGATCTGATTAAGCTTTCCTCAACTAAGCACCACCTCCAAGCAACCAAAGTTCTGGGCTCCTTTTGCTCAAAAGTAAGATCTCAGTGTGACAGGCAATGAGCTGCCCTGTTCTCCCAGCTGTCACCATCACTGGGGTCAGCCATGGAGGAGGGAGAAGGCAGAGGTGCTGTCTAAAGCACTTGGTTGGCTCTGGTGCCCAGTGAGGTCTTGCTCTGAGAAGCATTCGTTCCCACTCTATGCCGCTCCCTGTAGGTGCCACTCCAACTCCTGCAGTTCTTTCCATATTCACCCCTATACCTCTAAATATCCAGTTTGCATTGATTCCTTTATTTTAAACACTGCTTCTTTTACTTTAAAGGCTCCCTATTAAATTCCAGGCACAAGAGAGACACATCAAGCATTTTTATTGTACTCCCCTGTCCCAGCACTTGACACTTCTGTTCCATCTGGTCATTGGAGTTTTGCTGAAATTTTAGTTTGATAAATCTCCATCATTGGCACTAGAGTGACAATATAAAAGCTCTTCTTGGCAGAGCTAGGAGTATACCCCACTGAACAGCCCTTTCTGGAAAAACTTTTTGAGTTCCCTAAGGGAATTGCCCTGTATATTTGGGGGTGCCAGTTATTGAGCTCATTTAGTTTTAAATCTGCCCTGCCTTCTTCCAAGAGCTACTTGGTGAGTTGGGACTCTGGAGACCACCATTCTCCAGGCTGTTGGGTGCTGTCAATAAGGGGTACTGAGGGCAGATGTAGGTGCAGAGAGACAGATCCCCACACAAACACAGGGAGGCTGGAAGAGGCCCTGCACCTTTCTACCTGGGCGTCCTGTTTCTGACCCTTACATCAGTTCTCCCCACGCCATCCCAGACTTTTAACAGTAGCAGTAGATACCATTTTGCAATTTCTCGAACACTTGGAGAAGTAGCCTCATCACAACTATCTCAGAGATACCAGCACCAGTGATCTGGTGCTCCCTCCCCAAGTGGGGGTCCTAGATGCACTGGTCACATACTCTGAGTTCAGAGAAACAGCACCCACTCCCAGTGCCTCTGAGGCCTGGGTTCCAGCCCCATGGCACCTCCTCTGAGCTTCTATGTCTTAATTGGTCTCTACCTCTCTTTGCTCCCCCAGCCTAGAAGTGGGAGCAAACTGTCCATGGTTGTTACCTCTGGGACACTTTTCCTTTTAACTTCTTAGTTCTCAATGTCTAGTCAGCAGTTCTATCAAATGCTCCCTGATAACTGTTATTCACATGCTCCATTATTTATAATTCATTTCTAGGGACTCCCTGAAATTTGCAAATCTCCTAAAATGTTTAGGTATTTGCACATTTCTGATTGAGGAAGTTTCTTCTAGAACATTCTGACTTGCTCCCATCAGGGCTCTGTGGCTGTTTCTTGGTATGCCCATTCACTATCATCTTGGGGATTCCATCCACTCTTTTGAACCTCTGCTTCCCTCCTCCCATGTCTTCCTCTTTTCTGGTTTACTCTCTAGTTTTATTGGAGCACATACTCCAGTGGCTTCCTGAGAAAAGTCATAAAAGAGATAAAAGTTTTGTGCTCATGAATGTCTAAAAACTTGTTAATGCTTATGATTATTGATATTGTGGGCATATAAGTCTGAAAGACTTCTGAAGTTTGCAGACATTGCTCCATTGTTTAATTTTCAGCCGCACTGCAGCTAAGTCCTATGAGATTCTACTTCTTAATCTTTCATATGAAGCTCATTTTTTTCCTCTGAAATTTTTAAATAATTTTTTTTGCTTTCATCATACCAAAATTTCACAATGAGGGCTTCTTGTTAATCTTTGATGGGTCCTTTTTATCTAAAGTTCATATCCTTCAATTCTGGAGAATTTTCTTGAATTACATCTTTAATGAAAACTCCCTTTTCTTGTACAAGTTAATTATTTTGATGTTGGATTCCCTGGACTGCTCATCTTTTCTACTTTTCATTTCTTTGATCTTCTGCTCTAGTTCTTGGGTAATTCCCTCAATTTCACCTTTCAATCCTTTTGCTGTTTTCATTTTGTAATGTTTTCAATTTCTAAGAATTCTTTGGCTGTTCCTTTTTATTAACACCATATTTTTGTTTTGAGGATTCTGTATTGTCTTTATCTCTGAGGTCTAAAGGAGTTATTTTGAAGTTTCCTCTCTCCAGGTAGCTCATGTTTTCTTGAAGACCTTTTCCCTGTATGTTTCTTTCCTCTAACATCTGGTGATCCTTGGATGCTGTTGTAGTTTATTCATGGAATATTAAAAATAGCTCAACAGCAGCTCTTTGCACATGGGATTTTTATAAATCCCAAGCTTCAGCTTAAGTGATTTGACTGGTGCATTCCAACGTCAGTTTCTAGAGGTTTTCTTAGGTTGACTGTTATGTCCAGAGGCAGCATGTCCAAATCCCTACCCAAGAGTAAGTCATTCTGGAACTCAAGTGAAGGGAGAGGACTGAGTATTTGAATATTCAATGCAAAGTATTTTCTGAATGCCTCCATGTTCAGTATCAAATTCTTACTTTCCTCTCTGAGTGATCTTCCCCAGCCCCAAGAGCCTTTGCTTTACCCTCTTAGAAGAGGGTCTCTGGCTTTCTGCCTGGGTGTAAAAGGAGCAATATTTTGCCTGCATGGGGTAGAGGATATATCTTATAGTCTGACTTTTTAGATTTTTAATCTATCCTGTTTCAACACCACTTTGATCTCACTTTGAGTTTCGATTGTCAATAGTTGTGGTAAAAACCGTTGGCTCCTTAGTTTTCCCCTGGTGCTGGCTGAGGGTTCAGCCTTCCCATTTTGTTAAACTCTTTACTATCTTGTCTGTTCTCCAGCTTCCAAAATGTTGTCGTTGGTATCTCCTCTTCCTTTTTCCTTATATTGTGGGCATATGTCTTTTGCTTTTATATTTTTTCCATTTTGCGGAGTTTCTAGAGGAAGCAAGGCTAAGGAATTTATTCTGTCCTTCATCTTTGAAGCTTGTTTCCTGGAGCCTATCAACTTAGTCACGTGGATTTTATCCTTAAAACTTACACATTTTCTATATTTTCTCTTCTATGTCTCTTGGCTCCAATCTCAGATGGTTATAGCCTATGTAAATTGGATCCTAGTCCCAAGGACCTTCCCCTTTAAATCCACTCTGCACAACACTGCTAGGCTCCCCTGACCAAGGCAGTGCTCAGACAGCCTTCAAGCTCTAAACAGGTGGAGCATCTCAGAAAATCTGAAAATTTGAAACCTAGAAATTTCTGAGCACTATGTTTTAGATTTTGAAGAATTTCAGATTTCTGGGTTGGGAATGGTTAACCAGTGAAGTCTATGCAAATATTCCAAAGTCCCAAAAAACTCTGAAACCTCAAATACTTCCAGTCCTAGGCACTTCAGATAATGGTCCTCAAGTGTGTACTAATTAGCACTAAGTATGGATGGTTCACTCTTGCATTTGAGGGCAGGCACTAAACTCCTTGAGATTTTTCCAACCTTAAGACTCTGAGCTCCTGAGACTTCAGACACTCGAGCTCTCTTCTCCTTGGTCCTTGATCATGGTCACGCCTTCTTTATTAAATGCTTAGTAAGGTCCAACTGTCTCCCTCACTCTCGGTGCCTTGTAACTGCTGTTTTCTATCCAGTTTTTCAAGCTGCACTCTAAATGCCATCCCTTCTAGAAGCCTTCCTCGATCTCCTCCATCGAGTCTATTTGGTTTCCTATCAATACCATGGGACTCTGACCATCTTCCACTCTAGAGCTCTGACAATTATCAGATACCTGCCCTCCCAACTTGGCCACTCTGTGATCTCAGGTTCTTTAAAGTTCAATTTCCTCACCTGTAAAATACTGATAACACCCACTTTCAAGCACTTCCGTGGAGATGAAACTGGATGACGCAGTAAGTGCAGTGCCTGACACACAGGCAAAGCTCCACCTGCTTTTCTGCACCTTTTGCTGCTGGTTCTCATCACTGTTTGCCTTCAAGAGAGGGACTGTGCCCCCTGGAGTGACTGCCAGAATTCCCTCCCCATGGTTTATGCTCAATTCATAACTGTTGAGCTAAACAAATCAGATCATCCCATTACCTGGTCAACCAAGATAACACAATGGGGGGACATGGCAAACTTTTCCTGGAAAGGAGCCAGATCCTATCTTTGTGGACCTCCCTTGCAACTATTCAGCTCCACTGTTGTCATGTCAAAGCACACATAAGTAATACTTCAGTGCATGGGTATATGGCCCTATTTCAATGAAGCTTATTTCTAGAGGCAGGGGATAAACCAGATTTGACCCACAGGACACACAGTTCATTGATCCTGACTCAGTAATAGGTATGAGGCTGCAACTTTTAAAAACTAATTTCTACTCATTGGTTAACACATCTATTTGGACACTCTAGTCTCTTTTTCTCCCTGTGATGGTTAAATTTTATGAGTTAACTTGGCTGGGCCATGCTGCCCATACATCTGGTCCAGGGCAAGGTCCACCAGGAGAATGTGCATGCTCTAAATTATTACCCAATACATGGTGTGGCTTCTCCCCTAACCAGTATTCATTCATAGGACCAGGAATCAAGGAAACGAGAATGGCACCCCTCATGATTTCCAAGTTTCACCTCCCTGATCCACTAGAGAAGACCTTTTCATTTTGGGGATGGGGCTGTTGCCCAAGCTAGTCTCAAATGATCCCCATTTTAGCCTCCCAAGTAGCTGGGGCTACATGCTCACAACAACGCATCCAGTTCTACTGGCAAAATTTCCACTTCCTGTTCCTGTGACTTCATGCTCTGCTGACCTAGAGGTCTTAGTTTCAAAGTGGGGGTGGTATTTTGAATAGGAGAGAACAGTGCTTCCACCAGACTAGCTGTCTGGACCCTGGGGTCCTCACACCTCAAATCGACAGGCAAGGAAGGGAGTCACTGTGTGCCTGGATACAAGGAATACCCTCAGGTGTCTCTGTGTTACTCTGTCTGGCAACTACAATTGATGGAAAACACACCAACCCAGTTCAGGCAAAATGAATGTCTCTGATGTGTTGGGAAGAAAGGTGTGATTACCTCACCTGATAAAGAACCACAACCAGGTGAGGTGCTTATTGGAGGCAAAGGGAAGAAAAATGGGCAGTGGAAGAAAGAAGATATGAACAGCAGCTACGACCATGTGACCAGTTACAGAAACAAGGGCTATGATTGTCATAAGCATTTATAGTCTTCTGTGTATATGTGCAAATATCTTCTTTCTTATCCTCTGTGTATCAATAAGACATATTAACTTATATCACAGTATTGAAATATGGCAACTTCAACATGACAGCACTTAGGGTTTAGTTTATCAAGGAGAAAAATAAAGATCACTTTTCATCCTCTTCTGGGGAACGTGTCAGTGCATGACATAGCAGCATTGTATCAGATTGAAGTATAACCTTGCTATTGTTTTCATCTGAAGATTAAATCCAATTTAAATGTTGAATCTCCCAAGTTGTAAAGGGGAGAGACCTGTGGTGGCTAATTTTATATGCCAACTTGACTAGGACAAAGTACCCAGATATCTGATCACACATTATTCTAAGATGTTTCTGTGTAAGTGGAAGGATCAGTAGCAAAAAACCACTGACTTCCCTTGATAAAAAGGGAATTCTGCCAGCAGACTGCCTTTGGCCTACCCTGAAGATTCTGGACATGTACCTCCATAATCTCATGAGCCGATCTTATAAATCTAATCAAAATCTATATGTCTCTCCCCTCATCCAACACATATCCACACATATAGCCTATTGGTTCTATGTCTCTGGAGAATACTAATATGCAATCTGTTTTTCATTTAGTACTGAGGATTGAACCCAGGGCTTTGTGCCTGGTAGGCAAGCACTATACCACTGAGCAGCAAACCCAGGCCCCTAATATACAGACTGTACTGGAATCATACATTTGTACTTTGCATTTATGGGTGACAGAAATTCTTATGACTAAATGTATCTTTAGTAAAGGAAACAATCACCAATCGATTCTTACAGATTAAAACGGATCAGCTTGAAAATGTATTCTGGTGAGAAATAATAGAGCAGAACATTATGGCAAAGGAACCTTTGGCAGTAGAGTCCACTTTCCCTGCAAATATTCAGTCCTTGGATACGCTAATCATAGGTGCTGTGCATTAAGGTGACGAAGCCTAGGTGTTCCAAACCACAGTATCTAACGTTTAAAGAAACTCTAAGCATGTGGTATACATGTGATGTATTTTCAGTAACATTGGTAAGATCTGTCTTTAGTTAGGATCTTAAACTGGTCTCAATCTTATTTTCTTTGATATTTGCCAAACTGCATTATAAAGGACATAGCTGTTGACTGAGAAGAGTTGGCTCATAAAGGAAAGCAATTCTGGTTTCTGTGGGTTTCTTTCTGCCACGCTCTGATCAGTAGAACTGGCTTGCCGAGACAGATTCAGCTTAGAGAGACCCCAGGCCTCATCAACCATGTTATGTGGAACTTTTCCAACCAGCCCTCCACAGCAGCTTTCTCAAGGTCAGTCATGATTTAATGAAATCTTCCAACCTTCTACCAAACACAGCAACAAACAGGAAGGATTCATCTATTTCTGACTGATAAAGACACTGTACTCAATGAGATAATGAAACAGAAATAGCTCAGCTACACTCCACATCTCCTAGAGACACCTGGTTTCCTGGGCAACAGTGGAGAAAGCTCTTTTGTGTGCCCCATCCCAGATTGAGCAAATTTAAGCCAGGATTTTCACAGTTTCTGACGGGCTAGGGATGAAGCTCAGTGATAGAGTGCTTGCTTAGCATTAACCAGGCCCTGGATTCAATCCCAGCACTGCAAAACCAAACCAAATCCCCTCCCCTAAGAGTCTCTGGTGCTTTCTGTGCTGTGCTAGCCCGGAATCCTTTGCATGACTCCACCCACCTGGCTAAGACCTGAGCAGCTTTTCTTAATAACCTAGCTTAAGTTTCCCGGCTGAGTCCACCAGTGACCACGCTGGTCTTCCATGCTGTGTGTTGCCTTTGAACACCTGCTGCACCAAGTTGTCTCTACAGCACATACTGCAGTTATTAACAGCAGCAATCACAGTGGCCACCACTTACTGAGCACTCAGTAAGAACCAGCCTCTGTTCCAAGTACTTTACACAAGGCAAAGTTTAAATGCCCATATGGCCCTAGTACCAATACTTGCCTATAAAAACTTAAGGGGTAGACAAGCAACTTGCCCAAGGTCATACCAAGTAGGATATGGAAGCTTGGTTAGAATCCAAGTCTGATTCCATATGATCTGCCCTCTGTCTCTGCAGAACATACCTGAGGGCTTACATCTGTATGTCTGCAGTGCTGGGCTGAACATTTAGGTAGTGTTCGCTGATGGTCATGCGAAGGGGGCTTAAAGTTAAGCATATGAAAAGCAGATAGAGGGAACAGGGAGGCAGGATGTATTATAATTGGTCTATGAAATGCTGATTAGGGAATTATAGCCTGTTAAGCATAACATCTGAAATAAAAGACTAACTCACTGTGTGTGAATACCTCATGTAATGATTTAGATACAGGATGCTACGTATATCTAAATTAGCAAGGAGTTTTAGGCCAAGAAAGACAATTATTCACAGATAACTAGATACATAAATAATATTCCATGTACATCTGAACTTCATAGACTTCTAATGATTAGTTGAACACAAAAAGATGAGGCCATCTTTTACATTACATACCTTCTGGGATACACTGTCCAAGAACAAACTTATACCCTTTGCAGCACTTTTTCCTATGGGACAAACAAACAAAAAGGCATTTTAATTATGGTGACTATGATGTTAGCTTAAAAATAAAATTATTTTGGTTATTATTTTTGAGTGAAACCATTCATGCCCAGGAAAAACTAAGCAACAGAGTAGAGGTGGGACACTTTTAAGTCATTTAAAATTAAATAGAAAAATATTTTAAGAATAGAACCACATCTTCCAATGCCAGGATCTGCCACAAAATACACAAAAACAACCCTCTGAATCCTACAAAGTAATTAAGTGAGATGTCAAGGCACTTACTATAAAAAGATGGATGAAAACTTGAGCAGCCACCTATCACAAGCTAGAGATTTTGCTTTTAATCTAACCACTCAGAAAAATAACCACTCAGAAAAATATCCACTGTCTCCAAGACATGATCATGAAGATGCAAGGGTCTCCACAACACAACATGTGCAAATGTGACCTTCTCAAAGGAGAAGACTGTCAATAATTCAAACTCCCAGATTACCCACCATATTGGAATGATCACTTTAAAGTAGCTATTTAACTATGTTAAGTGACAAAGAAAAATATAGAGTTGGAGAATATCATGCTAAGCGAAATAAGCCAAACCCCAAACACCAAAGGCTGAATGCTTTCTCTGATATGCAGATACTAATTCACTATAAGGGGGAGGGGGCTCGGGAAGAATAGAGTTACTTTCGATTAGGTGGAGGGGAGTGAAAGGAGGGGAAGTGGTATGGGGGAAGGAATGATACAGACATTATTACCTCATGTACACATATGACTGCAAGACCGATGTGATCCTGCAATGTGTATAGTTGGAAAAGTGAGAGGTTACATTCCATTTATGTGTGATCTAACAAAGAGTATAAAATGCATTCTACTGTCATGTACAACAAATAGAATAAATTTTTTTTAAAAAAAGCGGGAAATCTAAGAGAAACTATTAAAAGAATAAAATGAAAATCCTAGAACTGTAAAATATATCTGAAATTTTTTGAAAAATCTAATGGATAGGTTGAAGAGAAGAATGGAGAAGTGACCCAGGAAAGAACCAGTAAGTCTGAAAACACATAGATGGAAATTATCCAATCTCAAGAAAAAAAAAATTCAAATTTTTTTCAGGGGCATGGGGGGCCAATATTGGAGGTCTAATATAACCATAACCAATATATGGTTGGAATTCCAAAAGAAGAGAAGTAAATGGAGTAGGAAAATGTGTTTGGAAAAAAATCTGAAAAATTCCCAAATTTTGTCCAACAGACAAATTTGCAAGTTAAAGGTTAGCACTCACCCAACAGGTTAAATACACACACACACACACACACACACACACACACAATATACGGACATCATAATCACACTACTCAAAACTAAAACTTTGAAGCTAGATGGAAAAATTACATATCATGTGCAGGTAATTTTAATAACAATGAGCTTCTCACTAAAAAAAAAATTATTGGTAGCCAGGAGAAAGTGGTATAATATTTAAGTGCTGAGAAAACAAACCTGTCAACCCAGAGTCCTGCAACCAGTGAAAATATCCTTTAAGAATGAAGAGGAAATAAACATTTCAGATAAAAGAAAACTAAGAATTCATCACCAGATCTGCAAGATAAGGTGGGCTAAAGGAAGTTATTCAGGCCAAAGGGAAATTATATGAGGGAAATGACCTACAGGAAGGACTGCAGAGCATAATAAATGGCAGACATCTAGATATCTGTAAAAGATTTGCTCTTAATTTTTATAAAGTATTATAACATCTTGCAAACTTTATAATGCCAATGCAATAAATAATGATAACTAAGGGAAAATAGACCTATATTTTACCTGAAATAACACAACATCAACATTTGCACTTGAGCTGGAGCAAACATCTCTTGTGTCTCTGTCTCCTGCTTCTACTACTTTCCCTTCCCTTCTCTCCCAGAAACTTCCCTTCACCACTTCCAACATCACACAGAGGCAGAGTGTTACCACATCCAATGAATCTTCAAAATTTAAGAATACATCCTAAGGTATCTTCAGTTGACATAATAGCTAAACTACAATTTTAAAAAAACTACCTCTTTGTAATAGAAGTCAGATTCAAGGTTATTGCTATCGCAATGTCACTCTGACTTGTGTTTGGGCACACTGTAGAGGTGGAAAAGAAGCTAAGTTAAAAATAGTCTAGCACCTGGGTTTGCACATGAATGAATGCACCATATATGTGGTGTAGTGGAGAAAGATGCACAAACTACTGATCTGGGAAATTAGACCTGCCTGCAGATGTTCTAAAGCCAGTTCTCACCTTTGACAAATGGTCAGAATGCTCACCGAGGTTACATTACGACTTCTATTTAAGAATTTTTGATACACCTAATTTTTCCTGACTTTTTAATTAAGAAAACTGTCTTTTTTTTACTTCTGCAAATTTGTATAATTATTGCTGGAATCAATTTGTATCAACTGGTGACTTACCATTCATAGAAGATACTTAAGTTATCTTATTGTCCCCCAAATTAAATTCATAATTTATAAATCTTACATAAAAAATCATGAGATTTTCAAGTATCATATTTTCCAAGAGAATTCTCAAGCCCAACTGGTATAGCAATACCACTCCGTTCCTCTCTCTGGCTGCAGAATCTTGAATTTCACATGCAGCCCAGCTGTGGGAGGTATCCTACTTCAAAAGCAGAGAAGAATTTTCATATAAGAAAACAGTGGCATCTGGGATGCTCTCAAAACACAGTTGAGTGTTTTGAAATACCTAAGGTTCCCCTTCCCCCACCCATACATTTTCCTGCCTATACTTGTCCTCCAGTATAGACTGATCTCAATCTTCCTTCAGCATATTTTATGTTAGAAGGAAATCATCCACCCATGCATCCATCCAATTTACTGATATTAATGACTTGTGGCAAGGTCCAGAATTTAGGCATAATTTCCCAACATCTCCAACTAAAGTAGAATCTTACATGCCCAAGGAAGCCCATGGGGTTATAAATGATGCTGATGATTTGCAACAGACATGGAGAATCTACCTTTGCAGTCAGTGGAACTCAAACTCAGCCTAGTTTTACATGGCTTAAAAAAGCTCCTAGCAACCAAAAAGAAAACTGGCTTTACAGAGCATTCATTAAAAATGTACAGTTATTACCTACTGTATTACTTGAGGTTGTCCTGCAGAAAGTTCCAAGAGGAAGAGCAATGCACTAATGGTCAGAAACTCAAGTGATCCATGAAAAACTTGGGCAGAAGAAAACACATATGTTTTTGATACTCAAGTCTCACACTACATTGAAGCCTCTGGTTCTGTTTGCCTGTTTCTATTTAAAAGCTGCAGCTAAGGTACAGCGTCAGATGGTTGAAAGCATTTTAAAGTTTATACAAGTGGATATGACACTTACTCTCCACACCCCAACATTAAACTTGGGCACTGCAACTCTTCTGAGCATTTTGTGGACTTGGGACTAGCCACACAATGGTGCCAGAAGCAACCTGCCATTTGCCTTTTATGAAATTAAATGATAGTGATGTGATCTGACATACTTTCAAAAGGCTACAGAGCTCTGTCTGAGATGAGGCTTTCAGGATAGGCAGGCATCATTTACCTGCTTGGGTAAGAAAGAACTTCCCCTTTGGATTTTCTCTTAATTGCACAACTGACCCAGCTCTCCACTCCAGAGAAGAGCAAGATCCCAGTGCAACCTCCGGCTTCCTCAGAGTTCCTGGGAACACAGTATTTTGCATGTTAAACACCCACCAATCATAAATCGCCATTTAAAATAAATAATGAAATACACAAAAGTCTAAAAAATAAACACTGGCTGCATGTTATGCCATTTCAAGGATGACTTACAACATAATTTATGTATAACAAAACTGAGACAGCCAAAAGGAAACCTTGTCATGCAAGCCAGGGCACTTGTGAGAGCTCACTACAAACACAGATGTACAATTTTTATCTTCAAGGAAAACAAACGAAGATGAGGAACACTCATGAGGACTCTGGGAGGCAGTTGTTCTTAATATGCTTCACGTGTTGGGGCTCGCTTTTCCAAATGCAAACGCTTCTCTCATTTCTCTGCAAAAGAGGCTGCAATTAGATGGCTGTTACATAGAAAGAGTGACTCTGGTAATTAAGAAGGCCTGTGGAGACTTCCCTGGGGTGCCCTGAGGTCTATCAGATGTTTAAAAAGGGGGCAGCCAGAAATAGAGTTCGTCAGCAAGGTGTGATAGTGAGCTTTGGGAGGAGAAAAAAAATGAAGACAACAGATAGCATCAGACTGGATCACTGGAGTCTAGAAATTGGGTTTTTTTGCTTTTTAAATCTGCCTACAGAATTAGAGAACTAGCAGGGACCCGAAAGGCCAACGGAGTCAGTAGACAAACTCCTGCCACTACCCAAGTGTAAATTTTCCTAAGCTCTCCAGTTCCCTTACATAACTGCCTACTCATGTACCTGGTATTAGATTTTTTCTTTTATTGAGAACTGCATTTCTGAGAGAATTTTATAGCTCTTGGTGCCCGGCTATGTGTAGTTTGCTGGTTTGGGGGTCCGGAGAATGTGGTTTTACAATTTTGGCTCTGACATTTAATAAGCTGGGGATATGACCTTAAAGCTTGCTTCTTAAATTTGCTGAGCTTCAGACTGTGGATAAATAAAACAAGGATAAATAATACTCGTCTTACAGGAATACTGTAGGGATTAGAGATAACATAACCAAGGTGCCTAGCATGGGCCTGGTTTGGGAAAAGAATTGTGTTCGAGCTGTGGCTTTAGGCAGACAGCAAAAGCAACTCTACTGGCTTTCACCTTACAACCAATCTTTCTTCCATTTTTAACTCAATGGCAGCCATCTCTCTTTTTCCAAAACCTAAATGGGGCGAGGGAAGAGGGAATGGGGAGGAACTTCTGATTTCAAGATGGCAGAAAAGTAATTTTTTTTTTAAACCTGTTCTTCTTTCACAAGTTAACATCAAATAATGAGAACAAGAAATAACCTTGCAAACAGTATACTCCACGGATTTAGGAAACTAACCCTGAGACACAATATATGAATGTGGCACATGGATAAAAGGTTGGGAGTGGTTTTGCAGAGTGGAGTAACTTCAAACCCAGGAGCCTCCATAGATGGTTACCATGGAGAAACAAGGTAAGCCATCTTGCAGAACCTCAGCAAGGCTTAGAAGTTGGAGGCACCAGCTATCAAAGACAGTGAAGGCCGGGAGACAGTGAGGTGACCTGAAAATCTGATGAAAAGGTAGACTTCCAGTTCTCTCCCCAGCCCCAAGGAATTGGCCAAACACTCTTTACCTATGAATGCAATGACTCTTTTTGGAAAATTGTACCCATGAAGTTCCAGGTTCTGGGACACCAAGCCAGAGAAGGGACACACACAATTTCTAGGCATTGTTAAAGAAATCCTTCAATTTAGTATTTCATCCTGACAACAGGCTCTCCCGAATAGCTTCTGAAAACAAGAGATGAGGGCTTTCTCAGAGTCACTCAGTCCTAAATGAAGGTGAGACTTAAAAAGTGGGAAAACCCAATTTGCATGATTCGTTTTATCATTCCAACCATCCTGCAGTGTGACTGGAAAGAGTCTATAAGAAACTTCTGCCAGGAAGCACACAGAATATGGTCCCTCAGGGCTTATTTTACAGGGCTAAAGATTTAACAGTAGCTCTGAAGTTCTCTGTAAAATTCCTTAGAGAGTCTTTCCTCTCCTTTACTTTCTCCCCTTCCTGCAACCTTTAAGGAACCTTGCAGGATTTCGTGAGAGCTACCACAATTACTTTTACATTAGAGTCCTGAGAATAGAAGTGAATAAAATGAGTCCCTGTGATCTGGGTGTGCTTGGCCCAGTCTTTTAACCAGAAAGAGCACTCCCCCCAGGCAAATATAATAGTACCACGTTCAATATCAAAATCACTAAGGTGAACTAAAAACCAAACCAACCCCCCAAACCTATTTATTCACCCCAGGTACAGTCTGTTACTACAAGTCTTGGGGACAATACTGGAAGACTCATAATGGGCAAATCAGGCCTAAACTGCTTGTATACACAGCTACTGATGGTCAAGGTCAAATAAGGAAAACAGTATGGCAGTTCCTACAAACTGAAGCAGTCACCATATGGTCCAGCCATTCCATTTTAACATTCTCAAAAGAACTGAAAGCAGGAGCTCAAATAGATGTTCATACACCAATATTCACAGCATACTATTCACAAAAGCCAAAAGACGGAAGCAACCCAAGTGTCCACTGATGGGCGAATGGATAAGTAAAATGTGGGAGGGAAGTCCTGACGCAGGCTACAGCCCAGGTAAACTTTGAAGGTACTGTGCTCAAACAGGCCAGGCACAAAAGGACAGTGTGGAAATCGGCACTTATAAGGTACTTAGAATAATCATATTTAGAGACAATGTAGACCAGTTGCTGCAGGGATGGGGGTCAGGGGAACAAGGAGTTTCCGTTCAGTGAGAATGCAGTTTCAGTGTGAGCAAAGGAAAAAGTTCCAAAGAGTGATGGTGGTGATTGTTGCAGAGTGATGTTAATGTACTTAGTGCCACGGAATGGTACACTTAAAAAGGTTTAAATGGCAAATTTTTATATGTCCACCTTGTTGCACATACACAATGATCCAATGAAGAGGCGACACAATTGAAGTCATTCCTCCACCCTTCAAAACCCTGGTCACAGTGTCATCCGAGATGTAGCTGTTTCAATTATGAAAGAAAAAAGTATTTGTGGGAGAATGACTCTTTGGTGGGGCTAGGGTAGCAACCAGAAAGTATAAACTCGAACAAGTTGGCAAGCAATACTGTTTTCAGCCAACAGATACTTATCACATATTCAGAAGAGCTGGGGGTTAGGGTCCTGGGCCTTGGAAATGAACTTCCAAGTTTGAATCCAGGCTCTCTACTTCCCCACTATGGCCTCTACTCAATTTCATCTGTGGAATGGGACAGTAATAGTACCCAAGCCTGCAAGGTGAGCATAACAAGCTCAAATGCACAGAGCTTAGTAAGTGCTGGTACATGTCCAGCCTAACAGAAAATATGAAAAGCTACCTGCTACTTTTCCTGCTGTGTGCCCCACCCCAAGCCCACCTCAAGGACATAATGATGCCACAAAGCAGGGAGACCAGGAAGCAAGTGTGCCTGCCAGGGTGACTCTCATCAGACGTGGCCTTAACTGAGCAGCGAGTGGCCAGGCCTCCCTGACAGCAACAGAACTGGCATCCCGTGAGGTGTGTTGTGTCTCCCTGCTCACTACTGCCCAGAGATGACTTTCCCAGCCAAAACAGAAGGCCTTTCAGGTACTAGACATCCCTCCCTGTGATCGCCATGGTACCTTCTCAAAGGTCAAAGTGTCTGATGTGGTCTGTTTATTGAAAGCTGGCCTGGGAACCCATGGAGATGCCAATGGTCACCTAGGCTGCCAGGCTGAGAACACACGTGATCACCTCCCTGTGCCATTTCCGACAGTCCATTGGATCTTCCCACGTATTGGTGTGCAGACAGATGGCCAGACTCCAGAGGGGTCTTAGGGAGGAGAGACTTGGATTAACTTTCTCTTGCAACTAACAGTACTACACACTCCAGTTGTCTCCTAGCCCACTTCATCCAAGTGAGTATCTACCTTGGCTGTCACCATCCTGATTGCTGGTTGCCTCCCTGCCATCGCCCCTGCCACATTCAGGTAAGAAGCTGACTTTAAAAAAAAAAAAGAATTAGAGCATTCTTTTAAACGTAAGAAATTGAAAAGTGGGAGTGGGTTGATTCTAGCTTTGCAGAATATAAAATGTTTATCTAGCTGTAAGCTTATATATAAGGGATAAAGTTTAGTTTTACATTAAAGAAATAGAAAAAAGGTTGGGTATTCACAATATGTGGGTGATATAAAAGATGTTCTTGCATTTTCTTATTTTTCTGTAATGAGCATAAATTGACTTTATAATAAAAGGAACTAAAAGAAATAACTAAAGGATCACTTTTCTAAGTCTTTTGGTACCTTCTTAATGCCAGGTTTGGCACTGGCTTCAGAAACTTCTGGTTTTGAAAACTGGTTAATGTTCAGGAGCGTAAGTCTGAGCAGGATGTCACCTGTTCCAACTGCATTCACCAGGATCCACTAAATCTACCCAAGACAACATCACCATGACCAAGTAGGTCTCCACAAGGCTGCTTTTGACCTAGTCACTGGGAACCAATATGTGGCAATCATTAAATTGCTTTAGGGAATGACAGCATCATTTAGTAGTCTGTCCACTGACTTCCTCACCTCAAGTAACTGGGTAAAACAGGTTTGCTTTACAGGAAAATTTTCATTGAACAGTTTTCCCACTTGCAAGGCACATTTAAACTGACCAACCTCTGCTCTCATTTGTCCCTCAGTTGCTAACTTCTGGAAGCCCTGCCTGAGAGTCTTATTCTGTGGTCACTCTCTTAAGGCCAGGCATGAACAGTGCAGACTGCTCCGTGGCACCAATTTGGTTCCCTGTATGCAGTAATATGGGATAAATCTCAAAGTCCTGGACATTTCTTTATTTTGAGGCTGTCCTTTAAGTGTTCTAGTAATTCCAAATGGTTACTAATGTTTCCCCAGCATTTATTAAGCAGATTCTATCTTCAATCACCTTGTTATGCATGATAAACCAATCAGCACAGCATGTCAACCAGGCTGGTTACTGCCCAATCCTGAAAGTCTCTCTGCGTTTCTTTCCTACCTTATCCTCCCCCTCTGTGGATTCTGTCTGCAGTTCAGCCATTGCCTTCTTACACCTCCCTTCCTTTCCAAGGATTTCAACTCTGAACTTCTGCTCATGACACAATGGCAAACCCCGAGGCACCCTGAGCACCTTCATTTAGCTCAACTGTATTTAGGTTTCCTATAGTTACAAGCTATTTCTTTTGTAATAAGAAAATGGAAAATTTTTTTTGACTGGCAAGGTGGAAAATAGCATTCTTAGAGTCAGAGCTCTAGGGCAAACTACCCACTGACCTACTTTTAAGGATTATCTTTCTTTCCCCTGTCCACCCAATAAGTCCCAAATCACCCACAGAATTGGCAGGTCACTATATGGCGGACATAGTTGTTTTCCTGTATTTTCCCCTTTTTTCTACAATAATAGAAACCCAAATTATAGCTGGGTACTTAAGAACCCAGAATAACATCAAGATGTCCCAGCCTCTCATCCCACCACATACAGCTTGTGAATTGGCCTGGCCAAGAAGATGCGGGTGACCATGAGGTTTGCAACTTACAGATGGTGCCTTAAATGGAAGGTCACGTGGGCTCTCCCTTCTTTTTCACCTTTCCAAGAAGGGGAATGTAACTGAAGTGGTGGTATACCTTCCAAGACAATGAGAGGAAATACCTGGGTGTTGGGTAGATCAGTAGACCAAGAACCCAAGTCCAAGATCTTGTACAGTCTCCTTGAGTACCCAGGACTCCCAACACTTTCATGGAAGAGCAAAAAAAATTCCATCTTGTTTAAGCTATTATTTTTGGTTTTAGTTACTAGAGACTAATACACATTCAAAGCCAAAATGACAGAAAGAACTGGATGCAAAGGAGAAAGGCTACCGAGATACAAGATTAGTCAGCGAAAGGGGGCAAGAGAAGACAGGGCCTTTGTTTTGTTCCACTAACAACTGTGCACAGAGCCCTTGAACCTGATTGTTAAATCTTTGAAATGTAAACACCTGGAAATTTCCTTGCAAATGATTGGAGGCTGAATGATGCTCTGCTTAACAGGGCTATGATCTTTCACCCCACAGCAGGCAGAGTTTCATTGGCTCTTAGTCCCATTATTTCTGCACTTCACCAGGTAAATGAAGCATTTCCATTAGATATCTCAGTATAAGATGCAAGTACAATTTGCTGATTCAAATTGTTCTCTATTTTTTGGCCAGCCACTTGAGAATTAAATGAGGAAGTCTGAAAGTGATGACTTTGAAAAGACAGGGGACCCATCAGAGATCCTCCGTTGTAGGTTGATTATTATGCTATGACACATGCCATTCCACATGCATAAAACCCTTAGAGAATGAAATACAACTGACATCATTTCAGGTCTAAGTCACTGGAAAAAGCCCAGCATGTGACTTGGGAACACATCCTCCTGGAAGAACTGGGCAGAGTCAGGAAGCCAGAGAGAAAAAGAACTAGTCAGAGAAGTGACATCAAGAAGCTAAAAACTGGGCTGGGGTATAGCTCAGTTGGTAGAGTGCCTGCCTGTCAAGCATAAGACCCTGGGTTCAATCCCCAGCTCTGGGGGGGTGCGGGGGGGAGAAGCTAACAAACTTATGAGGTTAGGCAAATCACTCTCCCGCTTCAAGTCTGTTTTCTGTGCCTGGAAAAAAAAAGCGGGGGGTGGGTCGGGGCCTTGGACTTGGGAAATCATTAAGGTCTCTCCCAATTCAAAAACTGCAAGCAATCGCTCTATACAAAACTTAATTACAATATGAAATATCCCCTTAATAGGTGCCTTTTTCAGAAAAAAAAATGCAGGTTAAAAAAGAGTATATTTGCAGTTCTCAGGAAAAAAAGAATTAGAAAGAATTGTTTAAAGCCAAAGGCCTTTGATCACTCCAGGCGTTGGTATGAGTGAAATGTAACTTCTAAATGTTTTTGTAAACACATAAGAACGAACCACCTTTGGTGTATCTTTAGCTGTGACATGTACAGCAGTTCTTTATGAAAGTCCAAGGTGCACAGGGGAACAACACAGCAGGCCTGGTCCCTGGCACCTGCCACTCTCACCTGGTAATGACTTCTGGACACATCTGCTCCAGTGGTGGTTCTGAAGCAGAATCACATGTTGGTCAGTGCCTGGCTAAACCTGACAAGGTCCTCCAAACCCAGGACTAGACGTTCCCAGCGCAGAGCAGACCCACTTTTAATACAACTTAGGCCCCTCGACAGCTGAGCAATTTAATTAGAAACGAGGGTGCCCCATCTCTATATTGAATCTATCAGAGACTATGTCATTTACCATTTCTTTTTTGCAATTTTAAGACAGTGTCTTAGAAAAAGTAAGTTTGACCACCAACTACTATGGTTTGGGGCTCTGTGAGCAAAAGTAACTTTCCAGAGAGTATCTTATAGGCTATGGGAGGACATGCACTGCTAGTATCAGATATCCCTGTCGTTGACCCTGAGTTGCTAGAAGGTAGGGCTTGAGCCTCCATCGTCTTGAGCATTTAGTCTGTGTATGAGCGATCACAGATGCTCAACCTATTTTTACAGAATCAAAGTTGGCTAGAATTCTT
The DNA here is from genome assembly GCA_020662805.1 of Glaucomys volans. Taxonomy (NCBI): domain Eukaryota; kingdom Metazoa; phylum Chordata; class Mammalia; order Rodentia; family Sciuridae; genus Glaucomys; species Glaucomys volans. The sequence continues at coordinate 133,792 of JAJEJO010001298.1, forward strand.
TCCTTGGGAAGAACCTATCCAAGACACTATTTATAAAAATAAGGTTTATGGCTTTCTCTCTCTTCCTTTATCACTCTCTCTCTTCTAGTCCCCTGTGGGCTCTCATTCATTCTTCCTTTCTCCTTTCTGTATCACGGGTTGAAAAGGAATTAGGGATTGGCAGGAGCCAAGGATTGACTCAAAACAGTACCTGGCATATGGTGTACTTGGTCATGTTTTTTATAGGAAACAATGACAAAACGAATGGATCGTTTTTGCCATCTTCAGCCTCCTGGGTCTGAAAATGTTCCACTTGATCTGGCGTTGACACCATCCACACTGCTGTTTCTGATGAAGAGCTGGGAGTCTCAGGCAGGCCAGGCAAGCTATCCAAGATTGCTTACTGGTGCAGCTAGCTGGACCCAGAATCCAGGAGTTGATCGGTAACTTGGCTGCCCTGTCCAGGCTAAGAAGCTATCTCAGGACATTCATTTTGTCCTCCTGCTGTGACTACCATGGGCCTCTGTTTAGGAGGGCCAACTAATCAAAACCACTAACAAATAAGCACAAGAATGGGGAGGCGTCACGGTCATAGGCCACTGTTTTAAAGACAGGTAGATGTAAAACTAGGACCTGATTAAGCCATTCACTCATTTCATTAATTGGTGTAAGTTTCATATGAGAAGCCTTCTGTTTCTTCTAAGTAGAAATCAATACCTACTTTGTTATTGTGAGCACTAAACGACATACATGAACTATCTAGTTGAGCACCTGCTATATAGCGTATGTCCAATGAAGGAAAGTGGTAGTGACCGTAGCAATAGTGATTACTACTGTCCCGTCGACACAGGGGCTGAGGTACATTAAATGAATGTTTGGCACAGTTATGATGAAACACTATGAAGCACAGGAATGGTAAGGATCACAACACCTCAACCCAGATGTATCAACAACGACTAACTGAAGGCTGACCTTGGACATGTCACTGACAGATGCCTTGGGGAAATGCAAAGAATTGTGGGAAAAGGGCTTAAACTATCAGTGAGGACACAGAATATCAGAAATGTTTATCAATATGAGCTTTAAAAATAATAAAATTCCCAGGACACCAAATAGCATTTAGTTCATTAACAATCTCCAAAGAATACAGTGGGGCCAGCCTGGTATAGTCCTGAGAATTCTCCTGGGATGTGATCTGGATCTCGGAGGTTGGATGAGGCTGCTAGGGCAGAACAAGGACATACAGAGGAATGAGGAGGTGCTTCTCACCTTGGCCAAAGGACACAGCACTGCTTTACTTGCTGTTATATGGTGATGGACATTGGTGCCTTGTTATCTAGAACCTAAGTGACTCAGTATTCCTTGGACCAGAGGTGTCGGCCACTATGCACGTGGTCCACACGTCTTCCTAAAGAACACCGTCCCCATGGTCTTATGATCAGAGAGCATGGATATTCTGGCTTGGTACCACGAGGTGATGCACCTTCCCTCTAGGTTGAAAGGACCAGGAGGTGGATCTGCAAGCCAAATCAGCCACCTCTCCCAAGGCACATCAAGGTGCTGGACCAATCATACACTTCTGCATGGCCCCTCACCAACAAATGCCCAGTGGACAGGCTAGTCAGCTGTGGAGTGTATCTGAGGCTCTGACAGTTGGAAAGAGGTCTGGAGAGAACAGAGATAGCCGACACCCTGCATGAGAACTGGGAAACTAACCACTGAGGGAAACGGAGACTCTGGGGGACAGGGAAAGAGCCACTCCTGGGATAGCCTCATTTTCTGACAGCTCCCCTGTTATAAGCCCAGGTATCCTAACCACAACTCCCTACAGCCTTGAGATTCACTTGGTATTTCTATTCTTTACAACCAAGATTTATATTCTTCTTTAGCTGTCCTGGTAACACAGAAAAGATCCAATTTTTGGAAGTAATAGTGTACAAGGCTTTTGAGCAACAAGTACAGGTAGGGTTTCCAAAAGTGCCGTGTTTCATCCAAAGCTCCAGTTTATTTTGCCGACAGAAGTCACTCAGGTGGCTCCAATGTAAACATTTTTAATCATACTGAGACTTGGATTCTATCAACAGCTGAACGTCCAGGTGTCTTACAGCATTAGTGAATTATTTACAGATAACCTTGACAAAGAATCAGACTGCAAGTTTAAAAAAAAATAATAAAATAAAATAAAATAAAAAAAATCTGTACCAGGCACAGCCAAGCAAGAAGAGCCAGAAAATATGAGATTCATAAATGTGAGCTTGCTTTAAATAACATGGAAGTCCCAGTGTCTTTGGCAACTTTAGTTCATGATCCACTGGCACAGACTTGTTGCTGCTGGTCTCCTGCTTTGCTTTCCCTGGGGTCGGCTCCAACCCTCCCCCTGCAAAAAAATAAAAAATAAAAAAAAAATTCCTCCTCTGGGCTCCATTACAGAGAATAAGTGATAATAAGTGATAAGGCCAATAGAGGCATTTGTGTCATGCAGTGACCCCTCCTGTTACATTACTGACTTACCTCCCCCAGATCTTTAAAATGCTTTCTCATGTGGTCCAAGGCTGTACTCCAAGGCCAAGCGGCTCTTGGAATTTGGAGAGAGTGGATTTTTTTTCCTCCAAGGCCAAGTGGCTCTTGGAATTTGGAGAGAGCAGATTTTCTTCCCCATCCCAAGTATGGCATTTAAGATAAAGAACAGTATCATGTGATTAAATGATACTTGTAACCTTGAAATCTTGGCACGCACTCCATCATTCATCATCCCAAGCACTGCTAGAAAATCTTGTGACACGAGAGCATTCCACCACTGAATTCGAGGACACTGTCAAGCTGGAGTCTACAAGGACAAACTGGCAACTAAGGCACCCCTGTTTAGGGCACCCACTCCAAGATGATGGCTTCCAATTAAGAAGAACAACTTTTGCAGGGAATGTCAGGCACTGTAATAATCTCAAATTCTGTGGGGGGAGAAACAGCTCTGTGGGGAGGGGAAGTGGGGGTGCTTTCTGGAGTCCAGGTGGACATTGTCTTCTCTGGACAGAGCAGTGGTCCTCTGTGTTAGGTGGGCTCTTAGGCTTCTATTTCCCCAAGGCCGCCCAGCCTGCCGGCTGACCTTGGCTCATTTTAAGTTTCTGTTTTCTAGGAGCCCATCCAGCCTGGCATTAGCCTTACAACTTTCACTTTCTCATGTTTACAGCTATCCCTGACCACTCCTTAATGCACACACAAAATTCTTTTTTTCTTCTTTCTTTTTTTTGGATTCAAACTCAGTTTTATTAGAATGCAAAATTTATGTGATTTCCACTACAGTCAAGTTATTTTGGTATGTTCTTGTTGTTGTTGTTGTTGTGTGTGTGTGTGTGTGTGTGTGCGCCCGCGTGTGTGTTTTCCTGGTGATGGAATCCAGGACCTGGTGCATATGTTAGGCAAGAGCCATACCACTGAGCTCTACTCCCAACTATTATGCATTATTAATATCTTCATGCACACACAAAATTCTAACAAATAAGCTCAAAGTTACTAGCTTCCCTTAATAGTAGCCAATCCAGTTCCGATAAGCACCTTCATGGGTGTACTTAAACCAGCTACCCCAAGCACCCCTGCCGCTGCTACCAGACTCTTCGGCTAGTGGCAGTTGCCGCTTTTAATAAAGATTTCTTGGCTGCGCTGTGGTCCTGGTGTGGTCATTCACCTTTCACTCTGGTCCTGAGGTACTACTTCTTTGCTGGGGAGATGAGATTTCCCCAGGTCTGAAGGGTGTTTATGCACGATGGTGGGAGTCCAGGTGTGGACCAGCAGAGCCTCTGAAGGAAGTCACGATTGCCCTAGGAACTGCCTTTTGGGGCCAGGACCTTCCTGGGGATTGGAACCTAGTTGGGCCCTGGGTGAGCATGGAGAGAGCCACAGGGTGTGTACACCGGGGAGTCACAGTCCACTGTTCTAGATGGCACAGTTCTATACAGGAGGTCATAACCTGGTCCTACTGCACAACTGTGTCAATAGCCTTTATGCTAACAAGGTGGACCCCAAGCAGAGGGTCTTCACAGATCCTAGCAGACCCCCTGAAGTGGCCATTTCCCACTTCATGGCTCAGTGCTGGAAAGCCACTGTTGGCAGGACCACACTCTATTTCCACTGTAGAAGGCCTCACAGCAGCGGGGACAAGATTTTCAGAGAAAAAAGGCCAGGTTGGCACTTCCCTGCTTGCTGCCCTCCTTCTGCTGAAGGGTGTGTGGACTCCAGTCAGTCCCGGTATCTAGAAGTCTTCAGCAGGTGTGGGCCCAGAAATGATGCCAGGTTCTAGCCAACTGTCAATGATATCTGTTAAGTCCCCACCCACCCTCTTAATGAGGGTGCTCTGCTGGTGGAAACAGCCCACGGGCACCCGCAGTGGGCAGCATTCATTGCTCTCCCCCTGTGCACCTGACCTTGAGCCATGGTGCCCTTCAGCAGAAAGAAGCCAAAGGGAAACTAAACTCTGCACTCAGGAAGGGCCTAGTTGCAATGGCTGTCCCTGCTCCTGTCAGGTCTCTTCCTTATGACAGGGGAACGAGGGAAAGGGTAGAGAGGGCTTTGCCAACAGCAGCCTCAGGGGGCCAGGTAACGTGGCAGAAAGCTGCCACCTGGCAGAGCTTCATGGAATCCTCACCTCCATGGACAAGGTGGAGCTGTGATGATCACATTTTCCAGGTCAGGAAACGACTCTGAAGTGTCAGACCACTGAAGAACCTTGCCTGAGGGCATGTGGCAAAGAAGGGTTGGACCCAGGCTCTCCATCCCCAGAGTACGAAGCTTGGCATTTGGCTCAGGAAAGTTGCCCATTAACAAGTCTAGATTGGAAAGACTTGGAATATGACACCCCGGGCCTTTGATAGCAAAGCTTCCACTAGGCCCAGAATCACCAAGAACGCTCAGCTGGAAGAGCCAGGTGAGGGGGCTTCTTGGGATCCTGTGCTGGGCTGCTCTCTTCTCTGTGGGGACAGCACCTCTCCTCCCATGTGGGGAACACTGGGACTGAACAGCTCACACTCAGACACAGGTCTGGACCGTGGGCAGCTGGTCTGAGTGAGGGGCCAAACATGAGGTGAGAGATGAACTAGGACAAGAAGCTGATGAGCCAGGGGGATGGGGACCCTCAGGTCTTCAGCTGCTGAGCTGCAGTGTGACTCTCTCTCTCCTACTTGACCCCCTTCTCTTTAGGTTTAGCTCTGTTTCCTCCTCCTCCTGGAAGCCTTCCTTGAATTCCCATCTACAGGGAAGGGATTTCCACTTCCATTAAACATCCACATTCTTACCACCTCCGGCAACCTCAGGATGTTTAGAGGGGAAAGAATCAGTGGTTCCATCCTGGTTGCATGCTGGAATCCACTAGAGAAAATCTTTTTCTTTTTTTGATGGAAAAAGTCCTATGTCCAGGTCCAACAATGGGAACAACTGTGTCCATCTTTAGTTGGACTCTGCAGAAAACCTGGAATGAGCACAAAATGGCAGCCAAGACTGTGGACCCCAGCTGTGAAGTCCTAGAGTTTGAATGTTTTGTTCTCCCACCTACCTGGTGCTTCAGGGCGAGGCCTCAGCCTCCTGCAGCGCTGGCCTTCAGCACCCAGCCCAGGCCTCCCAGTCATGCTCTTCAAGTGTGAACAGAGGGAGCATCCTGGCCTCTTGACCTAAACCAACCCCAGGACTCGGGAGCACGTTTTGCTTTTCATGTCAGGTAAGGGTCATACACATGCCATCCTCTAATTTGGGCAATCCAAGAACACAATTTCCAAAAAGAAAAAAAAAAAAAAATACTAATCATCTCCGCATCCCCAGCTAACCTCCCAAGGGAGGAACGGCCATGTTGCTGGTTATCTCCTGCTTCCAATTAAGGAGCCCTCAGCCAGATTCCTCTGTGCGCCTCTAAGGCCCCAGTCTTGTAAATGGCACACTTTCAATTATTTATCTAAACAAAGGTGAGCCAGAGGGCAACTCTAAACATGGTCTAGCAGTGAACTTGAGCCTGACTCCCAGCCCTTGGAATTTTCAGGCTTACATGACTTGGCTTTGTGGATTTAATTTCCAAAAGAAAAAAAAAGAAAAAGAAAAAACAGGCACATTAGGGACAAAGCCATAAATTCCACTTCAGAAACAAAAGGCGAGCCAGTGGGGCTGGAGGAAACCCACGCTCCTTGGCTGGCGGCGAGTGGGTTGCTAGGCTGCGAAAATCAAACAGCTCTCACTCACTGGCTGGGAGGAAGCCTGCTGAATCCCTTCCAGTTTTGCACTGTCTCCCCATCAAAGGACACACAACTTCCGTGTCCCCAGGGAATGATAAATCCTATAGCAAAGGGGCAGAGACCACTGCACAGCAACCTGCACACACAGTGAGAGAAAAGGCTCTCTTACAAGACGGGCTCCCAACTTCCCATCAAACTGGTGCACTGATGGGTTTTTTCCTCCATGTGGATAGGTTTGTGCCTATTCTCTTAAAGGACCAGCCTGTGATGTGGATGTGACACAGCTTGCTGAGATATGGGCGGCTGGTGGTCATGAGTGACCAATGTGAACTGCCCAGGTGTCAATCAAGTGCCCCACACTCCACATCCAGCGTCATTGACAGTAAAGACACTTGAAAAAGAATTTGGAGACTCACCAACTGGAAGTCGGGACACCTGGATGTAGTACCAGTAGCAGCAGCTATTATTTATTGAGCGTGTTATTACGCACTCAATCATCCTGCGGAGGGCTCTGTTCTGGTACCAGAGACAGGCATTATCCTTAGAGATCAGGAAACTGAGGTTTGGAGAGGTTAAGCAATATGACCAGATCACACAGCCAGGAGGTGACAGGGCTGGAATTTGTGCCCAGATCTGCCTGACTCCCAAGCCCGGATTCCCAATTATGCTATTATCCAACCCCTCCAGTCCCAGGATGGCCACCCAGACGAGTTTCTGATTTCCAACTCCTTTCTCCATCTCTGCTGCCAGCTCCCTTAGTTCAGACCTTAAAATCTCTCATCCTTACCCTTTCAGAACCTCTTAATTCATTTTCCTGCTTATCTTTTTCTGTATCACATCAAGTGCAAATATTTTTTTAAAGGATCTTATTACCCCATGTAATATAACCTCTTGGCTCCCACTGCCTGCAAATCAAGTCCAAGTCCCTTGCAAAGCACACATGGCCCTGCTACACTCTTGCAAGATCTTTTGTTTCCAAATGATCAGTTACCAAGTCAATGTCTAAGTACCCCAGGAAGAGCCTCGGGTACACACCTCACCTCCACCTTCGTGCCCAGCCCAGGCAATGCCCGGCCCGTGCAGCACATTCTCCTCCTCCTCCACTCCTCTTTGGCATGTTTGTCCTTCCATCCAGACCATGAGCTCCTAGAAGGCAGGAGGTGTGTCTTGCTCATCTTTGTTTTCCCTCAGAACAGAAGATTCAGTGGTAACCACGTTACTCTGACAACTCACTGAACAGAAAAGAACTCAAAGGTGGAAGAAAACCATCAAAGATCACTGCACTTCTGACAGCTGAACATATATGCATGGGTCTCAGTGTCATCAGTCTTTATAATTCCCATACTAGAGTTTCATAGGTTTTATGCATCTATGGAATGAACTCAAGAAAGTAGATTTAAAATGTTAGATTCGAGCTATGCACACGCTCTCAGTAGTGTAGACTAGATTTATTCCACTCAAAACTAGTTTCCTCCATAAAATGTAGTCATTAGTAGTATATGATCCTAGAATGTACCCTTTGGTTTCTAATCCCAAGCACAATTTTTTAAATCAAGGGTTCTGGTTGATCACTACTGTCCTCTCCTGTTTAAATAAAAAGCTAAGCCTTAAGTTGACCAGCAAATTAGATGGCATATGTCTTGGGAGTATTAACTAGACAGCTGCATCTTTAAGGCATATTAGGTGGTACATCCTCTCTAATGACCACCCCTTGGAGTCTGGAATGTTCTCCTGCAGGCCTCATGGGAAATGAAACCTACCTAACCTCTGCCCGCACTTCTGGGTTGACCTCAATGTCTTCTCCCTCTGATATTTTTCTGGCTTTCTAAGCCAAGCAGCCAGTGATGCCCTCTCCCCCTGAACTTTTATAGCATTTGTTCTTTGTGGTCACTTGGACCCTGCCAAGGTCACATAGAGCAAATCACACTGCCTCAGGAGGCCAGGAGGCCAAGCCTCGACCACACCCCTGCGGTACCACAAAAGCCTCCCAGGCACTGCGGGATGGATCTGCCCCTCTGGACCTTCATCTTCTCATTGCAAAATGACAGATTCTGGGGTTCCTGTTTTCCAGCTCTATATCTCTATGCCAGTTGCCTGATATCTTGATAATACTTGAAAGCTCCCTCAAGAGATGGGAGGAGAAGCTGGAAGGAAAGAACCTTGGGCCCCTTTCAAACTGTTAAGGGTTGAAATGGTTTGCCTTTCATGTTCCTCCTCTTCCCCAAAACCCCCGCCCGTGACGACATCCTCAAACCAAACACGAAACCAAGCGCCAGCCCAGCAGGACACAAGCCCATCCCTGGCCTCACGCCAGGGCTGTATTAATTATGCTGAGAAATGCTGATCATCCTGAAGCTGGGTTATCACCATTGCATGCAAACATGGAATTACACACTCAGGAAACACTACTTATACGTTCTTCTCAGTCATAATTAACCAGGGTGAAACTCAAGACATGATATAGATTAGCCACTGTTCATCCCCCATAATGTGAAAAACAGAGGCTCAGATTTGATTTGGCAAGAGAAAGGGAGACTTGGAGATCAGGCCCTTTTCTAAGCTATCTGATTTCATATCTTCTAAAATAACAAAGGCATGCAAATATGAGAACGAAACAAGGGTCACTCAGAATAAAAGACAAATGTAGGAGAAATTTAGGCTGGAGAGAACCTCTGCACTTGAATGCTTTATTTAGGGCTAATTTTCCTGGCTGCTGAGTCCAAAAAGGGAGATGTGAAGAGTTAGTTCTAGTATAGGTTTGTGCAGGGGTAAAAGAATTTACTGAAAGTATGTTTTCTGCTCAGAATCCCAACCCCAAATGGAGGGCACACTGGAATTGGGATGAGACAGGAGGGTTTATTAACACAAAGACTGAAATAACACACACGGGTGGGGGCAGGAAACGAGGGTAGCAAGTGCAGGAACTTGGGACTCACAGCACAGCAGAGCTGAGGGGGTTAACAGTGGCCCCCACTCTTATTCACCCAGGAACCTCAGAACATGATCCTATTTGGGAATTGGGTTCATGCAGATGGAAATAAAGGATTAAGATCATGCTATACAAGGGGGGGGGCCCTCAACTGAATGAGTATGTATTTATGAGACACCAAAAAGGACACAGAGAGGGTGGACACGTGCAGATGGTGGCAGTGATAGAGAGGCACCTGCGAGGAACACCATGGAGTGTCACAACCACCAGCAAACAGAGGCGGGGACAGTTCCTTTGAGGCCTCCAAGAGGCCAACCCTGGATTTCAGACTTCTGGCTTCCTAAACCATGAAAGAACCACTTTCTGTTGTTTTAGAACAAATTTGTTAAGCCATCCCTGGTCATTTGTCATGGCAGCCCAAGGAAACTAAGATACTACCCGGCTTCCTAAAGTAATAGAGGAGGGAAGAGATAACCAAGTCCAGCTGGAGACAAGGTGCTGAGCTGATCGCCTTCAGAGAGGCAATGACCTTCAAAGGACACAGCCAATCTGCAGCAACCTACCAAGAAGAGAGCCACCAGGCAGGGACCCTCTGTGCACAGACCAGCCTTGTGGGATGGGGTCAGGAGTTAAGGGTGGAAAATGCACTTGGAGGTACAGACAAAAGATCAAATTCACAACCTCTGGGACGACAGAGCCAGAAAGCATCAACCTAAATCTCTTCTTCCCTAATGTGACTGTTGCTTTCCTCAGAAACTGTCAAGGACCTCATCATCTCTCCCCACACATCCTCTTCTCCAGCCGTCTTTGGCGAGATTTCCTTAACTCCAGCCTCTTTAGCCCTACTGCTCAATCCTGGGTCTTTGCATGGGGCCTTCATCGTGGAATTTCCTGTAACTGCTGATTCCCACAACTGCATCCTCAGCCCAACCTCTCACTCCTGCCTGAGCCCCATTTTCCAGTGACCCCAGGAAATCTCCACCAAGGGACCTTATAAACTGGTCAAAGTCAAAACATTTCAAAAGCAACCATGTGTTTTTTCCAAAATCAACATCTCCTTCAGAATTTCTCATTTCTCCAAACTGTCTTCAGTCTTAAACCTTCCAATTCGTTCACTTCTTCCCAATGTCAAGACCTGTCAATTTTAATGTGATTCTTCTGCCTATTTCTCTCCAGTTCCACAACTGTCCCTGCCTGCACCCAGGCCACACCCACCTGTGGCCCAATAATGGCTCACACGCTCTGCACTGGAATGCCCGCTCTAGGTCCCCAGCAAGCTCAGCTTCGCCATGGCCAAGGCCATCTCCGTGTTCCATTTCTCCATGACCCATCTGCCTCATGCCCTCCTCTGTAAGAGCTACGACCCTTTCCTGGCTTTGCATGATCTTCACTTCCTGACTCCACTCCACCTTAGTCAACCTATGTCTCAGCAGGTGGCAATGAGGACCTCGCTGTGGGCAGGCTGCTGTCCCACCCTAGCCTCACACTGTACTTTATACACTAAGGAGAGCAGCTAAACCAGATGGCAGGTCCCACCACAAACCCAACTAAACTGAAGGTATTTGTCAAAGATCTTACAACACCTGCACCCAATGCTTCATGACTGGAAACATGCCTGCTCATAAAGCTTCACACCTTTAGACTCAATTTCAAGATTAATCTGCAATATGCTATAGTTATTGATGTTTCTCTGGGACAAAGAAAAATTAGAAAGCAGAGACTTAAGAGCTCAGGATTTGGAGTCCGACAGACCCGAGTTGGAAATCCAATTCATTCCTATGCTGTGTCACCTAAGAACTCTTCTGGGCCTCAGTTTTCTCATCTGTTAAATAGCAATTGGAAACTTGCCTCATGTTATAGAGACAATCCATGTGTAGAGCCTTGCACAGTGTAGGCATAAAGTTAGACTATTATTACAAACACCAAACCCTGGGAACTTAAACTTAAGGCCCACAAATGAAAGCAATTATTAATTTTTTTTGGGGGGGGCGGTGCTGGGAATTGAACCCAGGGCCTTGTGCTTGTGAGGCAAGCACTCTACCAACTGAGCGAATGAGTGACTGGCTGCTGGGTCATATCACTGATCCCCATTCTCCATTTTCTTCTGTTCTTTTTAATACACGTGACAGTAGAGTGTATTTTGACATATTATACATACATGGAGTATAACTTCCCATTCTTGTGGTTGTACATGATGTGGAGTCACACTGGTTGTATATTCATAGGAAAGTTATGTCTAATTCATTCTATTGTCTTTCCTACTCCCATTCCCCCCCACCCCTTCATTCCTATTTGTCTAATCCAATCTAGTCTTCCATCACCTACCTCCCTTATTGTGTACAAACATCTGCATATCAGAGAGAACATTTGGATTTTGTTTTTTTGGGGACTGGCTTATTTCACTCAGCATGATAGAATCTCCAGTTCCATCCATTTACCAGAAAAGTGCCATAATTTCATTCTTTATGGCCGAATAATATTCCATTGTGTGTATATATACATTTTCTTTATACATTCACCTGTTGATGGGCACATAGCTATTAGCTATTGTGAACAGAACTATTGTAACCATTAATGTGGCCACATCACTCTAGTATGCTGATTTTAAGTCCTTTGGGTATATGCTGAGAAGTGGAATAATTGGGTCAAATGGTGGTTCCATTCCAAGTTTTCTGAGCAATCTCCAAAACTGCTTTCCATAATGGTTGCACCAATTTGCAGTCCCACTGGCAATGTATGAGTGTCCCCTTTCCCCCCACATCCTTGCCAACATTGTCACTTGCCATTCTGACCGGAGTGAGATGAAATCTCAGTGTATCCATCTTTATTCTTAAAGCCAACATTTTTGCTCAACTATGCTGAGTTTGAAAATGAGAAATATCCAGACCACAGCTTTTCAAACAACCTACCCTGGATTCAGTGTTTCCGTCATTCCCAATCTGTCCTATGTTGTCAACAAACAGACTCTCCGGCCACAGGGAGAGTGGCCACCATTATTTCCATATTCGTCATCAAGGTTCACTGCCTCTTGGGCATTGCTTAGTGTCAAAATCAAAAGCTAATCTACAGGTTATTCCTACAAAGATGCAAATAGGAGTGAAAGATTAAATGCATACGTGCAGAAGATATAATCAATAGCACCCTATTTGATCAAAATTTTTAGATGCCATCTACACATCAGTTGTTATCAGCATGTAAAGCAAACTCCCGGCAATTGTATTTCCAGTCTCATTGTGCATTCATAGATGCGTGATGAAAACTAAGAATGTCACCATTTTTATTTTGAATGTAATTAATACCAGGGGACAAAAAGGGAAAAAACAAAGAATTTGGTCCTTAACCAGAACTCATGGGCACACATTGAAACAATGAGATTTTGGACCCCTTTTGAATCAAGCACATTTCTGAAGCTTGCAGTGGTGCACCGCATGAAAGAGACACTTCGGGACCCAGGGGACATGAGCCATTTTCATACAGGGGGGAATTAGAAAACAATTATTCCGTGTGTGCTCTGTGCTGGCCTTCCTGAAATTCAGATGCCCTCTTCTCTCTGAAAGATATTTTTAAATGGGCTGATTTAATGAATGTCATTATTCATGAGCTGGAGGAGAAAACAAATAATTGTTGAAATGACCCAACATGTTTTCAAAGTGATGGAGTAAGGCGGCTTAAGGGGAAGGCTAGAGAAGGGAGCACAAGGACAGTGGGGGGGTCCGGGGTGGGAAGCCAGCTGAAAGCTGAGGAAGCCAAACACCAGGCCACAGTGATGCTGGGAGTTCAAATTGTAACATGAACCACTGTCACGGCAGAATCCAGATGCTCTGCCATTGTGAAGCCTTTGGGAAGAGCAGATGTACCCCAGAATCTATTCTGCATGACCGCTCTTGCTGTCACGTGAATGGCCAACAATCACGGGATCATCCACCATGTCTGCTGTGGGCATGAGTTCTCAGGGAGAGAGCAGGGTCATCTATTAGGATTTAACCATCTTTGCTGTTCAGAATTCTGCTACTTCTGTTGATGTCACCAACAAAACCTTTTAAAGTTGCTAATTAATGCTTCATTATTGCTAAAGCTCTTTTGTATTTACTCAAGTACTTCTCAATCCTAATAAAAGTAAATTTAAGTAAACAAAGTATCACAGGCCCGTATACATATAAAAACAGAAGAGCTTGGCTAAGAGGTCCTGACCACTTTCACACATGGCGTCTAACTCTTCTGAATCCAAGCTCAGTGTCTGGGCAAGTCTGTCCCATCACAAAACATCACCCTTCATCCTATCAGGAGCACCGGTAATGGTGGCATTTTAAAATAGAATTGCTAAGGAATCAGAAGGTCACTGAGGCTGGCTGTGTGAGCAGCCAGGGCCTGCCTATGGCCTCTGCTCTGGATGCTGAAAACATGGGATTCGCTGCCTTTCCATGACCAATGTTGGGTTGTCTGGGGTTACAACAGTCTCTACTCTGTCTTCGGGGTTTTCAAGCAGCTGAAATTCTGACACAAGTCTTGAGGTCAGTGCATCCACTGTGGACTTGCAGGCAATGGCACCTGTACCTTGCAGCTGCCTGCTAACGGTGATGTAAAGACATTCCAATTTCAGAGAGATCAAAAGCAACAGTGTGTCCTAGAACTGATATTCAGTCAAATGGTAAGTATTAAATTCCAGGGAACTTGGCTGTGTCGTTCCTGAAAGCACCACACTGCCCAGTGCGTCCCAGTTCAGAACCCCTCCCTCACCATCAGAGGAACCTGCCTCAAAGGGATCCAACCCCAGCTGGGCTGAGCCAATCAAATTTGCTTAGGAGGTGTTTTTTGTACCAGGGATTGAACTCAGGGGCACTTACTATTGAGCCACATTCCCAGCCCTTTTTGGTATTTTATTGAGAGACAGGGTCTCACTGAGTTGCCAGGGCCTTGCTAAGTTGCTGAGGCTGGCTTTGAACTTTCAATCCTCCTGCCTCAGCCTCCCAAGCTGCTGGGATTACAGATGTGCACCGTCATACCCAGCTTGCTTAGGAGTTTTGATATAGAAGATTAATGTCATCAGCCAGCTGTGGGAAGCAGAACGGAGCACTGAGCAATTCCACAGCAAGGGCGGCCATAGGGTGGGACCTGTGTAAACTGAAAAAGCCCAGGAAGATGAGAACAGAGCAGACCCAGAGAGAAGCCATGAGGAAGCAGAACAGGTATTTAAGGCGACAATTAAAATGACCTCATCCCTTGATTCTTGCTCATGCAAGGCACACAGGCACTGTTTGCCACCTTCGGGTTTAATGGTTCCCATATGCTTACCATCAGTCCCCACTGCCACCTGAGGTAGGCCATGCAGGTTTCTGCTTTCAATGGCTGCAGGGTCTGGAAACCACCTACCCTTATGCTCTTTCCTGAAGAATCAAAGGGCATCTTCGCATGGTGACACCGTAACAAAACAACGGCAATATCACCCTCCTGCACAAGCCACGGCTTCGTGATCCTTTCTAATAAGTGTGCACATGTCGTACCAAGTGTTTGTCTCAAATTTGTAAGATGAGTTTACGGGCTCTTTGAAGGCCAGGCCAATTCTCTTTCCCAGCAAGATCTGTGTTCAAGAACCTGATTGCAAACAGGCATGTTCCCTGCAGCGGAGACGGGCCCTGAGGCTGAGAGACGCCGAGCCTCATCTCCTACCTCACCGAGGAGACTGCTGCTGGGTACTGTTCCCAGGGCACTGAACTTGTGCTGCTGACTGTGCCTGGGCTCTCGGGCACTCCAAGGCGGGCTCCTCAGTCAATGCGTGGCCCCCTCACGGGGACTTGAGGGCACTGATCTGTTTTGCTCCACCTCTGTTTCCCTGCAGCTCAGACTTCCATGCTGCCAACACCGGTGACCACATGGGATAGAGTGGCTGGGAAAGCCACCGTGACATTCTCAGCTGGCTCAGGCCCCAAGGCTGGAGCCATCTGTGTGCGCAAGGGGAGATGCTGGCTGGGGCTTTGTTTTCCATGGAGCACGGCCCTCCCGGGGGAATTCGAACATGTTTTCCTCCTCTGTTTTCCCCCCTTAAACTTTTTTTTTTTTTTTTTTAAGGCGGCAACCCTAATCTAAGTGGCATCTGCTGACTTTAAAGAACCGACACTTAATCCTTGCCCCAGAGCACCCTTGCCACGACACTGCATGTCTTTTGGTTTCAATCACTAAAACATCAGGGACAAGTCAGCTTAGCAGATACATTTTTAACTACTTTGGCTTGAGTTCTTTAGGTTTTTCAGTGATCATCAATAAATCTCTATCATGCCAATTTCTGACTCTCCTGGTTCGAGCTCATCTTATGCCTGGAATTGCAATAACCGAGGCCACGTTTGCATACACATGGTCTTACTTTTCTGTTTGCAAAGCTGAGCAGCAGTGAACCCTGGTATTTGTTTTCTAAACTTATGCATGTTTGGCTATCTCCAAAGATGATAAGGTCATGTGAAGTAATATATAAAATACCAAGAGAAAAGGAATAATAATTAGTGAACATGCAAGAAGGGTAGGAAGATAGCTGGGAACCAGAGTGAGACCCAAGATGGCACACACCTGTCACACCGTCCACCACAAGTCCCAGATTTCCTCAAAATTTTCTAGCTGCCCTTGTAGTCGTACAAATAACAGCTTGGTTTAAAAACTAACTATTCAGGAATCAATGTAGCAGATCTGAATATTAAAAACAGTGACTCCTCATTCAGTGCCCACTAAAAACCAGATGGTACTAAACACGAGAGAGGCTGGCACTTGGCACAGGAGGGCTCATGCTCCCAAGAACTGCCTTCAGCTGCAGCCTGCCTCCAAAAATGGACATTGCTACATCTGGCCTATTTGAATTCTCCTCCAGGGCTGGGATGTGGATCAGTGGTTAAGCGCCCTTGGGTTCAATCCTCTGCACCCATTAAAAAAAAAAATTCTCCTCCCCCCATGTCTTTTCAGAGCTACTCAGTTCCCATCTCTGGTCGGGGAATTCGTGATGTTCTGATTTTCTCTGAGCAGTAGTCACTTGGATTGTCCACGCAAGGCCTTCTGAGGGGCAGCCTCGGTTGGAGAAGAGAAGATCAGGGTAATGAGTCTGATGAAAATTCAACAGTGGGAAAAATTTATCCCTTCCCAGCTGTGACCTGGGCAGGTTCATCTTCCTGAGCGTCAGTTTCCATATCTCCAAAATGGGCCTATTGGGAGGAGCTACCTTGTGGGTTTGAAGAAGACTGAAAGGGATAACAGAGTAAGGCTCAAGCACAGGCGTGGCTTACGGTGTTCAGCACTCAGTAACCATTTGCATTCTCTCCTCTACTTCACTTTGCAGACCATAATTGCCTTTAGTCTTAGAAGCCATGCTGTCAAGAACAGGGGGTAGGGCATAGATTTTCATCTTCAGAAAGACCTTTACTTTTTCTCCTGCTAGGAATGCAAATATCTGCAAGTCTTCACTAAGGCTGAGGGGTAAGAGCGAGCCAGTGAAATGAGAAGGGCCAGCAAGCTTGTCACTGCCGATAGTAGATAGTAGCGGGCAGTGTTTGCTGTGGCAACAGCACCTCAGATGCATGCAAGTCATCAACATTCCACTGATAGGGGGCGAAAGGGTCTGTGCTGAAAGGAGGGTTCGGGGGTCACCACGGTTTATCTCTGTTTACCCTCCTGTTATGACTCACTCAGGGTCTGTTTCTCTTCCTAGGACATAATTTGGCTCATTACCATGACCTTCCTTGACTTGCGAGCCAAATTTCTGTTGAACTGGTTTTCACATTGGAACCTGGTTTCTGAGGCTCCAGCCTTTCTGGAGGTCAGTTCCCAGGCCTCTTGGGTGGGGCTTCGACAGACTGGGTAGGAGTGTGGGAGACATTGCCAGGTAGCCAGACATCACACCAATGTCAGGAATGTATTGGTGAGGGTCTGCCATGGCTATCCACGCCATCCTCTGCTGGGATGAGTTTGTCAAAATTCAGCCTTTATCACTCTGTCTTCCTCAGGGCTGCATGACCTTCTTTCCTACCAGTATCTCATTCTCTGAAGCTTCCTCGTGTCAGCAAGGTGACCTGAATACGCTTCCTGGTATTTCTGTTCATATCCATACTCTTAAACTGTACAAGGGAGAAGGGTCTAAACCAAGATTGCAGTTTTTCCCCCCTGGGAGGTGGGATAGACAACTGAAGCCAAGGTTCCAGAAATACAAGTCATTTAACTTCTATTTCCTTGTTTTAGCAACAATGGGAATAGACAAAAAACAAAAATGGTACCAGCAACTCTGTGTTCTGCTTCTATCTTTGGCCCTTTTGAGCAAGAGGGAACAAGGCATCAAACTGGCTCACATTACTGTGAACTAATTCAGTGGTTCACCCTCAAACTGATCTTGTACATTGCTGTTGTTTGTAAGAAATCTTTACTATTCGGAGTTCTTGGAATATTCAATTTAGCTACCTTGTAGTCAGACTTTCCTTTCATTGGAGAAGCTATTTGTGCCTGTTTTTATGCATGTTTCCTGGGTGAACCCAGGTAAGCCTCAGGGATGGCTAGTTTGGCTGTTAAAGTAAAAAGCCATTTTCACATAACGACTTCATGCCTTGGGAGCATGACATGCAACCTACACCCAACCCAAAACCAAAGCTCACCAACTCCCCTGTAATAAACACCATTATCTTGTTTCTGCTTTGCCCAAATCACTAGGCCCCAGAGGCCCCCAGGCTCATGGAAACTGCATATTATGATTGGAGTGCATCTATGCATTGATTTGGTGAAATCGCCTCATCAATTCTATTTCTTTCTTCCAAAATTCATTCCAAGCTTCACTTAAAAACAGTGCTGCTGACAGGGGATGCAAAGCAGTTCCAGAGCACTCAGGCTTTCTATTGGCATTAGTAGCTAGGCTGGCAAGGGATTCAGGGTCACCAATGACCCTTTCCCCAAGTTTGGAGAGAAAGTGAACATTCTCAATCATTCAGTGAACCGTCAAGGGAGCTGGGAAGTCCCAGAATTTAAGAGGGATGTGTCACAGGATCACCGAGTCCAAGATTGCTGGGCGCTGGGCTGTGCCACCTCTAACGTCACTGTCCGTGGTTCTGAACCCGGCAGGGTGTTTCTCTGGGAAGCTGGTGGTGGAGGGAGCTCGTGCCTTTGATCAGTGTCAGGAGAGAGGAGATGACGTGCAATGGGTTCAGACATGAAGCAGTGTGTATCACCACCTCGACAGCTCCCACCCTGTAGCAAGGACAGTATTGTCAGTATTTAAACACAGTTTAGATGTGAGGACATGATTAAAGAAAACTTCATGATGTAACTGATCAGAATTCTGAAGACTTGTTTGCTAATGATCTTCCCTCACGGGCCTCCATGTTCACTCTCGACTTCAGTTATACTCCACGAGGATTCAGCACTGGTTAAATGTGCCTCTTTGCTAATCTGTGTAGACAGCTGTGTCAGCAGACATACAGGCAAGGTGACAATAAGCTGGCAACTCCACACTCTCTGCAAACATGAGGACGCAGGGCCCATCAGGTCTGCTGCAGGTCTGCCTGTAACTTCACGGCCCTGCCTCCACAATGCCACACGCACACAATGCTCCGTGCTTTACGACCAGCACTGAGAGAAATGAAGAGGAAGAAAAATATACAGATATCATGAGGTTGCAGACTCATCTTCCAAGGTGTCCCTCAACTTACAATGAGGTCACTTCCTGATAAATCCACCATAAACTGAAAACATCAAATCAAATACACATTTAATACATCTAACCTACCAGACATCCTGGCTCAGCTGAGCCTACCTTAAACATGCTCGTGATCGTTCCACTTGACTACAGTTGGACAAAATCATCTCAGGCAAAGCCTATCTTGCAATAGTGTTGAGTATGGTACGTCATGTAGTTTTTTAAATGCTAAAGGCAAAAGACAGATGGTTGTGTGGGTATGTTTTTGAACCATCATAAAGTTGAAAAAGCATAAGGGGCACCATTATAAGTGGGGATGTCAGTACTAAGCACGAGAATGATCAAGTCCTCTGGACGCTGAATGGCTCCAAGGGAACTTCTCAATGACCTTGCCAAATAGAGTATTCAAGAGCCTTTGAAGATGAAACAGTGCTCATTTGGTTGTAGAACTGTTAAAATAGCATGGAAAGAAGAGGAGGGCACACAGCAGATTCAGTCCTTTAAACAGAGCTGGTGTGTATTAAAGGCTGAGCTCTGATGACAATGACCTGCATCACCACTGAGCAACATGTGGGATCTGTAGCCAAGATGGACTTATGCTTGGTTTTATGGATGCAGGACTCTAAAGTTTTGGGGGCAAAATGTTATAGTGCTCATTGGACTGCACTGGAATTCTTAAGTACATTTTTCCTCTGCACCCACAGGCTCACGTGTCAGCACACACTCTCCGCCAGGCACCGTGGGAGGAGCTGGCAGAACACGTGCTAAGCCTGTCCTCCGCATTCACAGTCCAGCAGGGAAGATTTTAAATTTTACACTCATAAACTGCCCATGTGAAAGGGACTTTTACTAATATCCAGGGTAGATGAGTATGACAAGACGTTTCATACTATGTGGCTGAAATGTAAATTAGTGCACTTTCCTGGAGAGTAATGTATAAACCTTAAAATTTGGTCATCCCTGAGATCCAGAAAATTCCATCGTCTAGGGATTTATTCTAACAAAACGACCACTAATGTACACAAATTAAAGGATGTCCTTTGTCCTGTTTTAGGAAAGAAAAAACAAACTGGAAATAAACTGGACATCCAACTATTAAGAATTGTTCATACAATCCATATAATGGAGTACTATGATTTTTTTTTAAATGACAGTGTAATGCAGCCATAAAAAACATGAAGAGGTTAATAACAGTAAGGGAGAAAAGCAGGATATAAACAAATTATTATACAATCTCACTTAATGCTTCTAAATTACCTAAATGTTAATCAAGGTTTTTAATAAAAACAGGATAATTTTCATTTTTTTATTGTAAGTAGTGTTTTTTAAATTCTATAAAACAGTATGCAATACTCGATAAAATAAACAATTTGCTTAACTGAGGGTTTATTTCCGTGAAGAGCAGAGAAGAACAAAGTATGATACTCCAGACAGGGACTGAGTACCACACTTGACATTCAAATGTGCTTTGATGAGTAAGAGCTCAAGGTAAAGCTGCTCAGGCTAAAATACAAGAATATGAACACAAGAGATGACAGGGGCATGGCTCAGTGCTGGAGCCCTTGTCTAGCATGCACAAGATGCTGGGTTTCTACAAGTGATATTCTCCAGTTTCCTCCATTTACTGTCAAATGCCATTTCATTCTTCTTTATGGCTGAGTAATATTCCATTGTGTATGTGTACCACAAGAAAGGGCACCCAGGTTGGTTCCACAGCTTAGCTATTATAAATTGAGCTGCTATAAACATTGATGTGGCTGCAAATATGTGGATGCTAACACACAATGGAGGGGGCAGGGAAGAAGAGAAGTTCACTGGATTGGACAAAGGGGAAGGAAGGGGAGGGAATAGGGAACACAGAATGAAACAGACACAGCTTTCCTGTGTTCATATGTGGATACACCACCAGTGACTCTCCACATCACGTACAACCTCAGGAATGGGATCCTAATTAGAATAAGTTACACTGCACACGTGTATACGTCAAGATATACTCTGTCGTGTGTATCCAAAAAGAATTTTTTAAAAAGACCCTGGGTTTCCAGTGTGAGAAAAAAAGCACCTAAGATGTTTTGCTTCTAAGCAGGGTGAAAACTGGACCTTTGTTGTCTACGGTACCGTAACACTAACAAAATCTTAAATCAGGGAGAAAAAGGCCAGTCAACGAGGCCTCTAGGATCCCTCTGCACTAAAGTCATGAACAGACACAGACACCCCTAGGAGACAGCTCTTCTCCACTGTCTCAAACACACCTGTCCCTAAACACCCCTTGGGAAGGTGCTCCTAGCTTTATAGGCTCCCAACAAAGGCAAGGGTGCATTTTGGATAGCACAATGGCCTCAGGATCACAGCAGATGATACAGTATCTGTTTATCATATTTTCCTGTCTGGTTTCTGTATCTGGTGGTGTTTAGTTGAAAGTATAAAAATATCTAACCAAATTGGCTTATATGGCAAAGAACTTACCTGCACACACAACCAGGAAAGTCCAGGTTATGGGGCAGCTTGGTCCAGAGCACAGAGGTTCTGCAGGATGCCCACCTCAGTGCTGAGCCCTGGGGCTGCTCCACTCTGGGGTTTGCACGGGGGCCCCCCACAGCTCACAACTTCAGAGTACCTCATCCCAAGGTCTTGCATGTCTCAGGTGTGTCCTGGGATTTACTCTCTTCTACTGTGAGGCTGGGCCACGTGCCCAATTCTGCACTCATCACTGAAACCTGGGGAAAGCTGCACCTGGCCTGCACCTCATCCATACGCACTCACCCTGGGACCAGGACGGGCGTGCAGTCAACCCAACGGACCTGGTGGGCAGGGGGCTGATTTCTCCAAAACCAAGGCAGAGTCATGCTACTGGGAAGGGAGTGGATGCTGTGCAGTGACAAAAAAGGATACATTTGATTAAACATTTCTCATTGTTATTCCCATTATTTTGGTTAAGGCAGAACTATCCCCCCTTCCCTGCCCTAAGGATTCCTTTCCTTACCTCCCAGCTTACATGAGGGTAGGTATATTTGGGTGTATAGGCACCCCTGTACACAAGACACAAGAATTTATACCTTCAAGCTTAGGCATTTAAAACAATAAGTTTTTATAACTCCTCTATTACAAAGGCAAAATGCAGTCAGAGGGCTGGGGATATAGCTCAGTTGGTAGAGTGCTTGCCTAGCATGCACAAAGCCCTGGGTTCAATCCCCAGCACTGCAAACAATCAAACAAACAAAAAATGCAGTCAGGTGTGGTAATCCCACTATTCAAGTGGCTGAGGCAGGCGGATCTCAAGTTCAAGGGCAGTCTCAGCAGTCTAGTGAGACCCTATTTTTAAAAAATCAGAAGGACTGGAGATAGAGCTCAGGGGTAAATATTCCCTGGGTTCAATCCCCAGGACCAAAACTTGTTTTTTTTTTTTTGTTTTTTTTTTTTTACAGTTAACAGGTTCAGGTTGGGCATGTAGCTCGGCGGTAGAGCACTTGATACTAAATCATGTACCAGACCCTGGGTTCAACGCCTAGCACTGAAGAAAAAAAAAAAAAATCTGATGCATCCAAACATTTACAATTTAGAAATTACAAGATATGAATAAAATACACAGTTCTACAACCCAGACCACCAGGGTTTTGTCAGTTACCCTTTCATATGGATTTCATTTTTTGAGCAGTTAAAATCACTTTGGTAGCATAACATCTTTTCTCAGTCTTTACTGTAATTTCTGATGGCTGAAAAAAAAATTCTATTTTTAGATCAAATTTTACTACTATGTTCTACACTGTATCTAACAAAGCCCAGCTGGGTTCAGTGGCATACACCTATAATCCAGCAACTCCAGAGGCTGAGGGAGGAGGATCCCAAGTTCAAGTACAGCCTCAGCAACTTAGTGTGACCCTGTCTCAAATTAAAAAATAAGGACTGGGCATATAGCTCAGTGGCAGAGCACTCCTGAGGTTCAATCTCTAGTACCAAAATTAAAACAGCCCATCATGATCTCTGGGATTCAATTACTTGCTTCAGGTTTTTCAGAGTTCCATACCATCTTAGAAAGGTTTACATCACTAGAAAATAGTTGATTTGGGCTGGAGTTGTGGCTCAGTGGTAGAGTGTTTGCCTCACATGTGTGAGGCACTGGGTTCCATTCTCAGCACCATATATAAATAAATAAAGGTCCATCAACAACTAAAAAAATTTTTTTAAGAAGTTGATTCCCCACATTACAAAATAAAAGTAACACTTCTACCTAAAAATGATAGCTTCTACTAAATATATCCAGGAGAAATGGCCTCTACAGCAAAGATTTGGCCTCTTCCAAAGCCATTTCTCCTGGATATATTTGTTGCGCAGGACTCAAACCACTTGCAAAATCTTTTAATAGGTGTGAAATATAATCTTTGGTCCATCAGCGGTTTTCAAGTTTAGCTGAATTGAGCACAGGGTGTTTATTCTGCTCGATTTAACAATTAATTGAGGGCAGGTTTTAAGAAAGAACATTCTTTTGAACTTTTGCTAAGTGACTTCCCGCAATGAGCTCTTCAACGAACGTTGAGGTGTCCATATAGGGAGGTGCAATGTGCTGCAATTTTACACACAAGTATGTACATGCCAATCACCTGCCAAAACTTGTAGAAGAAAACAGTTAACTTAGATTCCGAATATTTGAATTCATGTTCCTGATAGGGTATCATCTAGCAGATGTATACATATACTCAGCTTCTATAATTTTGAGCTGAATTTGGGTGATGACCAAATGAGCATCATTTCCTTCTCTAAAACATTCTTTTCAAAGTCTTAAAATCCTGACATACTAAGTGCAAATTAATCCAACACAACTCAATATTTCATTAAAAGTGATTTTTTTAAAAAGTGAACAGAATTTTGTTGGTTTTAATCAGTCATGAAGACTTTCAAGGTATATTTTGGAAGCATATTAGCTGAAGGCTGAACTCGCCCAGTTCCTTAATGTGTCCTCAACCCTCAGCCAGAAGCCCAGATTTTAAAGTCTAGTGGAGTCATTCACCTTCATTGCCAATGATCTCCTGTGTTACAGCTGCATTCTAATATTGTCTCATAAAAGTTGACGTGACTATTTTAAGCAAACAAGAATTTTTACAGAGCTGAAGATTAAAAGCCAAATTCTAAAAAACATTATGCACATAAAAATCCCTGAGCTGACATTAAGATGTATCAGAGTTGTGATTTTGGATTCATGTTAGGATTTCAACACAACTAGATTTCCAATACAGATTTCCTTGGTCTCTGGTTGCGATGACAATGAAGAAATGTATTCATGAGTTATGGGGACTGCAGATGAGTCTGGATCAGACACATCTTCATGGGGGGGGGGGCATTTCCCAAAACACTGAGGGAGGGGTCCGCAGGGAATTCCAAGAGGATTCTGGGAAAGTACATGGCCTTTCAATCAGTGGATGCAATGCCTCCTCTGTGGAGTATTTCCACTCTCCACCCACGCTCTCTGGCTACTCCTGCCAGCCAGGGATTGCTGCCTTCTGTGACTGCCTTGCTCTAGGCTCAGGTGAAAAGCCAGCAACTTAAAAAGAAGTCAAATATAGCCACTTCCCTTCCCTCACAAGGCAAGCAAAAATGTCACCTGATTTTTTTGTTGATTTTCTAAGTACTTTAATGCACAGAAAATGCTACTAGACATCTATAGATTTTTGCAGAATTAAAAATTGGTGAGAAATTCAAGAGTAAATTCAGTGGACTTAGGAAACTTTTCTTAAGGAAAAAATTGTAATGTTTTTTCTAAATAAATACTATAGTATGAATATGTAAGCTTGGAAAATGTAAAGTGTGAATAAATGCCACAAATTTCATAATCCTCAAACTGCCTATATTTCGTATGTAATGCATATACATGTATGCAAATGAGAACTATTTTCTCTATGCTACTTCATTCCCAGCTTTGACAGTTTTTCCATTACTAAATTTTCTATTTCTGGAGGCAGACAGGCTGATTTAGAAAGGGAGAATAAGGGTCATCTCCAGAGTTAGAGATGTGATTTGGGGGTTCTTTGCACTTTCCATTTTTATTGGTGTATTACAGTTGTGCATGATGGGATTTGTTGCTGCATATTCGCACATGCACACAATGTGACTATAACTTGGCCAATATCACTCACTCCCTAGCACTTCCCTACCTGCTCCCCTCCCAGTTCCTTCTACATCTCCTTTATTACTATTTTGTGAACACAAGACATTTATTGGCTACATTATATTCTATCAGGGGTAAACTACAGTTTAACTTTTACTGTGTGTTTATACAGTCTGAATTTTAATGGTCAGACATACAATCCTTCAATGGGCATCTTTTGTAAGAACCTTGCAATTTCCTTAATATAGATTCCTAAGCAGGACTTATGGACTCCTGATTGCTACACTGCTCTGCAGAGCTCCACAGTCCTCTGTCAGCCTGATGTCACTGCACACCCTCCATGACCTTCATCAGCAGTGAATACTGACGTTACACACTGCCTGTTGAACAGACATGTAAGAGTCATTTTGTTGCAAGAACTTAGGATGAGACATATCGCCCATGTGAACAGAGCCCAGTGGTGGGCAAACTACTTCAGTAGAGGCCTGTGGATGCACTGATAAGGGCCCAGTCTTTGAGGTCAGATACCTGGATTCAGAACCCAAGTCTCTTACTCACAGGCTGGGTAGTCTTAGATAACTTCCTTAACCTTTCCAAATCTCAAATTCTTTAACTGCACTACGGTTAATGTAACAGTTTCCATCTCAACAACTGTGAAGTGTAAGTTAGATTGCATATGTGGTGTTCAAGGCCTGGCTCACAGGGTGTGCTCAACAAACAGCAGCTACCATTCTATCATTAGAGTTGTTACAAAAAATACCAACTGTAATAACAATCTAATGACCAATCATCATTTGGAGACCATCAAGGTGATTTCATGTATGTTTGTTTCACTTTGTTTTGAAGACGACTGTGAATACAAATTAAGGATCAGATAATGATAAACTCAAAGAAATCAGAACTAAGGTAAAGTGCCTAAGGGGAAGAGCCGGATCATGTCCTCTCTCCTGAGTCTCCTCCTCCAGGCTGCCTGCACTGGATGGTGTCACAGGTTTGCCCAGGACAACTTCTGCATTGGTGATCATACTGTTTTGAAAAACTTAATATGAGGAATCCCAAGGTATTCACTGACAGATGCACTGATTAAGGAAACCTTTCGTAGCTGAAGATCTCCACCCAGGAGTGGGGTAGTGACAGTGTTCCTCCTACATCTCCTTTATTACTATTTTGTGAACACAAGACATTTATTGGCTACATTATATGGGCTTATGAAGATAAGCCCATAGGTAGACTGGTTCCCTATAAAGCATCTCCGGGATTTCCCCAACTATAAAGCCACAAGGAAACCAAGTCCCACATTGTCTTTCAGGAAGGAAGCCATACAACAAGCCAACCAAAGAAATGACTGAGTTCAGGAGACAGTGACGAAATCCTCAAATCCTGACTAGCAGCAGAGTTTTGATGACCCACAGAGTCCATGTGCACCCCTGGACTATCTCTTCCCCAGGGCATCTGTTAGCTCAAGTCTTTCAAATGTCCTCTCCAGGGGACACTCCTGAACTAGGGAGGCTGTGTGGAAGAGGATGTCTGTGCTGACTGCGAGGCAATTCCAGGTCAGCTTTGTCATCCTGCCTTGAGTTAGAGATGAGGGCAAAGCAAGGTGAAACCAAACTGTCCTGGTGCCTGGCCTGAGAGCCTCCTGAAGATCTAGGCCAGCAAAGGTCCCATTACTTAGTGGTATTAGGTGCTGCTAGTGTTAGTAGCTTTCTAAAATATTTTCACCTCATCTTACATTGTGGTAAGTTTTTCTTAAAATCATCCAGGGTTTTCCTTTCTTCAGCCTCTACCATGAACCAATTTTGAAGTCTAAGAACAGTACATGTATTGCCCTTGCACTTACACAGCTGTACACTAATTGGCAGGTTGGCTATCAAGTCTTCCCCAAAAAGGTCTATATCACCTGGGATGGTGGCACTTGCCTATGATCCCAACAACTCAGGAGGCTGAGACAGGAGGATTGCAAGTTCAAAGCCAGTCTCAGCAACTTAAAGAGACCCTAAGCAACTTGGCAAAGCCCTGTCTCAAAATAAAAAAGGGCTGGGGATGTGGCTCAGTGGTTAAGCACCCCTGGGTTCAATCCCTCGTGCACCTCCCCCAAAAAATCTATATTCCACATACAACCCTAAACCCCCATGTATCTACAGAATCCTAACCTGGTTACCCAACTGAACAGAATTAGTTCTCATTCATGATTTAGTTTCCACATGCTCTTGGCTGGAGGAGGAAAACACTTCCTAGCTATTACATCTAAGTGTTGCGTATCAGTGAGGGGGTCCTCTGATCTAACCCCAAGAAGAAACATGAACCAAGGCTTCAATAGCTTTGCAATGCAAATGCCAAGGACTGTGGCTGTCAAACTGGGAAACTCCATTACTGTTCCTAGGGCTCCTTACCGACAGATAGAAATTTCTAGACAGATGCAATAGAATAGAGAGCCTCTTTCATCCCACCCACACATATTCTTTTGGTTGTTCTCTTTTTGTACATATTTGGTAAATTTGGGCCTGGGGTCCTTCTGGGTGAGCCAGGGATGGTGGGAGTTAATGGGAAATTCCTGCAGGTAGACCTGGACCCTCAAAGCTCTTCTAAAGAGACTCCTTTGATAAGCAGGTTCTCTCCTAAATTATCTGACCTTTGTAGATCAATAACATGTTGTCTTATTAGCATGAACAGTTGAAAACAAGGCTTAAAGACCATGTTTCAAATTACTTTAGTGTCATACTTTGAAAAGACTAGTGAGACTAATAACTTCAGAAATAAAAGTGCTACAAGCTTTTAGAAAAACATTCAAAAGGTTAATTATGTTTTGTTTAGTTTTATGAAACTTGAGATACAAAATTTTATATGGTCAACATTTGCTAACTTCAGCCAGAAGGAAACAAACTTTTTTTTTTTTCAACTTGCAAGATGGAAAACATGTAAAAGAAAAATAAGTAACCTTAAAATTTGGGTTTTCTGGGCTGGGGTTGTAGCTCAGTCTGGTAGAGCACTTGCCTAGCATGTATGAGGCACTGGGTTCAATTCTCAGCACCGCATATAAAAAAAAATAAAGGTCCACTGACAACTAAAAAATTTTTTTTTAAAAAAACTGGGGTTTTCTTAAAATTGGTATTTAAAAATCCCATGATTTTTTGAAAGTCAACATCAGAGACTTGGGGAGAAATTGTGCTCCCAAGTCTAGTTTTGAGTATACAGAATCTAGAACTGCGGTTCTCCACTAGCGGGGCTGCAGATCCACTTGGGAGGGCTCATGAGCATACAGTTCTCTACCCTCAGTCCTTAGGTGGGGTCAGCAGGGTCTACAGGAAGGCTCAGGAATTTGCATTTTTAAGAAGTTTCCAGATGATGCTGATGCTGCTGGCCTACTTTGAGAATCCCCATTCTACAAACCATCCTTTTTCTCTTCCTGGATTCCATTTCTGATAAACTAGGATGAGTGGGACAGACAGAGGTCCACTGTCAGGGAAGAGGCCCAAGGAGGTCAAAGGAGGAAGCCCCACAGGAGGGAGTAGGGACTCCAGGGTGGGGTAGCAGTCTGGACTTTCTAGTTCTGGCTTATGGATTCTTGATTGGCTGGCAACAGCAACAGATGGCAGGCTTCACACCCCTAGCTTGTGGGGTGGGACAGACCATTTACCACTCCTTCTTTGGTAAGATTGCCGTGACACCTACTATTCTGGGTCGGCCACACCACTGTTCAACTCACACTTTACACCCTCCTTTCCCTTTGAACCTCACTCAAGTTCAGCGTTTTCATTTACAAAACTTCTAATTCGGGAAGTTCACTGTACCTTAGAAAGTGAACACGACTCCCACTCTAAATTGGCAAGGAGATTTGCTCAGGTTTGTAAAATGGAACTGTTTTGACAAGAGCAAGAACACTCCAGCCTGACTTGGTAAGGAACTTGTCAACCTGACCTCACTTCTGCAATTCTCTGGAGAACCTGAATTAGGCTAGGGTTTATGGTCTAACCAGAGGGCAAAGCTTGAGGAAAGTGCTAAACACACTTAGGAAAAAAAAAAAAAAAAAAAAAAGAGCTCAATTTCCTTAGATGCCATTTATAGTTTCCTTTTCAAAGGTCTTAAGAGTACAAGGCATTGACCAGGTGCAGTGGCACATGCCTGTCATCCCAACAACTCAGGAGGCTGAAGCAGGAGATTCACAAGTCCAAGCTCAGCCTGGGCAACTTAGTGAAACCCTATCTCAAAAGACAAAAAAAAGTCAGGGACTTAGCTCAATGGTAAAGCGCCCCTGGGTTCAATCCCCAGTACCAAAATGAATTTAAAAAAAAGTATTGGGTGTTATTGTTATTGAAGAGCTTTCTAAAATACTTTCACATTCTTAGTTTAATGCTATAACAAATTGTTTTTTAAATTGCCTATTGCATTTCTTTTCCCAGTATTTAACAGGATGCTTTATGACAATGACCAAACTCTTCTCTCCCGACTGTATCTGCCAAGTGCTGGCTCTAAATTATGGGGTTCAAAATTGTTAAAGTAAAATACCAAAAGCTCAGCTGGAACATTCTCTGGAGAAGGCTGCCTTCTTAAATACAACTGGGTACTCAGTGTTCTTCCAACATAACAAGGGACCACAGGGCGAGCTGAATGATCTAATATTCCCAACATTGGGGGGGCGGGGGGAGACCAACGACCCAGACACTAGAAATACTGCCTCATCTGAGCCCTGACCAGTGTGAAAGATGAGAAGAGACATGTTAAAAATAAAAACAAAAACCACATTTACTTTCAACCACATGTGATCTGTTTCCCTGTCTTGTCCAAGAATTTCATGGGCTAGTCAGGCTTATTAAAGAGAATAGAAAAAAACAGGTGTGAGAGCAACCAGTAACTGTCCCTAGGAACAAAAATTAAATATAACTACGCATTTAAAGGACTCTGTGTAAGACAGGAAGGTGATGTCTCCAAATGGCAACTTCTTCTAGGAGCCAGGAGGCACAGCGAAGCAAAAAAAGGAGCCCTGCCAGTCAGCACATGACCAATAGGAATGGGCAGCAGAGACCTAGGCTTTCTGATGGCGAGGAAACTGCTGGAAGCTGCCAGAAAGACTTGTTGGAAGATGTGGGATTAGAATTGGATTTTGAATAATGAGAATTAATCATGTGGATAGCATTTCAGGAAAGTTCAGCACCAGACAAAGCTTGCCCAGGGCTTGGTGAGGGAAGAAGGTACCTAGAAAAGATGGCAGCAGGTGGAGTGGCGAGTGTGGGGTGCAGGTCGGAAGGCCCTATGCACTCAGCAGAGTCTGGCATGGTGTCTGTAGACAATCGTGGTGGTGGCAGGTGATATGCTCATTTTTCTTCATCATTAAAAGTTTACTTCATCTAAATATATGCCCAGAACTACTTTATGACCATATAAGGTCACAGAAAAGGCTCTGGAATCCAGGTTAGGATGGGTGGGCCTCAGCTCCAATCCTGTCACTGTTCTCCTGACCTGGGGTACCTCACTCTGGCTATCCGCTGATGCCTTCACTGAGGTCATGTGGAGGCAGGCACATGACCACAATGGAAAAACCCACAAACACCCTACAGTTCAAGCACAGGATTCCATGTAACCATGCTGACCTCATAGGGTTGTTGTGAAGATAAAAATCACATAAAGCAAATCGTAAAACCTGGTGAATAAGCAGTAAAAACTACCAGTCACTTTTTATGTAGTATTATTTTCTCATTTGGTTGCTTCATACAATTATGTGACTCGTTAACACAGAAGTGAACAGACTGCTTTGGGATCTGACTTATCGACATTATTGGCTGTGCGTCCACCTAGAGAAACCTCCTAACACATCTCAACCTATGACTAGAGGGCACTAGTTGGAGAATGTTCTGTCTTAGGTATGCCAAGGTTTCACTGTTGTCCTGGAAACATGAGCAAAGTCTACACAGGAAGGTGCTCGGTCCACAATCAAGATGAGACATGATAATGCTCAATGAATTCAGGGGGCCTAATTGAAAAGCAACCAAAACACAAAAACTTCAGTGAATGTAGAAGAAACTCTAGAAAGTAGATGAGTACCCTGGAAATTGTTCTTTCTTCTGAAGAGCTCCACAGACCTTCATCAGCTCTGAAACAATTGTTCCTCTGAGAGCGTAATTAAAGTGTCATGAGAACACTAACGTGTATGCTGGGCAAGCCCGTAGACCAGTCCTTCACCAGCTACAGGTGATTCCTTATCCAACTGGCAGGTGCTATGAATACCGGAAATGAATTCCAGACGCCAAGGATGGAAGGTGGGAGGTCTCCAGCAGGTAGACGTGGAATCGTCAGCCACTGGGCAGACCAGTTCAGGACAGCTTCTCAGAGGGACCCTGGAAGTGGTACCACTTCTCACTTTGGCCCCAAACTGAGCATGAACCACAACAGTTGAGGCTGATTTAAAAACCTGTTGGCAAATAATTTCCTACATCTCTCTTCATTTAAGGTTATATTGTCTTTATGTGAACAATGTCCAGAGACAGGGCTTATGTTCACAAGTGAGGTTGGCAGCACCTTCAATTCCTTTCAATGATGAGCCCAGGTGACACTGACCGGCACCACAGTTCTGCTCAACTAAAAAGCTGCGGGCTGGGGAAGCTGCTGGCAACCAGGGCCAGTTTGGGACAGAAGAGATGGAAATTGGCATTTACTGACCATCACAACTTGCCTCACATCCACTCATCTGGGGTCTCTTATCATCCCCCAAAGCCTATGAAGAATTGTGTTGCCCACTCCAGACGGAGAAAAACATTTTACAGATGTTAGGATTAATCTGAGCTAATGGACTGTAATAGTCGTGAGCTCTAGGGAGTTTGTGCATGCGATTTCTAAAGTTCATGTTCTTTCAGCCGGGTGCGGTGGCACAAGCCTGTAATTCCAGCAGCTCAGGAGGCTGAGACAAGAGGATCGGGAGTTCAAAGCCAGTCTCAGCAACTTAGCAAGGCCCTAAGCAACTCAGTGAGACCCTGTCTCTAAATAAAATACAAAATAGGGCTGGGGATGTGGCTCAGTGGTGGAGTGCCCCTGCGTTCAATCCCCAGTACCAAAAAAATAAAAATAAATAAATAAAGTTCATGTTCTTTCTACCACGTGAAGCCACTTCAGGATTCAGAATATAGAAAACGCAGATTGAACTTTCCTCCCAAGAGGACCATGACATACACTGTTTGGGGGGATATCTAGGCTTTGTCCATCTTTGGTTTTTTTTTTTTTTTTTTTTTTTTTTTATTCATTTACTTATTGATTCATTGAACACAAATGGAGTACAGCTCTTGTTTCACTGGTTGTACACAAAGTAGAGTCACACCATCTGTGCATTCATGCATGTACACAGGGCAATGGTATCTGTCACATCTTTGTTAAATCCTATCAACAGTACGAAAGACCACTGCGTCTGCCTGGTAATTATGACCATCTGCTTGGCAGGTCACCAAGGGCCACAAGCTGCAGAACATGTCAGCGAGGGTGGTGGCGAAGGAACCAGAAGGAGATTGACGTAAAAAGGAAGAATTACATTTGATTATTTCCTTTTCATAATATTGTGCAGCCTTGATCCCAGTTCCTTTTTCCTGCCACCCCAAGCTACTCCTGGCATTTACTCCGTTCAATACATGTTCACACAAAATTCTTAGACACAAAGTAGATTACAACTAGAAATTCCATTTTATTCCAAGCACAGTAAGTCCAAAGAAACTGAGTATCAGAGTTGTTTAAAATGGAAAGCTTGTGATTTTCTAAGGATATTCACACAATTTCCTGCCACTTCAGATGATCAGACCATATTTGTCACTTGAAATATTAAAATAAAAACGGAAAGTCAAGGTTAGAAAATTTAACAGCTTAACTACATTCTCTAATACAGGAACTGTGATTTATAAAAATGAAGATTATATGTAAAGAGAATACTTGGACATGCACATATTTAAATGCACAAACTTTGTATATGTATAGCTGCTCTAAAACTATAAAGTATACAAAAGAAGGTATTAACTAGTTTGGTGTTAGTTTTAAAGCATTTTATTGTGAAACAAAGCACATTCACAAACCAGTATAAAAGTGATAACCTGGTCGGGCATGGTGGCATACACCTGTAATCATAGTGACTCAACAGGCTGAGGCAGGAGGATCACAAGCCAGCCTAAGCAACTTAGCAAAGTCCCAAGCAAGCAACTTGGCAAGATCGTGTCTCAAAATAAAATGAAATAAAAATAAATAAATAAATGTATGTTTGTATGTATGCCTGGATGTATGTAAAAAAGGGCTGGGGACATGGCTTAGTGGTTAAGTGCCCCTGGGTTCAATTCCCAGTATAAAAAAGAGGAAGAGAATCTGTTCAGTTTAACAAATATTTATCAAGAAAGAACTGTGTAAACATCACTCAGTTAAGAGACCTTTACTAGCTCCCTAGAAGTCCTCCCCTGCACCTTTGTCCATTCACAAATTCTTTATTTTGCTTTGTCATACAAAGACCACTTTGATAATGCCCACGCTGTTCATATGATCCATAAAAATACATAAGGGGGAAACCACATTGATCTGTTTGTACACTGGAACTGTCATCAGTAAGTATTCTAGCTGTCACATGCTCTGAATGTGTGCATCCCTGGACTGGGATGCTCTATTTCATTGCCATATCCCCAGCAACAGAAATCTGATTTGGAAATCTGTCAACTGCCCTGTCCATGGATGGGGGTCACTAAGCATTGGCTAATGATAAGTGAAGGCGTGATGATAATTTGCCAGGCCTTGCCTTTCTAAAATTTATCAACCTAAGAATAACACACCTGTAACATCAGTTTCATGTACTGAAACAAACCTTTGCTAGTATTTTTAAAATTCAAATTGAATGACCTATTATTGACTTCCTAATATGTAGGACCCTGAGG
The DNA here is from genome assembly GCA_020662805.1 of Glaucomys volans. Lineage (NCBI taxonomy): Eukaryota > Metazoa > Chordata > Mammalia > Rodentia > Sciuridae > Glaucomys > Glaucomys volans. The sequence continues at coordinate 167,546 of JAJEJO010001298.1, forward strand.
TTTCATTTAACTTATTCTTGTCCTTAAAAGAAATATTTAAAACCACAAGCTTAAAGTTAGTGGGATATTCTGAAAAACACAAAATAGAAATTCATCTACCAAACCAGCTAGACTTCCAAACTGTATTACTTACCTACAGATGCCTGGATTTGACCCCAGTCCTAAAGTCCTCCTGGTCTAGTACCTTCCCTATTTTCAAGTAAATTGCTCTACAGTGATGATTCTGAAGTGTGGTCCCCAGCATCTGCATCCCTTGGAAATTGCTCTACCACGGACCGATGGAATCAGGAACAACAGGGTGGAGCCAGGGTTTCAGCAAGCTGTCAGTTCTGAGGCCCACTGACTGATAGCGGAGAACTAAAGGCTGGAGAAGGGCACTGACCCAATTTGGTTCCAGAAACCTCACAGCACTGCCTTGGGAATGTACCACCCACCTGCACCCCTCCCACAGAACATCTGGGTCCTGGAGCTGTATAACCTGAGTTCACAGCCTGTGCATTTTCCCCAAGGTCCCCAAGGTGACTGTGCATGTGGAAACAGTACTCACTGCACCTGAGTGAGGAGGGAAGAATGGTAGTATGAGGAATGGTGACAGGGTTTAGAAGAAAAAACCCTATTTCCCCAATTTTTATCCCTTAATCGAAATTATTCCTAAATTTTAGAGATGGGAACAAAAGGTCTAGCACAGCTTCTTGATACAATTTCTCCACAGTTTCTCCAAAGGTATCTTAAGTGTGTATAATAAAAAAAACTTCATGAGAACCATACTACAACTTCTCTGATCTTAGAACAAGCCATTTTGCATGCTACGGTTCTGTGCTTTCAGTAACAATGATGTCACCAGCATAATTAAATGTTAATTTGAAAAAGAAATGTTGAGAGAAAGTTGGCCTTAAGTCTGTTGGAGCTATTTTTGTTTTTGATGCTGAGGATTAAGCCTCAACTCAGGGCCTCCTGCGTGCTAGGCACACTCCACCGCTGAGCCACACCCCCAGTCTGTGTTGGAGATCTGACACGATGCATACTGAATATAAGCTCTCATTTGCAGGGGTCTTCTCAACAGTAACTGTAAGAATTCAAATTAAAAGCACAATGAAATATTTCCCACCAACCAGACTGGTAGACACCTAAATGCCCAACATTGCAAAGTGCTGATAACCAGCCACTGGAACTCCTATTTTAAGGAAAATTAGCATAACCATGGTGAAGAGCCACATGCAGTGCCTGGTCAAGTTGAAAGTGCACAATTCACCTCAGCAGCTCCAGGACTAAATGTACTGACAGGAACATTGAGAAATACAAGCACCTGGCCACTAAGGCACTGCAGCACTGCTCCAAACAGCTAAAAAATGTGAAAGTGACCCAAACGTCCATCACGGAGAAAACATTTACATGGTGAGAAGTAAACTGTGGTTTACTCCTTTGGAAAAATGTTTTGACAAAATGTAAAACACGGAAACAAGCTGCATGAGGGTAGGTACAAATCACAATACTATTTAAAGTCAAAAGTTAAATACTTGAAAAATAGCATTTATTGCTATGGAAAACATACACATTAGTATAAGAACATTTATGGGAAGCATTATATATAATTCAAAGGTGGGAAAGTGTGGATAGTTGTCCCTCAGTTTCTGCAATGCACTGGCCCCAGGACACCCTGTGGATTCCAAAACCCACAGATGTCCAAGTCCTTTACATACAATGGTGCAATATTGACATGAAACCTATGAACAGTCTTCAGTGTTCTTTAAATTATCTCTAGATTACTTGTAACACCTAGTGCAATGTAAATAACCTGTTCATAGCTGTTAAACTGTATTGCTTAGGGAATAATGTCAAAGGAAAAAAGTCTTCACATGCTCATTACAGATGCAATTCTTTTTCCAAATATTTTTCCCTCCAAAGTTGCTTGAATTCCCACAACTACAGAGGACAGACTGTACCTCTAGGGGAAGAAGGAAACAGATTCAATTATGTTTGCAGGGTGCATGTGGTTGGCTGGGTGTGTGTGTGTGTGTGTGTGTGTGTTTCAGATGAACACAAAATATTTATGACCTCCTATACATTGTTAAGTGCAAAATCATTTAAAAGATAGAAGTTGGATGGAGATTGACAGCAATCTCTCTATTAGTAGCAGGACTTTGATCAAATGAGCCTCAGATTGTTTTCTCAGCTGGTGCAAAGAGTTCTGAGGGGATGGTGTCGCCTGTCAGGTGCTCCACATTTGTGCAGAGCCTGGCGCACAGCATGCAGTCAGGAAGCCAGCATGCGTCCTCTCCCAGGGTCCCCTTCTCCCCTGCAACACAACCAGCTCCAGCTCTTTCTCCTACAACTACAGATTCCTTCATTTTCTGCAGCACCTGCAAGAAACTGATCTACATTAGGAATTATACAAGACAATGCTGCAGAGACGTGTAAATACAAAGGAAGAGAAGTTTTTCTCAGGCTGGGAAAACATCAACTTTCCCAGAAAAAGGTGAGAGTAACAAAGTGCAGGAGAGACAACTTGGCAACAGTCATGGTGCAAAAGAGCAAGGGGCAACATGATCAACACCAACTTTCATGAAAAAAACTGTTCAGTTACCTTCATTTCTTGACATTAAAAAAACAAAACAAACAAAAACAACAACAACAAAAAAAACTCAGACCCACACTGTTCACTGTTCTTTACTTTGCTAGCTTATAAACTAGAAAACCCAAATAATTCTTGTTATACAGCTCCTGTGTGCATTTGGGAGGCTTCTGATCTCATCAGCTAAGGACTTAAAACTTTTCTGGGCTGGAATTTCCAACAGTTAATCTCACCCGTTTTACATTAGTTCTGGCCCACTTTCAAGAATGCCATTTTTATAATCTTGTCTCTAAATTTCAAACTCAGATTCTAGGAGTGCTCTGTATTGTAATTATTACTGTAATTATAGCCTGTGGCACAATTCCAGGCAAAGCCAGGTAACATACACTTAAAGTGTGGCTGCCAAATATGGTACTTTAACAGGTATACAGTGTTCAATGCATCTCTGAAGGCAGCTGACTAATCCTTTTTTACCTTTCAATACATTTTTTATCTCATCCATCAAATTTGATTACATGATAAACCTTAATAGAATTTGACTCACGGCTTCTTCCCTTCCTAGCTATGTGCCCTTGGGCCAGACACAATCTCCCACATGCTAATTTCCATATCTAAATTGAAATAACAGTGCTACTTCTAAGAGTATCTAAGAACTAAATGAGTTATTTGAAAAATTTTTGAAGAGTGCCTGGCACACAGTAAATGCAGTATATAATTTTGTGGGGGAGGGGTACCAGAGATTGAAGTCAGGGGCTCTCAACCACTGAGTCACATCCCCACCCCTATTTTGTGTTTATTTAGAGACAGGGTCTCACTGAGTTGCTTAGAACCTCACTTTTGCTGAGGCTGGCTTTGAACTCGGTTATCCCCCTGTCTCAGTCTCCCAAGGCACTGGGATTACAGGCATGTGCCACCGCGCCCGGTGCAATATATAATTTTAATGAATATGGTTAGTATAATTTAAGAGAAGCTGGTATTTATCAGAACATCTTGCTTTTCATTAAACCTGTGCAGTAGATAATGTACCTAAAGATTCATGGTTCCATAAACCAAGGATTTTAAGAATATGAATACACTAAAATTTAATATAGAATAGTTATAAAATTGATGTTTATTTTCAAAATCACCATAATTTCAGATGTATCCTGAATTTCGAAAAACTTCAAGCAAATGTTCATCTGTAATTGCCAAAAATACACACGCAGTTTTCTCTTCATTTCTATTCTTAAAGTCTCCAACAATCTTATTCCTCAAAACTGAGATAAACTGAGAAACGTCAGCATAAATAGTTCTGTATCTACCATGAGATTACTTTTGAAAGTAATACCAAAATGCATCCCATGTCTCCCAAACCTGTCACTCCTGTCCCCTCTTCATGTTTCTTAGCTACCTCATTAAATAATGAACTCTCAAAAGGACAACTTTAGGACACTGAAATATTTGTTCTTAATTGTGGATGTGCCAGTTAATAGGTGCTGCACAGCCAAGGGGGGACCAGACAGAACAGCCAAGAATGAGCCACTAGTGTAGACACACTGTGACATTTACAGCCAACCTCAGGAGGGGGTTTTCCTGATGGAAGAAAATTCAGAGAACTCTGACAGGCAGATATTCACTACGACCCGTGATGCCAGCCTTCCTACTACTTGCATCCTTGTTTAATTTTCTCCCCTAAAGCGAGGGACTTATTTCTAACCAACAGATTTGGCAAAGACAACAGGAAGTCCCTTCTATGATCAAGCTATGAAAGACCATGCCCTCTCTCTTGCCAGCTGGGTTTGATGCCTGGGGTTTGATGAAGCACGCTGCCACTTGGCAAGGATTGAGGGTGGGTCAGTGAAGAACTGAGGCCCTCCGTCCAACATTCCAGGAGAAACCAACGCCTGCCACAGCACCAGAGCTTGGAGGCACCATCCTTCTCTGAACCTCAGATGGATACGGTCAAGCTGACACTTCACCACAGCCTGTGAGGGACTTGAATCAAGGACTCAGCGAAGCAGCATACAAATTCTTCCACAGAAACTAAATATAAGAAACACGTATCATTTTAAGTTGCTGTGAGGCGTTTCATTACAGAGCCATCAATAATACAAGATCCACCATCTAATGATGAAAATCAACAGGGAATGATGTAATTTACAATAAATACCACCCTGTTTCTCCAGAGTAAAATCCATCTGACCCTATCTTCTAATTCTTCCAAGCCTCTTTACTTCCACTTATCAGTTTGGAAACTAAAATGAAAAATTCTGGGTCTTCCAAAATATGTTTTGCCTGACTATACTTCAAAACTCAAACAATCAATAACCATGATTTTTACCTTCTTTTATATCATGTATTACCAATGAAAATTGCTAAGCTCAACTTTCTAGTTTATATTTTTAACACAGGAAGACTTTTGTTTTTGACATGTGGAGAGAGTTTAAAACAGGTCTTCAAATTCTATCCACCTATGCTCTAGAGGGCTACTCTGAGGCTAATTCTTCCTACTTCCTTTGGATCCCCTTTAATGCACTTAGTTGACTTGAAAGGTCGGTGGACTACCTTAAACCCATGAAACTTGAGTCCCGAGACAGTGAGAACTAAAATCATTTATAGTGGTTAGGTTAGGGTATACTGGATCCACTGCTACTGTCTTTGAGAAATAGAAGAATTTGAGTTTTCCTCTACATTTCCTCCATGGAGGGTGGGGCACAGAAGTCAAACATTAGGATTGTATTTTTAATCTTCCTCACATGGGATCTAACCCAAAGGAGCCAACAGCTCAATTTGCATCCATTATCTGAGAATGTTACCTATAGGACCCCAAAAAGCAGTGCCCTTTAAGGTCCCTTATAAATGAACTGGAACAATTCAGACACATTCCAGTGATGTGTTTTGTCCACATTCTTGCTGGACTGTGGCCAACCTGGGCACCAAGTGTCGTGGTAGTGGGGGGGAGGGGAGGAGGAGGAGGGAGAGGGGGGGGAGGGGGAGGGGGGGGAGGGGGGGGGGGAGGAGGGGGAGGGGGGGGGGGGAGGGCAGGCTGGGTGGGGCAAGCCCTTCCTTGCTACTGTTTTAAACTGATTTGGGTGAAAGTGCCAATATCGTCCTCTTCTCCCTAACGATTCCCTTAATATGAACACTTCCTCAAACTGTGATATGACCCATGGAGTCTGAAATGCTGAATATTTGATCTTCACAAAGATTTTGCCAACTCCTGTTCTTAAAAGCATAATAAAGATGCTAAGAAACAGCATCTGTCCTGCCAGTGCTTTGTAGTAGTCAGGCTGCTAGAAAAAGAACAAATCCAAGACCATCCATAGTTCTCTTTTCCCTGGAGACAGCTGAACTGAATCCAAAGAATCCCATTTGAATCTTTACTTCACTCCATCTTAGCAATTCATTTAAATTCCCCGAGATTATTCCTCACACATCGGATTACTATCTCACCCATCTTTTAGGGCTATTATATTGACATAATTTGCATAGGCAACTTGCCAAGTATTTATCTTTTCCATTTATGTTTAATATATCTACATTCAACTTGAAGAATTAAGTGAAATACAACCCATTAGTTCAACCCATTAAATCCCAAGTTTAACTGAATATTTCAAGGAAACTGACACAGGCACATTAAAATAGGTTGGAAATCAATCTTGACCTTATATCTAATTATGTTAATTGTTGTATTATAATTACCTTTTATGTTTTGTACCAAGAATTGAACTCAGGGGTGCTCAGCTCCTGAGACATATCTCCTTCCAGTCCTTTATATTTTTTTTATTTTCAGGCAGGTTCTAAGTGGTTTAGAGCCTTGCTAAGTTCCTGGGGCTGATTGTGAACTTGCAATACCCCTGCCTCAGGTCCAGAGCCCCTGGGATTACAGGTGTGTGCCACCATGCCTGGCTCTATAATTACATTATTTTAAAACTAGGGCTGGGGCCGTAGCTCATTGGCAGGGTGCTTGCCTAGCATGTGTGAGGCAGGGTTTGATCCTTAGCACCACATAAAAATGAACTAATAAATTAAAGGCATTATGTTCACCTACAACCACAAAACAATTTAAAAACTATATAATCATAGTATATACTATTTTTAAGTTTTTATTGGTGTTCCATGTCTGGGAAGATGGCACAAAATGAGTTAAATTCTGTTCAGTATTCTTCAAAGTCAGAAAATTCTGACAAATGTTCTGATAGGAAACCAAAAATAAGGACAAACAAGGAGGTGAAATTTATAACCATATGCCAGGGAGATTTACAGCAATCATAGGCAAAAATCCTAGATTAATTTAAGCGGAGCTTCGAAATGAGAGAGAGAGATGGGATCATTTGGGATCAAGGAGGACTTACTTAGAACAAGCACTTGCAAATACCCTCACTGCCTTCCTGCAGAGGCAATAGCCTGGCAGCTATTTCAGTAGGCACCTGGCAAGCAGGGAAGTAACACTCCTGCTAGACTCTTGTTTCAGATGCTTAGAAACAGATTCAGCCCAAGTTGTACACACCTGAGGGTCACTGGAGCTGTCTGATGCAGATCAGGAATGAACAGCCATGACAAAGGACCAATGAACAGAGTTCAAGGGCAAGAGTTCAGAGAAGGCAGATGCAGGACACACTGTTTGACAGGTGAAAGGTGGGTAGAGAAGGCAGCCTAGACCTCATCCAACTGTCCAAAAACTCTCCTACAATTACAGCTGACTTGGTGAAGCCTGGGTGCCCACTGCTGGAGATTTTCAGGGAGGAAATGAAGTTGTTGGTGCTGATACTCAAAGTCTTGAAGAGGGGACATAGACAATATGAGATCTAACCACCTTTCCAAACACAAGATTCTAGAATTTCTTTAAAATGCACCATGAAACATACTGTTTGAAACACAAAGGCAGAATTCTGTTTCTCAATGCAAGCCTCAAGTCTCACAGGGATAAGAAATTATGAAAAAAGTATTAAATTTATGGACATTTTAAAATACTTGGAAAGGACCAGAAGAAACGACACTACTATTTCAATAGAGCTAAGTCATTCTTGACGTTCTATTGCTTCATTCTCATCTAAAAATTGAACATTCCAACAAGACCAGCACCATTTTGAAGCATTCCCATTAGCGCTGGGAACTAGCAGCAGGCCCCCAGGATGCTCTGGGTAGTGGTCAAGCCTCTCCTCCCATAGTCCCTTCCTGTTCTCAGTCATTCCAACTGGCTCTCCAGGTTCCCAAATCCTCCTTGGAAGGACCTCTTTTAACAGAGCCTCCTCTGAGACTCACTTGCTGTGTCCCTCCTCTGGTGGCCACATTTGGTTCCCACATTACTGCTAAACTTCTACCCCACTAGGGAGAAAGACTGATTCTTCCAAGATTCCCTCAAACCCAGGCCACCCAGAAGTGGCCTTGTCCTCTTTTTTAGAATTCTCTAAAATTCCTTAAGTTACAAGCCAACACACATAACTAGGACCCACCTCAGGATCTTGGCTCCTTTTCTTGGGGAGTTCCAGATTGTTCTAGTCGTATCCTACTGACTTCATACTTTAACCAGTTCCCTGGGCAATTATAAAGTGCAGAATCAAGGGCCCTGTTCCTGATTGGGGCTTAGGTTCACCTTTCAAAGAATGTGAGGCAGGTGATCTGCACACGATGCCAAGAAAAACCCCACTGAAAAATCTAGAATTCTGTGCCAGGTACACGCCAACACTCATTATACGCCACTTAGGGAATTTTAAGTGAAAGTAGCAATATGAAAGGTTTTTTTCCTACCCTGCATAAGCCTTAAAATAAGCTTTCCTATAGTTAATGTTTTAAAATATAAAAAGGAAACAGTTGATCTTTAGATATTAGGAAAACATGATAGTGGACAAGATGAAAAATGGATGTTATGTGGACTTGCAGCTCCAAGAGCAGTATGCGAGAATCTGAAAGGAGTGACAGGCACACACTGTTCTGGGACTTTCAGTGTGTTTATAGGAGCATCACCACCTTCCATGGAAGGTACCAAAGCCAAAACACATGTATTACAGCTGCAGGGTCTCAGAGGTTTTCTTGTTGCAGCCTATAAAAACAGACTTCTTAGAAAATAAAATACCGAGTGCTCTTTTAATATTTACATTGTATAATGCACAAAACACAGAGCAAATATTATACACACAGATGATTTCAAAGCATATCAGGAACACTCTCAAGGTGATTTCCCCAACTCCCAGCTGATGGCAAACTTGTTTTCTGTGCTACTTTTGGTCCCCCTGGAAATTTGATACTTTCCATGGAACCATTAAAAAATAGCTCTAAATATATTTTCTGTTAAAAACATTGTTTTACTACTTTTTGAGAAAATTAATCCCACCGTGAAATAAAAACGACCTGTAAGTGATCTTTTCAGACTGAGATTTTGCATACCTGGCTTGACCTATAGGTGGGAAATTTTTCTGGGTTTTACCTTCCTTCAGATCTTTTAAAGGTTATTTTTTAAATTTTTGAAATGAGAATTGTACATATTTATGGGGTGTGGTGTGATGTTTCCATACACATGCACATTGTGCCATGATCAGCTCAGGATATTTAGGTTACCCATAATCTCAAATGTCAGTCATTTGTGATGAGAGCAGTCAGATCCCTTTAGTTATTTGCATTCACATCTGGCAACACTGCCAACTGTGTCCACCCTTCTGTGTAACAGCCTGTTCCGTCATTCCTCCTGTCTAGCTGTGTCTTTGTACCAGTTAACCCATCTCAGCCCACCCTGACCACCTCTTCTCTGCTCTCTACTTCTGAGCGCTCAGCTGTCTGGAATTCCACCTGTGAGTGAGATAGATCATGCAGTGTTTCCTGGCAGGTCCTCCTTTTTTCTTTTAATATCTTTTTCCAGGTTCTCTTTTCCACTCATGTGACTTAGAAGAGCTCCATGGGACAACATGAAAAATGAATGATACTGTCTCTTCTACATTAATAAAGTGAGAGAAGAGGGGAAAAGGGAAAATTGATGGCCATCATCCATCTGTGAAGCAAATCCATAAAACAAATGCCACCTCCAAGTTCCCATTAGTTTGGATGCTATTACAACTTCCAGGAAAAAATCTTGGGTGTGATTTCTACCCATTTCCATGTCAGTGTCAGAGAAGGCGGCGGGTAGTTTATAATAAATTGAGCATCTTTTAAGGAGTCAATGTTCTTTTAAAAAAAAAAATCTCCAATATGAATTTTCATTCTAGACACTGAATAGTTTATGAAGCTTTATGCTAATAGGATTGGATGCAATTTTAAAAGCTTAACATTAAATAAAACAATGCCCATTACTACAGAAATGACTGGTGGTGCAGACTTTATCCAGAACACATAATAAGCCACAGGGACCTGACATGAGCAGCTCAAGGCAGATCCCCAGGTCCCCAGGGATCCAGTGCTTTCTCCTGGATTCTCTCCTGGCTCTCTCACTCTTTACCTGTCTTCCACCCTGAGAGTGATACTCACTGTAAGGGATGCCAAATATTCACAAGGACATGCAAGAAAGGAGAAGAATGCACTGCTGCCCAATTCCTCTTCCTGTTCTAGGCCCTCTTCTATCATGTGACACACACACACACACACACACACACACACACACCATTGTTTTCATGAAATGGTGACAAGCACTGTGGGGGGTTTTCCACGTCCCGTGTAGATGAGGGAAGAGTTTGTCCATGGATGATGGTGCTAGCAATCAATTAAATACTAATACTAACACTAATCAATAAACACAAGAGTCAATTATCTTTTCAAATGGAAGGGGGTGTGATAGATCAGGCCATACCAGATCTGGTCTCCAACAAGATGGAGGAGCCCACCTTCATCTTTATTTATAGTCCTACAGGTAAAAAAGAGGCCCAGACCAGGAGGGGCTTCTGTGAGGAACAGGATGGGGTGGAGTTAGGGAAGCCATTTGCTTGGAGAATTAGCATTTCCTCAGGGGTGAGTCACCCCACTGTATGAAAGTCTCTCATGACTGCCGGTTCCTGGGAGTGAGACCTTAGTATTCCACGGCTCAACTAAGCCTGAGTCTGCTAAACATGGATGGCTCCCCAGAAAGCATTATTTTTCCACTCTACCTAAAATATTACTCTGTATTGATACATACAGATTTAAGTTATCTTAACACAGATCACCATTCCATAATGCAGGTTTATCATAATTTACTCATTCCCTTACTGACAGACTTCCATGTTTTAGTTTATTGCCATTTCACATGATGTATAAACATCCCCACAAAATACATTCATTTATTTGGAGAAATATTAATGTGTAGAAGTGGAATCTACTGGGTCATGCACATTTTGTGTTTTGATAGGCACTGTCAAATAACCCTCTGAAAAGGCCACACTAATTTATACTTCTGCCAAAAAGTATCAAAGTCCCATAAGCCTGTCAATACTAGGTAGTAACTAGATACTGAATACTTATCCATTTCCTAATGAACACAGCCTGTCACTTTTGTTACTTTGACTACTGTCGAATTTTGTGTTTTTATTAGTTATTCCCATCTCAAATTGCCTGTTCCCACTTGACCATTATCCTGGTGGCTTCCAGGGACCCAAACCTCAAGTGCAGGCTCTCGTATTCTCATCTCCTACACTGGCTCTGGGCTTGACCATATGACTTGCTCCAACTAACAGGAAATTAGCAATCACTACCCACGGAGAGGCTTGATAAGCACTGGCACAGTGGGCTGTTCCCTTTGGAAAGCTCACTCGTAGAGTCCTAAGACACCACATACAGATCCAGCTTCTCTCAGGAAAGATCACATGGAAAGAGACGTCTGGTTGTTTCAGTCACTCCAGTTGAGTTTCCAGATATGTAAGAAGCCACCTTGGTCCCCGAGCCCCAATGGACACAAGAGAGAACCACCCAGCCGAGACCCAGTTCAATTGCAAAAATCACAAAAATATTCAAATCGCTACATTTTTGATAGTTTGTTCAACAGGAATAGATAACAAAAGCTTCGATCCAGTTTTGGTATTTTCCCTTATAGAAACTCTGTCTGAGGAATATTAATCCTTCATCCTCTTATAGATTCCATAAATATTTTCTCCAGTTTGTTCCTCACATGTTAATCCTCTGTATGGTGAAAGTTATGCAGTCAAATCTTCCAGTTTTATTTCTAAACTAATTGTTTTTCAATTACTTTATCTACATTAACAGAACTTTGAGTTTTCCATAGCAATCTCATTTTATTCAGTCTCTAGAATTCAGTTGAAGAAAACATCTCGAAAGGCTCTACTTTACATTCATTGGGGGAAGTTGTTACTCGAAATTATCTTGAACTCCTATATTCTACCAATCTAAGTTACATCAATGGCTCAGAAATCACAGGCCTTTCTAAATATAAAGATGTGCATATCTATATCTACAAAACATAATAGGGCTATAATGTACATTGAAAGCATTTTGTGTTTGTTTGGTATGAAAGATTGAACCCAGGGGTGCCTAACCACTAAGCCATATCCCCAGTCCTTTTTTGGGGGGGGGCAGGTGATGAGGCTGGCTTTGAACTAGTGATCCTCCTGCCTCGGCCTCCTAAGTTGCCAGAATTACAGGCGTGCACCACCATGCCCAGCCACTGAAAGCATTTTATTGACTAAATTCCAACTCAAATTCATTCATTCCCCTACTCATTCAACAAGCATTTATTGGGTGTTTATTCTAGGTAAGCCAAATTCAAAAACATGAGCAGTCTCTAACCACAGCATTGACATTCCAAAGTTGACAATGACAATTATAACTCAAGGTTGGAAAAGTTGTTGGTCCAAGGAGAGATGAGGCCAAAGAGTGGTGAGGGGGTGAAAGTCATATTCCCAGGGGTGGTGGCATGCGGGCTTGGCCTGTAGGGTAAGAATTTCAACGTGAAGTTGGTGCATATGTGAGTCATCAGGAAGCTGGAACAGCAGGCACATAGTCCTGGAGCTGCGATGTGACAGCAAGCTGTGCACTTTGAACATCAGAAAGGCCCTGGGGGCAGAGTCAGGGAAAGCATCTGATGCCAGAGCCAAGAGTGTGCACTTTATTAGGAGAGGGCTGTCTCCTGAGATCTGCTACCAAGATGCATCTGGAAGTGAAACTGATCAAGAAAGCAGGTAAAGTGGTTAGTCAAGAAGGGTAAAATACCCAAGTGAGAAGCACATGGGGTTTAAAGTGGGGCACTAGGGCTGTGGCCATAGGAAGGGTGGAAGGGGATTTCCATGAAAAGAACTTGGTCATGACTTATTACTCGTGACTGAGATATCTAAAAGAAACAGCAGATAGAAATCTCAGGAATTTCCATCTGTGATAAGAAATCACATGACTGGTTTAGTCCATAGCTCACATACCACCTGTAGCAAATGGCAGTTTTTATTCCTGAAACTGGGCAATAGGAGTCACTTTGTACTGTTTTAACATGGTGGCACTAAAATATTAACTTTGGGGGGCATCCACCTACTTTGACACGTTGCTTAAGCAATTTTTTCCCCTCTCTCAATTCCCTTGGAAAAAACTGGGTGAACAACACCAATGAGAGGAAATCTTGGGAAGCAGTACCCCCACACAGTGATACCTTACAACTCCAGAGATTTAATTAAAGATGGCCAGGGTGGCTTCAGGCAAGCATGCTTCCTTTCAGTGGCTGGGCACACATAGCCCTTGCTAGGGCTCCCTGCAATACACATCTTGGTCCACAGGGGACGCTGGTGAGCACTGGGTAGCTGTTCATTTTGCCCTCACATGAACCCACACTTCAACACTCAGGCATTTGATGATAAACCGTCATTCCTTTTTTTGAAGCCCCGTTTTCCTATAAACTAGTCCCTAATGAAATGCTTAGGTCAAAGCAGTCAGCTAGATCTCCAGGGGAGTAACAGTCATCCATAAGGGAAGGAGGTCTACATGTGGACTCTTAAGTCCCCATATGGGGACACACGACATCATCTCCTCCCATGAGGCTCTGCTGGAGATAAATTGGTTAAGCAGGAAAAAAAAGACAGGAACAAATAACATTTGTCCGTCCCCTGCCATCTCCAACAAACCTTTTTGTTTGTGTGACAGGTCCTAATAACTGGCAGGAAGTCATCTCTACACCCAGCTAGGACACCTAAGAGCAAGACTTAAGCATGCAGGAAGCCGAGGTTGCCTGCCCAGACTCCGGCTGGGTGTGTGCTCCAACGGCCTTTTCTCCCATGGATTCATCTCTGCCTTTTCATGCTATTGTCCCTGGAGGAGAAAAATGGAGAATTAGTCAACAGAACCACTGTTTCCAGCATGGATGCCTGTGATTATTAAAATGTCACCACCTATTGCCGATGGTGCACTCCAAGTCCAAGGAGAAGCAAGGGACTTAGTATCAGACCCAAGGCAAAGAGAACAGGAAGAGGCAACTAGGGGGCCCTTGACCAGAAGAAAATCTGTTAGCTCTGTTCCCAGTAACCAGGATCAATACAGTCTAACTTTAAGATTTCTTCAGGCTGAGAAAGGGAAACTGTTCTGCAGATCAAGTTAAATGGCATTCTGGAAAGAGAGGGCAAACAGCCACAAAACGGCCACTGCAGCTTCTGCAGTAAATGACAGAAGGGCACTGGCTACTGTGGGAGTGTTCTCATCGCTTCTTAGTTGTCATGTTGTCACAAAAATTATTGGATTTCAGTCCAGCAAGGAGAACCACATTCATCCGTGTGATACAACCAGGTACCAGGACCAGGTAATGCATAACTTACACTAACTGACAAATTCCAAGAACAGCAAAGATGGGGAACCTGGAGAGCGAGAACCCAGTGGTCAGAGAAGGGCAGCAACATGGAAGGGATTTCAGATGAAGTGGCCACCGAGGGGACAATGAAGGATATGGTTTAGAAGCTGGATGTAACCAGCCTCATGTCCATACTAGGCCATCAGCGCACACACCTAGAACCTTAAAACCCCAATAGAGGTTCAGATTGATTAGCTTAGAGTGAGGAAACCATGAGTGTTTGAGAAGGAAACCTGAAGAAGGTTGAAGTGGAACTGAAGACCACAGTGCAGTGCAAGCAGGTGGTGACAAGAAGGTGGAATAGAAGATATAATGCTTTAGAGGAAAACAAGATGGGACTCAGAATGGGCGGTGATGGTGGGGGAGGCAGTGTAAGCAGGACAGAGCAGTCACAGACCTGAAGTCAGCGTTACACTGGAGACAATGGCAGAGGTTAGAACTGGGACAATGAGCCAGTTGGGTGGGGAAAGATGAGGACCGTGGTTTACAAAATGTTAACACTAGTTGGAAAAATTGGCCTTAACGGAAAGGACAGTGATTCTGATCGGATGATGAACAGCCACAAAAACAGAGCAACTTAAATTAGCATGAAAAACAAAAGGTGACATCAGATGACAAACATCTCACAGCTCATTAAGAGCACTAATGGGACACGGGTCACACACCTGATAAACTTTTCAACACATCAAAATTGCTATAGGCAATTTTGGTCTCAAGCATGCTGACAATTCCCTGGTCACATTCTTCATGGAAGAATCCAGAAGAAGAATGTGAACTTTAACTGAGATCTCCAGGGACTTCCACAGCCCTAAATGGCACCAACTGTGTATGGGCTGCCCAGGAAGGTGACAACCAAAGCAAGGAATTGGGGGCACTAGGACGGCTCTGCCTGCTGGGGCTGCTGCTCCAGCTATGGCAGCAGAGAGCAGAGATCACTCTGCCCCTATGGGACGAAGGATGACCCGACTTAACATGGGGCATCTTGGCCAGGATTTTGAAGAGGTTTAACACCTGTTTTGTTTATCCTCCCTGTGGGCAGAATGGACAAATACACTAAGAACTTAAGTACTCCAACGACCTGAAAATGAGCAGTCACTATGCCATCCCGTGCTGCAAACCCTCTGCTGAGTGAATCTCTCATAAGAGCTAGAGATAACCTGGAGTTCATCCAAGACAGTGTCATCATGACGGACAACTGGGGTCTAAGAGCCATGTGCTTATTTCTGGTCCATGTGGGCAAGACAAAGCTTGGTAACCCCCAGCATTCTTTTAGAAGAAATACACTGATATGACAGCAAGTGGGAACATTCACACTGATAGGAAGATGATAAAGTTACACTGATACTTCCACCAGATGGCTCTGGTTTCTATTATTCAGAAATAGTGAATTATATCTAATGAAAGGCACAGGAGCGAGGTTTTGATTTTTCAATCTGTAGAGGAGGAGGAAGAGGGTGGGTAAAGAATGCAGGACTTGGCCAAGTTGCAAGGTTCTTTCTGATTTGACAAGGAACAATGATAGGAGAAAGCCAGCCCCAGGAGGTACCCCAAAAGACCTCCAGGACACTCAGTTGCTGTCACAGCAAATAAAATCAGACTGACAAACCATTTACAGCTAGCCCCTAATGCCAAGTGCATAATCAAAGAAAGACACTTCATACTGTAAGGCTCTTCACTTTGAAATAGAGACCACACTCTGTCATACATGTGCAGTTTAAAAATAGTCCCCACTTCAAAATGGCAGCAACTTATTCAAACACAGCAGTGTCTTAGAAGTGAGTGCTGGTGAAAACAATCCATCATGCTGAACACAGATTTTAGCTAAACCATTCTGATTCTTGTTTTTGCTATTCTACCATCTCCAAAAGAATTCCAGCAAAATAAATCAAACTGCAGTTTGAAGGAGCAAATACTAATGACCATCCAACTGAATACAAAAAGAGTTCCAAAAAGCAAACTGAATTAAGAGAATGTAATTTTGATCTCACTGATGGAGGCTGATTTTAAAAATAAGCTCCATCTGGTGTGCCTGGGTCCAGCCTGTCCATCAGTGGATTAAACCTTAGGGAATGGTAGGCACCATATCCCAATAAGCCTTGTTGCCTTGTTAGCAACTGAGCGCCTGTCATGAGGGAGATGCCAACAGACTACCAGATGAGGGGCAAGGAAGCCCAGTGGTCAACAGTGCCCCATTGGCAATTGGCCTGCCCCAGCCAAGCTTGGTGGCAAAACAATCATCTTCAGTTGCTCTCCACACAGAGTGATGATAGCCTTGAACTTAATTCCTCTCAAGAAACACAGAGTGAAATGGACACCAGTAGGGCACAAACAGCCCACCCATTTTGCCAAGGCTGCTCCTCATTATCCCCCCCATATCTACCGAGTGCAAGCAGGGACTCAAAGACCTTTGCCCTAGGCCTACTGGGCACCCTTGGCTGTGCCTGAGAGCCATTTGCCACGCCCATCCCTGCTGCCCTGCTTTCTCTGGAGGCTACTAAATGGTGGCATTTCTGGGTGGGGTGCTTCTAGGAATCCTCAACACATCTCAGTCTGATCCAACTGGCTGCCTGATCCTCGCAGGTACTCGAAGTGTGGACTCACATCCCTTAGATGCCCAGGCCAGCCACACAGCCTCTGCTGTCCCTGAACTGGAGAGCTGTGACCCACAGACCAAACCCAGTATGCTGTTTAGAAAAAAAAAAAAAATCTATTGGAACACAGCCAGACTCATCTGTTTATACATTGCCTATGGTTGATGAGCTACGAGGACAACTAATTGTGACAGATATCATATGTCCTGGAAAGTATACAATACTTGTTATCCGCTCTTTACAAATGGTTTCCTGAACTCCAATAGTTGGCTTAGCTCTTCAGAGGGGCCCCATCCTCACCCATGCATTACCAAGCTTCAGCCCACCCCGCCCTTCAAAAACAGGCTGACGCCCTGCAATGGGTTCATCTCTTCAAGTGGACTGGTCTTCCAGGTCTTCTAGTTCTCTCAAAAAGGAAAAGCCTGCACCTAGGATGGTCACAAACACTTGATGTGAGAAAATTAGCAGCTGAAATATTCTGTACATAAAAACTCCAAGGGCAGGTGACACAAAAGGTGTTTTGGTAAACATTTCCTAATGAATGGAGACAGGAAAATACTAAGACAAAACTCTTTTCACTACTCTATCACCATGTCTATAGAGACTAAAAAACTTTCCAGCAGGGGCTGGGAATATAGCTCAGTTGGTAGAGTACTTGCCTCGCACACACAAGGCCCTGGGTTCAATCCCCAGCACCACCAAAAACAAACAAACAAACAAAAAACTTTCCAGCAGTCCAGGATTTTAAATTGAAGACAAGTAGTTTCGACATGGACAAGCAAAGACGAATTTGAAGTCAGGAAGATGAAGTTCAAGTCATGATGGCCACCGACTGCCTCTACAACCCTGGGGCAAGTTGCTTAACCGTACTGATCCCTGGTTCCTTCAACTTCAATACAGGGAAAAGTATCAGGGATTTACTGTCAGGTAACACATTACCCCCAACCTCAGCGACTTAAAGCTACCAATCTGCTTATCAGTCTCCATTTGAGCTCAAATCAACTAGCTGATTCTGGCTTGGGTTCACTAATGTGGCTGCACTCACTTGGCAGCTAGCCTGGGGCTGGCGGGCGTGAGATGGCCTGGTGCACACAGCTGGTGTATGAGGGCTGGTTGTCAACCGGGCCTCTCCCAAGGGCCTCATCATCCAGAGAAGTGTAGCCTGGGTTTCTTTGAGGCAGGATATTCCAAAGAGTGGAAGGGAAAACCAGAGGCCTCTTGTGACCGAGGCTCTAGAGCTTGCACACATCTCTTCTGTCACATTCCATCTGCCAGAGGACCCCACCTCCTACGCAAAGGACTGCAAAATGGTGTGGCCATGTTTCTCCCAGGGTATTTGTGCCTTTGCGCTCATTGCAATCACAGAATGAAGGCGCACGTGCAGTGTTTCAGCAGAGGGTCAGTTCATGAACTCTCGAGGGCTTACAGAAAGAGCTTCTCTATTCTTCATCCAGTTTCTGTCAAGATTATGTGTCTTACAGAAATTCCTCCCAATGTGCATCCTGATTCTGGCCATGTTTGGAACCAATCCAACATCTTCTTAGGCTTCAGCCACCCCTAGAATCCATTTGCTCACTTAATAATTCAAAAGCAGCACACAAAGTTGGCAACAATTCCAACGTAGCTTCTCTCTCAGGAAACCTGGATTCGGAAAGACGACTTTACCATGGGAAGTTGTCTAAAAAAGAAAAGTACCTGGCCAAATTCATTTATCACCATAACTAAAGTTAAGCAACAGCCTGTGGCAAATGTGAAAGGGCCCATGCAATCAATCATCTTGAAAAAATGTCACTGTACATCTTTGCCCTCAAAATCAGTGTTTAGATTTGGTTAAGGGTACAGTTTTCCCTGCTGGCTATTAAGCTGACCACTCAGGGATCCATCATGTGGCTGTACTATGTGTCCATCCAAAGATAAGATAGTGCCTTGAAGAGTTAAGGTAGAGATGGAGCAGTGGTCTCCTCTAATGGTATGCACACATCTTTTGTAGGTCTCTTCTGTGAATCAGAAACTAGCCCCACTAGCCAAGCTGATTAGTCTATGAACAATCAGGATTGGCCCTTCTAGTTCTAAGATCAATAAAAGCAAAGCCCGAGTCCAACTAATGAGACCCAATATTACACAGCCCCTGCTCTACTCATCCAAAGCCAAATAGTCTAAGTCAGTCTTCCTTAGTCATGATCATCAATTTGAGAAGAGGCATGGGGTATGACAGCACAACTGGTGCAACTCAATCTCCCAAGCACATCCCAAGGACCCTTGTGTGTGGCAAAAGAGAGAACTAAGACACAGTTCATTACAGTCACACCCGGAGACTGTTAGCCACTGCACAACCCAGGCATGTGTAACCCAGATGCAGCGACAGCCAGGCCTTTGAAATCAACAGACAGGCTGATGGGCTCTTAATGGGTGTGCAGCCATAGCTGCTGGGAGATGTGGATAGTACCTTGTCAACACTGTCATAAACTCAAGTCCTTTTGCCTTCCCTACTTCAGTGGGGAAAGAAAGAGGAGCAAGTTTGGGACAAAATCCAGAGCAGTCACAGGACCATTCCATACTTGAGAAAAACACACTTTCTAGGTGGGCAGACCCTGCCTTGGAGGAGCCTCTTGCCACAGAGCCAAAACCTCCACAACGACTAATGGAATGGAAATGCCTTGGCTCTGGGTTCAGCAACGCTGGTCAGCCCGATTCTGAAATGGTCCTCAATACTGCAGTCTGTCACCACTGTGGTGATTTGGAGGGCCTAGGGGGTTCAATGCATCGGGCTCCAGAGGTCCAGGTGAAACCACCATTGGTGCTGGAATGCTCCACTCCCTTCCAGACCCCGGATCAGGCACTGCTGTGGGTGACCAGCACCACAGAGAAAACTCTGGTCACTGATCGTGGTTGGTGAAGAGCACTTCTGTCCAGGTCAGAAGCTGGAACCCGGAGTGAAGGTCTTAGGGTGTGGAACTTGCTTATTGTTTCCTGTCTGATTTTGAAACCAAGCAAGCACCACCATGTGACCCTGTATTTCCACCATTCCCTGGCTTAAAACCTGGATGATCCAACACACACCAGGCATACACTTCTGGATGTCACCTATGAGCCATAGCTCCTTTAGGAAACCAAAATAGCTTTTTTGTGCTGATTGTGTTTGTGTCATTACCACTCCTCTTTGGGTCACTGGTCCTAAGAGGCAGGGGAGCTGGAGGGCTTCTGAGGAGAATTATAGTGAAGAACAACAGGCCAAAGTGGCCACCTTTTAAGGACACGCTAGCTAGACATCCCCAGACTCCTGGGGTTTCTTCTCTTCCTACATCAGAGACTTAACATGAGAGGTGGTGAGACAGTAACTACAGTCCAGCAGGGATTACTGGAGTCCAAGAGGGACAGGACAATCTTGTGGACCAATAGGGGAGAGGGATCCCAGGGTACAGGCAGGGCTCTTCCCCCTCGTCCACTATCTGGAAATCCTTAGAATGCCATGGACCACAGGTTCCACTGTGTGCCCCATGTTCTGGGGGCGGATTAAGCAATTTCATGGTGCAGTGGAAAGGGGGCAGGGAGGAGCCTTCTCACCATCAAATGTCTAGTGTCTCCCAGCAACGAGCATGCATCTGATGAAGCCAGGCACTGGGTTTGCCATCTGGGGGTCACAATTTCTTAGATTCCTCTGACTTGTTCATTTCTCCCCCAGACAGCTTAACTCACAGGCATGTGTGCTCTTCATATTTCAACATGAACTGAAAAATCTGACCTACTCTACCCTAGTAAAGAGACGGTGATGTAAACGATTTTGGAATTTGGAAAGCTTTTTGAAATATTTTAAAAATCCTTCAGGAAGAAAATGTTGATTGCCTAGTACTTAAAGATAAGAAAGATTTAAGCACATCCACATCCCTAGCTCTTTCACAAGCTAAGTCTGACGGCAAAGTGTAATAGATACACTGCAGTCAAAGCTGTGGAACCACCCTGTGACCTATACCCCTGGTTCTTGCCTCCTCCAGTTATATTTGTGAGCAGTTGGCATGATCAGGCTCTGCTCCAGGGATTCAGGACCAATGTCACAGTTCAAGAATTTTGTAATTACATCAGATCCATGCGTATCTACTTCAGAAAGATTAGAACAGCAACCTCGATGAAGTCCAACGGTTTCCCAAGAAATGGTTCAAGGATTACAACAGAAGTCATCGCTTCAACTCAATGTGCAAAAGTTTAAATACTGCCAGATCATGGAAGAATGACACCTGCCCTGGTGCCATTCTTCATATTGTATAAAGGTAGGTGATTGTTAGTCACAGCCTGGACACCCTGAAGGAACAGGTCAACTCCACCAGTAAAGTACTGTCTTGGCAGTAAAGCCACAGCTCAGGCACTGGGGGCCTACAGGTATCAACAAAAGTGCTGGAGAGAAGCTCTGCTACCAGTGGCCTTGATAATGTCCCTTTCTGCAGACCTCAGGGCATTTGATTTCTTACCGTCAATCAGAAGCAGGGTATCCAGGCCTCAGCTAGGCAAGCTCCCAACGCAGCCACAACAGGGTCCAGGACCCTGTCCCTCCTTCCCGATACCTGGTCTCCAGCTTGATCTCTGCCTTGAATGACCTCTCAGCTGACCCGCCCACCAGGCTTTGTCATGGGCTGTTTTGAGAAATGCATGAAATACAGGCATCTTGTCCTCAAAAAGCTCTTGAGATGGCAGCAGAGCCAAATATGAGCTGTAGACAAATCCCCAAGGCACACGGGGCCCAGCTGTGTTTTGTCTTCCAGGAGTGATTAAAGTGGGGGTCATGATCAAGTGCAGAGGACAAGAAGGACTCCGATCAGCAGGACAGGAGAAAGTGACCTGCAGTAACATTTGCCTCCCCAGCATTCCTTCCTGGAGATGATTAATGGGAGCTCCGGGAGTGACCTTAATCAGACGTGCTGTAATTACTTACTGAATGTGACCCAGCTGCAGAAAACAAAGGGTTATACAATATTAAAAGGCAGTTGGAAGCAGAGTTCCTGCAGCAGGGTACAAGTGGAAGGGCGGGCATTGACCTTGTGTGTTGGAATTTAATTAAAGGATGCCTTTCTGCTCAAATAGCCAGTCATGCTTAGTAGGATATAATCAGTTCTGAAATTATTTGGAGAATACATAATTATAGCAACTTTCCCAGCCCACCCTGAGAAAGTTCATCAATGAAGTGAAACTTACTCCATGTAAGTGAAAATTTTGTGGAGGGCTTAAGCTCCAAGCAAAGAGTGGTGTGCATTCCTTATGGAGGTATTACACATACCCAGACTCAGCTGCATTATGCCGTGTCAGCTCAGCTGAGCTGAACTCATTTCTCAGGCCAGGCTCGGCGGTGTCATGCTGGCGCTGGCCACCAGGGGCATTCTGGGCACTGTTCGAAAGCAAAGGCAGCAGCTGCCTGCTTTTGCTCGTTCTCAGGGTTAGTGTTGGGCACAGAGCGCAGTCACAGCCACAGGGCAGCAGCTGGAGCTCCCACTCCAACAACTCCTATTGTGCTTCTCTTTCAACTTCTCTGCCTCCCAGGCCACCATGGGCAGCTCTACAGCAGAGCCCCGGCTTCTCTGGAGGTCACCTGCACAGAAGTTCAAAGTGAGAGTCTAGCTTATCCTGTGGATTCCACCTCATCCTTGATCTTCACATCTGGTTTCCTGCCTGAGTGCTGTGCCCAGAGCCTCAGCATCAGATGTCAAAGAAACAGCTTTGCAGAGATTGTTAAACCAGAACCCGCAATCGGGGAATGGTAAGCCTGAGTAATGATTCCCTCTCCACTGTTCCTGCTTCTCTCAATCCCTCACTGATCCACAAGGCTTATTAAACCACACATAAATATAATGGATAGGTTTCCCCCACTCCCCAAGGACTGTATCATTACCATGTCACTCCTGCTCATCAAAAATGAGACATAGGGGCTGGGAAGAGAACCCCTCCAGACTCCCCTGATGAGGAACTGAAGACTGCTTTGTATTTGGTTATTTGGGGGGCAGCATGTGTTTCCTAAGACACTCATGACACACCTTTCTTAACAGCATGCCCAATTTGCTAGTAGAAATAAACACAACCACCTGGTTTAATAAGTCAGCAAGCCTTACATAAATCCAAGTCTGCATTACAATAAGAGATGAGAGCGCTTTTCCTAAATTTAGTAGTCACCTTTGACTACCGACAGTTTTGCAGTTAGGTGAAGTTGCTGAGAGTCTGGCTTCAAAAGAACAGGGCTCTGTACAGTGCTGTTAAGCTAGCTACATAAAAAGCTGAAAATCGAAGAATCCAGGGACAAAACCATAATGAGATCTTTCATAAACTAGCTTATGAATTCTTAGTTCAAATAAAAAATGCAGGCAGAAAAGATAGGTGAGGGTTTAAGTCAAGGTCATGATTTGTAAACCTACGCTATATTGATCACTATGAGAATCAAAAAGATAACATGTTAAAGTAAAGAAATTCTGCCAAAAATGCACTAACCTCCCTTAGTCTCACACACAAGCCATCCGGCTTGGAAGAAACACTTGACTCTTAAGCAGCCTATCCATGGGTAAATCAAGAACCAGTCACTGTCTTTCTAGATTATTAACTAGGACGTTCAGGGATGTGAATCAGGTACAGCTGGACAGGAGGGTGGCTATTATCCAGCACAAATGTAGTTATTCAGAGACAATCAAGACTGTGCAGCCAGATAGACAGCAAGAGAAACAAGACCTGGTGTGTCCAGAGACAACAGGAAACAATGCAGGTATCAATCCCCATGCAACCCAGCCTGTGACCAAGGGATTTCCTGCACTTTCCTTCTCCAAGTGCCTCCCCTTGGCCCCCACCCCATTTCAATAATGAAACTGTTTTCTACCCAAGTTACTTGGATGGGACTTATTTTTTAGTAACCACAAGAGCTCTGGCTAGAACCCATGTGATTTTCCCCACTCACAGTTACTCTTATTACCTGAGTTCAGAATACCTTCCACAGCTGCTGAAGGCCCTCCACTGGGACCACCTCAGAACTCTGCTGTCCCTGTTCCATTGGCCTTCAGCCTGAGCAGGGAGGGAAAGCCCTCCTCTATGTTGTGGCCACACAGCTCTCTGCCACCTGAATCTGCAGGGAGGTTCACTGCTTCTCCAGTTGGGTGACAACGTTCAAGAAAAGAAATCCTCCATGTAACTCAATTTTATGGATTGCTTACACTTAAAATGAAAATGAGCCTGTTAGTATGTTTAGAGGAACATTTACACAGTTTTATCCCTGGCAGTTCTGCATCCAAGATCAGGCCAGACGGGTGGAAAGAGCAGCACCCCTCAACCGCACCAGGTCGATCGGCTGCCCAGAATCTCACATGGCAACCATAGAGAAGCATGCCCATGCCAAGGAAGGCCTGATCCAGACTAGAAAGGGGGCTTTCATTTCTACCATAAACCCCATCCACACTTGTTAGAATCTGCATGTTGGCAGCAGGGAGGGACCCAATCTGCTGAAAATGTCAGCTACTTATGATTTTTTTCAATAATATTTGTTTGCTACTTGTACATTCATTTGGTCATCTGGCAAACACATTTTTTATTTTCATGATGATGATTTTGGTACTCAGGATTGAATCCAGGTGTTTCACCACCTCTGAGGTACATTCCCCACCCCCCCCTTTTTTTTTTTGAAAGTCTAAGTTGCTCAAAGCCTAAATTGCTGAGACTGGCCTCCAACCTGCAATCCTCCTGCTGCAGCTTCCTGTCACTGGGATTACAGGCATGTGCCACTGCACCTGACTGGCCCAGCAATCATGACAAGACCATCAGTAGCAAGCATCCAGAGAGTTTTAAAAAGTATAGAAAAACACACAGCAGACAGATCCACCTTTTTTTTTCCCCCTAATCAGGAAAATATTGCCATTGTTTAATTTGTACTGTAGACCACCTTAGTCCAGCTAGAAGGGCACCAGAGACAGAAACAGTGGCTCCTACAGTTTAAGGTGCCTGCTGGTCTAGGTAAGCCAACCTCAAGAAACACCTGGAACACCTGGAACAGTCCTCTGGGCTAACTTCAGCCACCAGGTCCTTGATGAACGCCTGCTGGGTGCACAGAACTCTCATGCTACTGATTAGACACCAGTTCTGCTGGGTGCACAGAACTCTCATACTACTGAGGTCAAAGATTAGACACCAGTTCTTAACACAGGAGCTTAAAATTTGGAGGTCAGTAGAACATGAGTTACAGTTCCACAAAAACATAGGGATGCCCATGTTCCTAACCCCAAATGGTCGGTACTTCCACGTTGACAGATGAAATAGCGCTGGCTTGACAACTGGGAGCAGTAAATGTAAAGAACAGTGGGATTAAGTCAATTGGAAGTGAGGTTTCTCAGGAAGGGAGAAGAGCATGAATTAGGGCATAGATGTGGAAAAAGACATCTGCAATGACCTTCTGCAGGCTAGTGGCAAGTTCCAGAAGGTTGGCTAAGTAGAGGCACATGAACGTCAAAAGCAGGACAAACCCAAGGTGGTCAGTCTAATAGAATCTGAATCCAGAAGCCCACAATAAAGACTAACAGCAGTCTGGGTCTTAATTTCCTCTTAATTCCTCTCACACTTCTCTTCTGAAAATGTTTCTGCTTTTACAAACATAATATGAAGTTATATAAAATTCAAGTTTCATAGAAGCCCATCATGAATAAAGGGTAAATTCCCCTTTAATCCTTCCCAGAAGAGGCAATCATGATCATTTGATGTAATTAAAGCAGTTAAGGAGGAAGACTGACTGTCACTACTAGTCCCCCCCCCCCCCCCCACAGACTGAACCTCTCAGACACACTATTGAGTTGTCAAACTTCTCAAAGGAAAAGAAAATGCAAAGGTCAACACAATATACAAAGTGGTCTAAGGTGGAGCTTTTTAGGCTGGTACTTAGAGCCCCTGTCCACAGTCCCCTCCAATTTTATCACCAAACACCCCTCAGTCACTGGCTCTAATCTGAGCCCTAAAGGCAAAGTCGTTAAGACCACTATCCTGAGCTACAGAACACCCAGAAGCAGCAGTCACACTCTACATCTGCTCAGGAGGCATCCAGAACACACCTGCAACAGCTGTCTCGGCTGCAAGGCAGTCAGCGAGTCCTTCCACCAGGAGTAGGTCCACAGCAGTCCACCATGGCACGGGTTTTCCATCCACTGGGTAGCACACAACCCTCATCCGGACCCATTCATAACATGTCCATTTTCAACATTAAAAAAAAAAAAAAAAGACTTCAGAGTCAGTTACTTGTCTCTGATCATCTTTGAGGGGACACTTCCAGGAGAAAAACTCTTTAAAATTGAAGAGATCTGCTTAATAAGCTGATAGGCACAATTCACTAGTCATCTCAATTGTCTTTACTAATGTGTAAATTTACACAAAAATAAAATTTAAAAATTGACTAAATGATCAAAGTACTGTGTCATAACATAACTGGCTACTGAAAATTAAATCCTTTGTAGTTTTCAGACATTCGGAAATAGCACTGATTAAAAAGAAGTAGGGGAGTCCTCAGCCATCCTCACAAAGGACAGAGCTGCTCTCTTCTGCCAAAGATCCTTTTCTGAAAATCTTATCTGAACACATTAATAAAATCCTTCAATCATTCTATTAGAGACATCACTGATGGCCAGTCACATGAACACCTGCTTCCTAGGAAATGTTACTACTCAATCCTTTTCTCTACCAACCCCACTCCCCCATCAAGCTAGGATGAAGATGTTCCTTCCTGGAATGTCTACCTACAAAAAACTTCTCTCAAGGCTCAGACATTCAGAGTAAGTCAGGGCAAAAGATAAACTAAGCAGATTTTAGGAAAAAAGCTTCAAAAGACTATTGTGTCATTAGCACAAATCATTTGGCAAATTATTCCCAACCTAGAAGTGAAGAGGTGAGAGAAACAGGTGATTTTTAAGGACTCTCCTTGTTCTAATGAAAGGTAGATGCTTTTCTTTCATTTGTGACTTTTACTTCATTGATCATTCTTCTTTAGGTGCATCTGTGAAAACACAAACTCAAAAGTCAGCTAAAGGGAAACACAGGAGGAGGAGGGGAAACCAATAACTGAGATCAAGTTGTTTTCTTGACTCTAAGACCCACACCATGCTGCTACCCAACCAGATCACCAATAACCTATTTTATCAGTGACCAATGCCCCTTCTGTGTGTCAGTTCTCAGGACTGATATTGTCCTATGCTCTGCCTAGAAAGATCTGAAGAGATATCCAAGACTTGCCCACTGTTACTTTGCTTAATTGTAATACACTGACAGGGATATATAATGCATAAAAATTGTCAATGTTGTGGAGACTTAAAGCAGAGCTAGCTCACTCTGGGGTGTATCAGTAGACACATTTCACAAGCAAAGGCAGTCCCCTTTGTAACGTTACCTTCGAGTTTTCATTTGTTTTGAACTTTCTACTTAAGACTTTAAAAAAAAAATCGATGTAGGATCTATTTTAATTTTTTAAAATCTAAATTCATATAGAAAGAACCACAGTTGGGTAAATCCTTCTCAGGGCAAAAGTTGATTTTTGCCCAGGTCTATCTGGCACTTTCCAAACCTGAAAACTCCAATTCTGACACCTGAATTACCTGCTAAGAATTAAAGGGACAGGTTTTCTGCTGAATATTAAATTTTGTTCTGCTATCACAGTGCTGTCCTCTCATTAGCCTTGTGATGATCTAAGATGCATAATCCCCACCTGCTCTCTGTCCAAGGCCAGCTTATTGCACAGGTGGTATCTAAAAGGCTTGAGAGGAGCCAGTACAGAGCATAAGCCTCTGAGCATCCCTTTTTCCCCAGTTCTACCAACAAAAATCAATGACTATTCATTTTTATACTCGGCAGTTTCAAGAAATTCTCTAGTAGTGCTAGTTAATTTTTTCCTTTCTTGATCATGACCACTAAGAAGATAGCTAAACAAAAACCTGCCCTGGCCTCTTAGAAGACAGCAGCACCTGGTTAGTCCACCCACAAAAAAAGCAGCGCCCCCTGTAAGCAGCTGAGCCCAGCCCTGGACAACACAATCCCATCCGACAGGTGGTGTGCCTCCTGTTCCCACTCCACAGCCTCCCCGAAAGGACTTGATCGAGTCCCCTGCACACGGGCACCTGCACACCCAGGCTCACCTACGAAAAGCTGAACAGAGTGCCTGCCACTGAGATGGGCTGGACTCCCATGGTGGCTGATGCTCAGACTGGACATGGGCAGGGTCTCAATTTCTCCATGCAGTGACATCCTTGCCAAGTACACCTGTCACTGGCCACCCTGGCCATCAGGAGCACCTAACTGTGTTCTCACCCACTTCATTCCTCCTTTTCCTTACACTGGCTGTCTCCACTCACTTGGGAAACTGCTTCCCTTTCAAATTTCCTCTGCATAGAGGTTCATCTCACGGTGTTCTGAAACAATGTCTGATTCCATTCTTTTGTCTTATTCTCCTTACATGAGTGGCTCCCCCACAGCACAGCTCTCCTTCAGCAACCCAGGCTACAAAGCTGTCAAATCTGCCCTGCAGGAAGGGCTGGCTTGTTTATGTCCCAGTGAAAAAGTCAAGCACTTGGCTACATCAGTTTGCCCAAGGACAAGGCTCCCTTGGCCTCTTAACTGCATGACAAATATAATCACTTTTTTTTTTTTTTTTTTTTTTTTTGCGGTGCTGAAGTTTAGAACCCAGGACCTTGTACTTGTGAGGCAGGCACTCTACCAACTGAGCTATATCCCCAGCCCCAAATTTAATCACTTTTTACTCTAAAATGGTACATTTGCCAATAATATGAATACTGCCACAAAGGAAGATAACATTTTCTGAGTACCTGCTCTATTTCAGATGCCAATAGATGTACCCTGAGTTGATTTACCTTTGGCATCTATCCACCTGTACCTTTAGTGTTTGCAACCCCATCGCAAAGTAGATAAAGCACCACTTTACAGACAGTAGATTAGAGATATGTTTGTTAATGGACATCACACAGCCAGTAAATTGAGTCAAGCAAAGCACACAGTCTCATTCACAGAAATAGAAAACAGGTGTTATTGTTAGCACTTGATCTCCTTTTTCTTAGGCAGTCATCAACCCCAGGATAATGCCAGACTAACACCTCATTCTAATGCAGGATAGGCAAAGTGATTCTTCCACATTTCAAAATGTTACTGTGCAGTCTTTCAACAAGCCCTTCTTGAACGCCTGCTGAGCACCCTGCCCTGTGCCAGGTGTGGAGGGAAATAAAGAGTAAAGTGCAACCGCTTCCTCTGGGAGCTCAGCCTCTAGCTGGGGAGACGGAAGCTCCCATCACCCCAAGATGAGGATCTAGGCAGCCATCTGTGTGCTACAGACCACTGGGGCCTGCAAGCCCAACTCATAGGAGAGAAGTGACAGGGACATGAGCCCACACAAAGGAGGGACAGAACATCCAGTGAAGCCAGGCAGAGCTGCCCTCAAAGACTTGCCCCAGGCAGACTTGCTTTGAAAGCCAGGTCTCAAAGTCAGTACTTAAAATAGCAGGTTTCTGATCAAGGGAGCCAAAGGCATTCAAGGGCACCGTCTGAAGGATGAGACACTTCTGGATTCTACAGGGCTCTGCATATGTTCTCCTGGAACCGACTCCAGCACCAGACAACTGTGAGCAAGACTGGCAACCACAGTCCCCAAGATTGCGGGGGGGTGCGGGGGCGATTGTGTGTGACATGGATAGGGCAGTGACCTCCCGAACAAATGAAAGACAAGTCATCCTCAGTGATGTGGGGGGTGGATCAGGACTTCCCTGAAACCTAAGGCAGCTCATCAACACCATGTTAAGACTGCTCTGTGTGTGTGTGTGTGTGTGTGTGTGTGTGTGTGTGTGTGAGAGAGAGAGAGAGAGAGAGAGAGAGAGAGAGAGAGAGAGAGTTTTTTTTTGGAAAGGACAAGAGGCAGGGCTGCTGCTGGGCCAGGAATCAGAACAGAATCCCAGCCCACTGACTCCAGGAGAGCAGGACACCGAGGTGGCCCACCAACCAGGATGCAAATGGAGGCATCAGAGAGTCTGTCATTCACAGGGGGCCCCTAGCAGTGCCCTGGGCCCAGATCCCACCAACTGATCCTTCATCTGGGGGGCATATTGCTTCAATTTCATGCATGATCAGAAGAGTTATGTCAACTGCCGAGTTGCAAAGTATGAGCTTGAGCCGGAAATTCTCCCCTAGCACTTCTGACAGTAATAGCCTCCAAAGGGAAATGTGCTTCTTTGGTTTTGGTCCACAGTGAAGTAAGCCAGGATTAATTTCCTTCCTTTTACAGACTGGCTCCTTTAACAGGGATAGGAAAGCCTGAAGTATTTGGTACGTAGTCCCAAACATATTATTAATTTGCAATATCCTAACTTTTGTGTTTTTTACTTTAAAAAATTAGATTGTAATGTCTTTGGTGATATATCAACAATCTAGCCATATTAGTCTCACTAAATATCAAAATGAACAATTAACAGATGAACAAAACAGATAATCCAAAATATCTATGGTTTACTATGAGGTTGATTCAACTTCCTCTCATATCCTATCACAGATACACATAGGAGAGCAGTTTGCAAAGTATGGTCCCAATCTGAGAATTTGTCAGAAATGCAAATCCTCAGGCCCTGCACCAGACCTGCTGAATGTCAGCGTCTGGGCGTGGGGCTCAGCAATCTGGATCGGGACAAGTTGGTTGCAAATGGTGTCTAGACACAGAACACAACTCTTTAGACTACTGGAGTCTAGACTAGTCTAGTCTTTAGTCACTGAAGAAGTCCATTAACACCCTATATCCTTTCCAGAACGTTCTAAGACTGACACCAAAGTGAGTCTTTGTAGTGGTTGTTTTGGCAGAGATGGTATCTGAGGAAGAAAACAAAAATGCAACGAACTCATGACTTGGCATTGGGTGGCATTTTCATAGTTGCTGAGTATAAAAAGAAAAACCATCAAGTCCACAACAGTGGGTGAATGTGTGCTTTTAAATGTCTTGCAACATCAAATCAAACCCCTGATCAGCTTATAACTGAGCATACTCTAGCCAAGGCAGTATTATTGTAGCTGTCACAAATTTATGGGTTTTTTTCCCTTTGCTCTGTGAAGCTGGAACCAATTGTTAGAGACTAAATAAAAGGGGTCCCGGATTTCCTGTCATTACAGGTTGATTTTTTTGAGTTGTTAAAATAATATCATATGGATTTCTTTGGTAAGATAATTAAACCCACATGAAATGGCTGACTTTGTGATTCAACAGTGCTTCTAAATGAAAAGACCAAGGAAGAAAATCAGTACATGTTTTCATTCTTCATATCTATCAGTTTTACATCACATTGTTTGAAAAAAAAAAAATCCTGCTTGGACACATGTCAAAAAAATAGAAGTTGGTCATAATTTATTTTGCTGGGTTGGATTGACTTTCGAACTTCAGCAGGTGTGGCTCTATTTGCTAGACAGGGAGGCAGGGTGCCCCATCAGTCTTAAGACAGCCATCAAAGGGCAAGCAGCCAAAACCTAGTGCCATTTTCATGGGCATGTCACCTCCCTGAACATCTGTGCCCCATCAAGAATGCACCATCTAAGGACACTGAAGAGTGAACGTATGTGTCGAGCTGGATGTTTGGACAAATGGTCTCAAAACGTTGCTATAAGGGTATTTCTAAAGATGTTCATACATAATGCCTAAATCCACAGTCTGGGCAAAGTGAATTACCTTTAATAATAATGTGGGTAGCTCTCAATCAGCTGAGGATTGTTTTTTTTTTTTTTTTTTTTTTTGCTGTGCTGGGTATTGAACCCAGGGCCTTGTGTTTGCAAGGCAAGTACTCTACCAATTGAGCTACATCCCCAGTCCAGCTGAGGATCTTAAGAGAAAAACACACTTTAGGCTGGGATGTAACTCAACAGTAGAGCACTTGTCTAGAACATGCAAGATCATCAGTTTAATCCACAGTACCACAAAAGCAGAAAATATGCTTCTCCAGGTCTCCAACGCAGGACTGAGACAACAACCGACCTAAAGCTCTATCTTGCTAGTTTGCTGTGTGGATTTCAGGCTTACTGGCACCCACAATGATATATGAGCCAGTTATTTAAATTTCTCTCTAGATATACAGCTGGACCTCTATATCCACAGGTGCCACATCCGAGGATTTAACCACTTTTAGTACACATCAAAAGCATTTTAAAAACTGCATCTATACTGAACAACAGCGTATGACTACCCACACTGTTTACATTGTATGGGGCATTAGAAGTCATTTAAAGGTGATTTAAGTGTTCATGAGGATGCACATAGGTTATATGCAAATAATATACCACCTCATGGAAGGTATTTAAGCTTCTGCAGATTCTGGTATCCACAGGGTCCTGGAACCCATTCCCCTCAGATATTGAGAAATGATACATATCCTACTGCTTCTATTTCTCTGAGGAACCCTGACCAACATAGCCCTAAATTTTTGAGCCACGGTCTCCGTAACATTTAAACTACTCTTCTGTTCTCACCATTGCCATTGAAGCAATGTGGCTGAAACTGCAAAGAAAAAGAAAAAATAATCAAGGAACTTGTAAGTAGTTTTACATCTAAGTACTATGTCCTCACAAGTAGAAAATGAAGATATTGCTGTACTATCGTTACTACAAATTAGTACTACCCGAAACACCCAGAATCCTACAGAATTCATCTATACGCCCATCATTTCTTCTACTGTGTGATGCAATTCATCTATTTACATGCCTAGCTACCTCCATTTCATCATGAGCAACTCAAGGACAGGGATGGCCTGAATTCTAAAAGGAAACCTACATGTAAAATTAATGCATATTTTTTCTAAATAAATGGTCAAAATATTCAAAATGAATACCACTTCAAATGCTTTTCCAGTTCTTCCACTCTCCCTCAAGTACAACATGCTCCACCTGTGGCCATGGGCAACAAAGGACATGGCAGTTAGCACTAGAGCTAAGTAATCATCAGTTTACACCAGTGTTACCCAAGCCATCTGATTAGTCACGCTGAATGGCCTTCTCAGTGCGTCTGGATTAGACACGTGTTTTGAGACTGACTCCCAGTGCAACACTTTCAAGAAATTTATAGCATGG
Source organism: Glaucomys volans (assembly GCA_020662805.1). NCBI lineage: Eukaryota > Metazoa > Chordata > Mammalia > Rodentia > Sciuridae > Glaucomys > Glaucomys volans. The sequence goes on from JAJEJO010001298.1 coordinate 200,508, forward strand.
AGATTTTCCCCCAGTGTCTTTACAACTTCCAGAACTTTAGCTGAAGTGAACTGATGACCTGAAATGGACACTCACGGTCACACCATAAAATATCTCCTTGTTCAACACATCACACAAATGGCAAGGGAACTGCCAGATGTGGACAGCACTCAAACAGAGCTTGTGAAAACTGGATCGGCACACTAACAGTTCAAACTTCTCTCAAAAGGCATTTCATCCAGAACGCTTGTCTAGCACGCGTGAGGCCCCGAGTTTAATCCACAGTACCACAAAAGCAGAAAAGAGGCTAGAAGACTCTACACTGTTTTTTGAGGAAAGGTTAAGTCACAGTCTGCTTCCTGATGTCAACTTCATGAAATAGAATTATGAGGGTCTATTATGCTTTGGCCTGGGGAGGTATTTAACTTTGTCAGATAATTGAAGGTGAGGCGAGACTTCAGCTCCCACCTCTAGGTGGCTGACTCTCCCTCCTGTTAAGAATTAATATATCCTGCTCCAGGCAGAATAGTCTCTCCTGAAAACTCATACGATTAAGTCCTAAGCTCCAGTACATCAGTGCTGCGACCTGCACAGCTGAACCCATGAAACTGGAGAGGGGCAATGGGGGATTAAGAAACACACACAGATATTGAAAAGCTGGGATCAGGTGGGACATTGCTCTCTGATGGAGAAACAGTGGCTAAAGAGTTGGCCCAGCAAGTTTATATATATATATAGGATCTCATAATCAAGAAGTAAAGGATTAAAGAGGCATTGTTCTTCACACTAGAAAGTTACAGGGCTAGAAACATTCTTGTAGCTATTTCACTGTTGCAATGCTTGGGGCTTCCACGGTTCAGTTTCTACTAAGCAGGCAGGCTTACGGTTACAGCACTGGTGAAACATTGTAGTTATCTTGCTATGTTCAGAATCCTCTATCCCTGGGAGCTGGCATCTGAACTCAATGTTATGAACTAAAGAATTCTATGGCAAGCACAGAATTATTATTATTTTTTTTTTGGCGGGGGATGGTGGTACCAGGGATCAAACTCAGGGGCACGCAACCACTGAGTCACATCCCCAGCCCTGTTTTGTGTTTTATTTGGGGACAGAGTCTCACTGAGTTGCTTAGTGCCTTGCCATTGCCAAGGCTGGCTTTGAACTTGCAATCCTCCTGCTTTAGCTTCCCAAACTGAATTCTCCCTTTTAACAGCGGTCACCATCAACTGGGCAGTTTTCAATCCACATCTTCCCACCAAGAAATTCCCAGAAGCGGTGTCACCTCTGTTGAGAGGTCAGTTCAAAGCAATGATTCATTCACCATGCCCAACACATCAGAATATGACTTCATTTAGAAATAAGGTCACTGTAAATGTACTTAAGGTCACCTCTGCAATAAGGTGGGCTCCTAATCCAGTATGACTGCTGTCCCAGACACACCTGGGAAGAATGCTACTTGGAGTTTAAGGCAGAGATGGAGGTGACAGCTTCCACACACCAAGGAACTCTCCTAGCATCCCTCTATAAGCTAGAAAAGAGGCCTCAGAATCAATCCTGCCTACCCAATGACCTCAAGCTTCCATCCTCCAAGAACAGACATGACAATCTCTTGAATAAGCTGCTTACTTTGTGGAATTTTGTTATGGCATCTCTAGCAAACTAATACATCCCTCAGCCTGCAGAGCCACAGAACTCACACAACAGGCAAACAGGCAAACTGCATTTGGCACAGATTGAAAGGCAAAAGGTGAAAGGGAAGTTAAGATCAAGGACAGTGTGCATGACTTTCCCAGGTTATTCACAAAAACAGCAGCCATCAGGAATACATTTTTATGAAAGTGATCTCAAATGGTCTTCAGCAAGTTACAGTCAGGACTTTAATGCAACACTAAAAATTGGTATCTAGTACAGACCAGCGTAACATGATCAAGGTAGACAGAGAATCTGAAAGTGAGGAGAAAGGGAAGCAGACCAAACGACCCTTAGTCTTGAATTTGTTATACTGAGTTAAATGCACAGTGCTCATTTCATTCTGGGGCCTTCAGTTTTTGCCTGATCCTCAGCATCCTAAAGTCCTAAGTTACAGAGGTTAGAGGTAAGCCCCTGGAGGACAGGGCCCAACCACTTTAGCAGAAACAATTCTGATGGCTCAAGCAGGTAGTCCTGGTAAGAGCCCCTCAACTCCCAAGTCTGCAGATTTGATAATGTGTACAGTCATCAACTACTGCCATGACAAAGAACAGCTGCACCACCTAAACCAGCTCCCTCAGTGCCCTTTCCCTCCAGCCCTGAGTAGTCATCGACCTATTTTCTGTTTGTGTAGTTCTTCCAAGAATGTCAAAAATGGAATCACCAGTGATGAGTAGAGAGTAGCCTTTGTGCCTTTGGCTTTTTTTTCCAAGTAGCAGAATGCATCTGCAATCCATTCCTGTTCTCGTGTGTCTGTCATTCAGTCCTTTTTATTGCTAAGTGGTATTCCATAGTATGGATATATCTTCAGCTTTAAGCATTCCCCAGATGAAAGCCATTTGGCTGTCCAGTTTTGGACACTACTAACAGCTGTTATAAACCTTTGCATTGAGGTTTTTACCTGAGTTCATTTTCATTTCACTTGGATAGTCAGTGGAATTGCTGGGTCATATGGCAAGTATGTGTTTAACTTTATTTTTAAAAAGGCCAAAGTGTTTTCTAAAGAGCTGTACCATTCAGATGGTTGTTTTAAGTTATTATCCCCTATTATATGGGCTCCAGATTACACTTGACATTCAGGAAAAGATTATAGCAAGTCAGTAAACATATCTGTCTGTGAGCAGCTTCATTAGAATATCAACCTTGAATGAGAAGATGGCTATGACTTCTCACAAGCCTACATATCTATGGTCAAGGGGAAAAAAAATGGAGCAAAACTATGGAGAACAGAGGTAGAAGTTAAAATTCAAATAAAAACTGCTTCTTTCTGCCTTTGCTTCTGATTAAATGTGGGACTGAAATCACTTTTGCCACCTCCCCTAAGGGGAGAAGCTGTGAGTGGGGCCAGTTTGGGGTTTCCCCAGGCTGCCCTTCCCTGTCTGCTGGCTGTCCCACCTGCTCGCCCACCAGGGTGTCCTCAAGGCTTCTGTTTCTGTGCCAAAGAATAAGCACTTGCCTAAAGCCCAGAGGAGATGAAATGCATGTGTTCAAGCATCCATGCGCGGCTCTACTGAGACCAAATCCTCCCCTGTAATCTCCTGGCTGGCTTTTAAATGAGGAAGCCAACAGGTCTGCAGGGTGTGTGAATGAGACCTCTCTTCAACTCCTCCCTGATTTTCCCTCTGAACTTGGTGCCAATCAGGGATGCACCTCTCTTCTCCAAAGAAACCCTCATAGTGAGCTATAGGCTGGCTCCCTTGCACATTAAAGAAATCCACTACTCTAGTTCCTTCTCAGGAGGGTCCTCACATGAACCCATGTGTGCGGGGAAGCATCATAGTTTGTGGTGGGTGTGCATCAGTATTTAGCGCTCCTGGCTCTGGATCTGGCAGGAGATGGGAAAGGGATGGCAAAGTCTCAGAGAAAGTGTGAGCATAAACTGCATGCTTGGGGCCAGGGCACTCATGGAGAGCCATATTCCAGGGTCGCCAGACGTGGCAGATCTAAGTGGGAGGCAGCCCTAAGCCTCCCTCTGGGCAACAGCTCCAGCTGGAGTTGGTTTTCTCTCCACCAAAAGCCAAGTCTGGCAGGGCAGCAGGGGGCTGAAGATTAATTTAATAAAAGGAAAGCCCACTGCAAGACTCGAGGGACTGGCTTACATGGCCCTTGATTGACGGCACTTCTGCTATTCCCAGTTTGCAAGTTGAATCATAAGAAAGTCTGCTCAAACACATTTGATGAAAATATGCTCAAATTTGTTTGCCAGTAGAAATAAGTGTTAATAAGAATTTGTGGACTTTAAAGAATCAGTTCCATATGGATCTATGACCAAATGAACACAGGGATGGAACACAAGCCTGTGTGCAGACATGGATACACGTGCATGGGGGGCAACTCAGATGCCGTTGTATTACTGTGTTAAATCAATCCCAAAAAGTAAATAGAGAAAAGTGTGATTGGGCCAAAGTGAACTAGTCACAAAGAGCCCATCTGCACAGCAAGAACAGTTCGAAGATGTTTGTTTTTATTTTCAAGGACATGAAGATACTGAAATTATTGTACAAGCATGAATACATGTCGTATTGCCTGCTTCAGAGATTAATTTCAGCTTAAAATTTGCATCCAAACCACTGAATCTTAGACTCTCAGAGGTGAAATTTCTCATCCAACTTCCCTCAAAATACAAAAAGCCCTAGACAAAGCCTCACCAGGTCAGTTATCTTTTTTGATATCATCTTTTTGATGATTGCTAGAATTGTATGTTTAACAAATATCATCATTAGCCTCTGCATTTGTTAAAACCTCCCAAAACAAAATCAAATACAGTAAGAAAACAAAGTTAGTTTTCAGTTCCTTAAATGCACAAACAGGACCTGGTCACATACCTGATGGACATTTTGTAAGAACAGCCATTGTCACCTTCAAGGCTGGAATTAGTTTTTAGGTAACAGATTCCAGAGACTCTTTAAATGCTCTGTGGTGTCGCTTGGGCATTGGGCAGTTTAACCCAACACATAGCAGTGGTTGGAACAACAGGCACTATTTTGGTTCCAATTGAGTGTTTTAACTAACCATCCCCGACACACATTCATGGCAAAAGAGCTGCACCTCAAAACACATCACTCCAGGTGACTCTTGCACATTGATTGTGGTGGCAGTCACAGCCCAGAAGCTGCCAACAGAAGGCAATGTTTGGACTCTTACTGCATTAGTGCCCCTACCAGTGAGATCTCCCCAGGACTGTCCCTGAACAATGGCATTTTATTCATCCAGGGATTTCTATTTGTTCTACCAGTGCTGACTTTCCCTCATGAAAGCAGAATGTGCGTGAGTGGACTGCATTACTGGCGCCCATCACTGCCTTTACCGCTACAGCAGGGCATGCTGGGCATGTGGAGAGGATCAAGAGATGCTTCCAGGATCTGCAGTTCCTCCGTTTCCATAATTCAGAGATGGCAAACCACTCGTGATCGGAATAGAATTTTCTATGAAAGCCAAAGAAGGAAAACCCCTGTTTAGAAGCTGAGAGGATGAAGCCAGTTGTTACTATGTTTCAGAGAGGACTGTAACTGTTTTAGAAAGGATCCAGTTCAACCCTCCCATCTGTGCTTTTCAGCAATGCAGTTCCTGAAACAGAGCCCTAAGACAACAGCTGGTAGCTGGGCCAGGGGACCCCCGACTCAGTTCTGTGATTTCCCCCCCGCCCAGACTACATACTTGCTTCCAACGTTCTAATTAAGTCAAAATTCTAAAAAACAAAGCCAGGGAAAAATTCCTATGGAAGAGGTGCAGCCTCTGCTAGGCACAGTGTATCGGGGACGAGGGAACAGCAGGTGGACGGACCATGCCTCGGCTGGACCCAGCCTCTGGTTTAAATCCACCTCTGCAGCTTTCACTGGAAGCCACCTGCCCAGTGGATGAGAAAAGGCACCAGACCTCTGAGTCATTCCCTCTGGTTAGTTTTATTCATTTCCTTTAATTTGGGCAGCAGCTGCCAGCACATCTGAAACCAAAGTGACAACTTTTCACGCTGCCCGGCACTGAGTGGTGACCGAGTGGAATACGTGTCGACTGGAGAAACAAATCTGCCCGACTGGCTTTTCATGGCTCATGGAAAAATTTCAAGGCATGTGTGTCCTTGATTCTCATGAAAGGCCCTGAAGTAGCAGATCCTGGATGCCAGAGCGAGAGCAATGCCCAAGGGCAGCTAACAGGCTGCAGCCGGGAAACACCCAGCTCCACTGGGTGGCAGGACGGTTCTTGGCTTCCTGGGCTTAGATATCCCTCATACTTGCTCATGCTTTAGTCAACCAAGGAAAGGGGAAGAAAAAGGAGGCTTTCTGGGCCCCCCAAATGTACCAACCACTGGAGCCTCTCAACCTCAGTTATTAACATTTGGGGACAAATACACTTGGCTTTGGGGGTATATGTTTGGGGGCTCAGTTTGTCCTGTGTACTGTAGGATGTTCAGCAGAGACCCTGGTTTCTACTACCTAGAATTAGTAGTGGTCACTGTCCACTGTGAAGGACACACACATCTCCTCATATCAAAGGCTGCCCTGGCTTCCTGGTTGAGGGCCACTGCCCTCAGAGTCTTATCCAAGTCCACCTGCAATTCCACTTGTGGTGTTTCTTTCTCTGTCCTTGTTTTGTTGCTGATACTAACCCAGATCACACAGACTGCGAGGATTAAACTGGACAGGAGAGCTGGAGGTCACCCTCTGACCCAGACTCACCTTCTAGGGTCAGGGCTCCCTTCCTGTCACAGGACTTCTGTGCCCACCTTCCTGGCCCACCTCTGTTCTTCATGCCCCGACTTTCCTCTTCCTTCTGGAAAAACTCTGAATCAGGCTAAATCCTACCCCTTCTTTAAGTCTTTAAGACTCTCCCCATGAGGTCTTTAGGCCTTTCTTCAGCGTCTGTAGGTCAGCTTTGTGTTACTGTAACAAATACCTCAGACAACCAACTTATTGAGAGACAAGATTTTGGTCACAGTCGTAGAGATTTCAGTTCATGATTGGTTGGCCCCTTTTGCCTTGGGAGAAGCAGCACATCATGGTAAGCAGCATCAAGGCAAAGCAAATGTATCCACCCACAGCCAGGAAGAAAAACAGAAAGGGACCAGGGTCCCACAAGTCCTTTGGGGAGAGCACTCCCAATGACCTAAAGATCTCCTGCTAGGCTCCACCTCTTAACGATTCCACCACCTCCTATAAGCACCAACCTAGGGACCAAGCCTTTAAAACATGGGCCTTCAGGGAACATTCCAAATCCAAACTCCAGCATTCTCTCTCCTTTAACATTCTAATACTTTCTGCTGAACTTTCATTCTCCCCTGAAGAATAAAAAAGAAAACTATGGTGACCCAAGATGCAGACTTCCTCACAGCATCCTAGAGTCAGACTTCAGAGGTTATGTGGACCAGGCTCGAGACTGGACCCTGAGCTGAGCCCATGCCAGCCTCGCTGTGAACAGCAAGCACCCTGTGAGTGCCAAGACCTTGATAAGAGAAACATGGCATGTTTTGTTCAAACAGACCCCGAGTGTTGGGAGACACTGACCACAGTCGCAGGCAAGGGACTCCTGGCCTGAGAAGAAGGGCTCTGGACACAGCAGCAGACCCTCTCTGGAGTAGTGAGGGACCAGTACCAGACCCGACAGCCCCAGGGTGGCCAAGGGCACTGTAACCAGACAAGCCTCACAGCCCTGTCCAGGTTTTGGAAAGGGAACAAAGTCTTCTACTACCAGGGAAAAGTTCACACTCGACTGGTGGCTGCAGTTCCAATCTTCATAAAGGGAAGCGTCCAGCATTACAGGGACATGATCATGCCCCAGGCTGCACCCTAGCCCTGTGCTGGATCACCACCTAGCTCAGTGTGTGCACAAGTTCTCCCTGTTGAGCGTTTTTACCTCAATTGAAACTTGTGCTTTCAGCTTTAATTGTGGGGTATAAACAAAAACAAGAGCCTTTCCTCAACTCTGCTGAAGACATGGAGCCGGGGAGTCTCATGATGCAAGGCAACATCAAGGCGACGTCCCAGCTGTCTATTTTAAGGCTTGTCATTTCTGACATTTTTCTGCATATCTCATCATAACTTATCTCCTGTGGGGGGAGAGGGCAGAACTGTCACAAGTTAAAAAGCCTAGGCAGAATAGAATGTACTCTGCCCTTTGGTTTTAGTTTTTTTTTACTGGCCATTGCTTTCTTCTATAAATTCCCCTGAAGATTTATTAGTAGAAGAAAAAACTCCTCTGAAAATCCCAGGCAGGGTCTTCCCCTTGCTTGGGCTACCGAGGAAAGCAGACTTCCCACATGGGGGGCGGCAGCTCTGTGCACCCATGTATGCACCTGCAGTGATTTTCCTTGGGAACCTTTGGACACACACAAGACCTTTGCATGCCTGAGAGAATCCATCCGAAAGACGCAAAGAGTGACAACCTTCAGATCAGCAAGCTAATGGGTTTCTACCAGTGCTAAGATCAAAACACACACACTCTGCCCTTCCCTGTCCTGCAGGACTCACTAGGGCCCATGCCCCTGCTGGCTTGTTATCTCCAGCATGCTGCGTCCCTTCCAGCCACAAGGCCTTTCACCATGCTGCTCCCTCCACCTGGAATATACCCTACTCATGCCTCACACTCCATCCACATCAACCTCCTCCAGGAAACCTCTCATGCCCACTCCACTCCCAAGGAACCCAGGTCTGTTAAATACTCCCATCCCCATGAAATGCCCTTCAGAGGGCTTCAGAGCTATTGGAACTCACAATGGTAACTCTTGATTATTTGGTGGCTCTTCGATTATTATATGCCTGTCCACCGATGCTGTGGGCTCCTGAAAACAAGGACCATGTTGGCTACCACTGCACTACCCATACCAAGCCCAGGGCTTAGCAGGCCAAGCAGGTTCAGAAAACTGGTAGATGAATGAAGAATCAAATCCATCAGAATTTGCTGAGAATGACATTAAATACCTCAAAAAGTAGGTTCTCCAGAAGTGGAAAGGTGGCACTATCTCATTCTGTTACCTATCAGCAGAATGGCTTTTTGGCGACTATAAACCCATGTGGAGGGAAAATTACCCCAAGTTGGAGATGCCCATCACCTTACCCCCTTCTTACCCAGTACCACATTCCTAATTCTGTGTCCTGGGTCCAGCTTGCCTCATACCTGGGGACACTGACCAGCTCCCAAAATTGAGAAGCCATTTAGTAAAAGCAGCCTATTCTACTTATGTGATTATATTTTTAAACTGCGCGCACGCGCGCGCACACACACAGAGTAACTCCTATGCAGTAAAATTTTAGATGAAGGGAATAAACTTTGAGTCTTGAATAATAATTGCTGCCAACCCGATATCAAAATGGAGGAAATTCTGGCTTAAAAGTTGAAATGCCATTCCACATCTAAAGTGACACGTAACAGATTCATGGAAACGGGAAGTGCTCAAGTAACTTTAATGTCGTACTCAGAGGTTTCTCATCTCAGTTTGAGTCCATTTGAATCCAATTTAATAAAAGTCACATGCTAATGGGAAAAAGCATATCCCTCCGTGAGCTTTTCTTCCCCCCATTTGAAATCCACAGGGAGAGTAGGAACATATAAATGTGTGGGAGAGGGTAATCAAATTTCGAGGAATGCTTGAAAACAAGAAGACAACCCCCTGCCTGGGACAGAAGGGCACTATGGCAAGTGGCGGAAGTCCTGCACTCCATGAGCAGGGCCCCCGCTGTATAGGGAACACAGCCAAGCGTGCCCCAGGACACAACCAGAACCCGCTCCATGGAAGAGGGAACGGCCTGGGAGTAGGCCGACATGAGACCTAGAACATAACACCTCCACGCCAAATCCTAGACATGTTCAGAAACATGATGTCCTGTGACTTGGGGGGGGGGGGCAGTATCTACACACCCTGTACAGCATCCAGAGTGGACCTCTTTGAGCAATAAAGGCCACACTTCATAATACAAAGGTGCACCCCTCCACTGCTGTGCAGCCCCAGAGGACAGGCTGAGACAACCAGGAAAACACATGAGATGAGGTCACGGAAAACCCACTGAGCTTAGCAGAGACCTGGGGGAAACACCTGATGGACACAAATAAGGGAATTCATGTGATGTAACCTCAGGAGAAAGAATGGAACATTCTGAAAATACTTACAAGTAATTTTCATTCTTAAAAAGAGGAAAGCCAACCTTCAGTGAGTGTAGAGGTGAAAACTAGAAAACAAAGACAAAACAAGAACATGGAAATAAAATCCGTGTTAACAAAGGAACTCATTTCATTCCTTTAGTGAGGAAAACTGGTGAACTTGCAGGAAGAATTGGTGACTTCACTGATGAATTCCACCAAATCTCGACAGAATAAATCATTCCAACTTTACAGAAACATGTAGAATTAAGATAAAGTTAATAAGGGGACTTGGAAAGTGTAATAACAAAGTCCCTTTAATACAGAAATTATGAGAAAGGAACCTAATCCTAGTTATGAACATCAACGGGAGAATTCTAAACAAAACACTAGCATTCCAAGCCCTGCAAAAAATAGAATGCATTATGACCAGTTTGGGATTCTTCAGGAATGGGAATTTGTTTTAACATTGTAAATAATGACTATAATTTGTGATATTCATAAATTAAAATCATTTAATCCTCTCAACAGATGCCAGAAAGTATTTGATAGAATTCAAATACGATGAGCATAAAATCTTTTTAGAAAACCAGGAATAGGATTGTTTTCATATGATTACATCAGGACAAGACATACTACCAAACTGTTCTCAGCAACATAACACATGTAAATCTTCCCTGCTCACAAAGTCTGCTTTCAGTCTATAGGGTGTTTCAGGGAAGCTCTCATCCAAAGAGTGACTCAGACCTAGCTAGCAAGGATCTGGCTTAGGATTTGTTCCTACCACCGCTCCTATTCGGCACATTTCTGGAAGTCTTGGCTACCGAGTTTGGCAAGAAAAATAAAAGATATGCGAATTGAAAAAACACATTACAAAACAAAATCTCTAAAAATCTTGAGATCAGTAGCACAGGAGATTATTGCAAAAAGGGTGAATAGCCAAAATTAACTACTTCTGAATATGACATACATAAATTTTAATTTCCATTAATTTTAGTAAACAGCCCAATTATTTTCTACATATGTAAATGTCACCACCGCTCGAATTAAGACGCAGTAGCCTTTTCCAGATTATAACTCTCCATTAAGGGGTCACCAACTATTCTATCACCAGAAATTAGCTTTGCCTGATTTTCATCCTCTTAATTGGAACCACATGGTATGTTCCTTTTGTCTGGCTGAAAACACTTAAGGAGTAAGGCAGAGCCAGGTGTGGTAGTGCTTCCTGTAATCCCAATAACTCCAGAGGCTGAGATAGGAGGATCAAAAGTTGGAGGCCAACCTGGACAACTTAGTGAAAACTTGTTTCAAAATAAAATGGCTAGGGAGGTAACCTGTGGTACACTGCCTGCCCAGTACAATAAAAATGTAAAAGACTCAGGTAGAGTGCCCTGGGTTCAATCCCCAGTACTACAACCCAGAAAAATGAGGCAAATTCTCCATCAGATAGCAGCAAGGACTCCTCCTTGGTTCGGGCATGCCCCTCTCATCCAGCCCCTGTAGCCAGGGTATCTCTCACAGCAGTGTTTGGCTCCGCTAGCGCTGCTTCCTGCAGTGAACTGCTTCTCAGCACGGAGCTCTTGCAGCGCCCAGCACCCATCAGCTCCTCTTGGTATGCCCCCTGCCAGCAGCTCCACGTGGAAAGGCACACACATTCCTGACACCTCCTCAGTAGTTCTGCAGCAGACTTCTGCTGCCAAGGAACCTGCCACGAATGGCTTCCCTGTAACCTCACTGGTAATGTCAATGATTTTCAAGGTGTGGTACTCTTTCTCAATAGGCGACTTTCCCCAGCACCCTAGGAGGAGAATTTCCCATCCACTGGCAGAGCACCTTAGCAACTGTGCCACCCATTGTGCCACAGTTATGCCCTTTCCTGCAAGGTCTGGAGCTCACCCTTGAGACAGTGGAGAAGGGAACCTCTTCTCTGGTCTCTATCTCAGCCCTACGGTCAGTGACTACTTCCTATACTGTCAATTCACAAACCGACATTAAGTATACAATTTCTTTGGGAAATATTAGTGACAAAAATCCTGTACAGGTCCTTTCTATGTGAAACGGAACCAATTTTACCTCTCACAAAAGCCCCAGGCCCATAGAGTTTTACTGAGCATTCCACTGAACTGTCAAAGAACAGACAGGTCCGATGTCTGCATGACTGGTATCACTGATGGCACCAAAGGGTGTTATAACTAATATCACATAAGATTATCTGTGCACAACTCCAAGAAACAAAGAAAGAGGATCCAATCACTCAATAAAACTATACTGAATCAGGACCACCAACAAGGGTGTTCCCCTGAGATGTATTTGGTTCAATGGTAAAAATCAATATACCATATTAATAGATGTAGGAAGAACCATCAAGTTATTTCTATAGTGGTAGAAAAAACAACTTGGACTTAATTCAGCACCCACTCTTGAGTAAAATACACACTCAAGAAAATAGGAAGAAGTGGCTACTTACCTTATTCCCAAAGTCAGCATCTTACTGGGCTTACTTTTCTGAATGGAAAAAGATTGGAGGCATTCCCACTACAGTCAGGCACAAAATATAGATGCTGCTTCCACTACTATTGAATAGTTCATTATTTAATATAAGTCTAATTAGTCAACTCAATTAAGCAAGATCAGAGTTATTAGAATTCTAAAACAGTGTGCAAATGATATGAGAGTAGACCTAGAAAAAGAACAAAGTATTTCCAGTGAAATGGTTTAGTAAAGTAGCATGTAAAACAGCAGTAAATATATTTAAGAATATCCTTGAGAAATTTGCAAAACCTTTATGAAGAATAGTTTTAAACACCCTTGGAAGACAAAAAAGTAGGCCACAACATGCAGAGACATTTTTCGGACTGGATGACATCACAAAGATGTCAGTTTTTCTTCATTTATAAATCCCCATAAAATTTTGAACTTCAATAAAAATAACAAAAATTTTAGTTTTATGAAGCTAGACATAATACTAAATGTCAGAGAAAATGGACACGTAAGAATACTTAAGAAATTAAAAAGAAAAGCCTGCTGAATAGCCCTGCCAGGTATGGAAACACACCACATACCTTCTTCAATTGAAATAGGCAGGTAGCAGCACACGAGGTCAGAGGGATAGAATTACAAATCCAGAAGTAGACCTGGTTACTTGAAGATTTAGTATATGAAATGGGCTATTTCAAATCACCAGGGCAAAGGGGGCCTTTTTAAAAATTTTTTGAGTTGCAGATGGACACAATACCTTTATTTTAATTTTTATGGTGTGTTGAGAATTGAACCCAGTGCTTCATGCATGCTAGGCAAGCACTCTAACACTGAGCCACAATGCCAGCTCAAAGGTGGCCTTTTTAATAAATTTTACTAGGACAACTGAATAGCTAGCTGTGAAAAGATCTGGACTTCACCCCATATGCAAAAGTAAACATCAAATAGACCCAAGATATAGATACAAAACTTTAAACTACAAAGAAGACAAGAACATGAGGGAATTTCTAGTTATACCCTAGATATAAAAAGCAGCTTTCAAAGTATGATCGAACTCCAGACGCAATTTTTAAAAAGATTAATAAATTTGACAACGTAATAAAAAACCTCTGCAGGGTGAAGAATGACATCAACAAAAAGTCAAGATAAAAGAAAAACTGGGAGACATTGTTTCTGACATACAAATAAAATCCCTTAATTATATACATATACATAAAATCAAAGATTGGACAGGAGGAGGCAAAAAGCCCATTAGAAAAATGGACAAAACTCATGAACAGGCAATTCAAAAGATAAAATATGGTTCTGAATACATTAAAAGATATTCCAGTTTCACAAAGAAAAGCAAATTAAAATTACACTGACATATCAGATTGGAGAAAGTAAAAGTTTGAACGCACATTCTTGCTAAAGCTCTGGAGAAACAGGCATGCCTGTGTGGCTGGTTGGCATATAACTTGTTACAACCCAGGCAATGCCTCAGATACACAAAAACCTACCAGTGTTTTTCTCTTAGCTCCAGCAACCTCACTAAGGAATTCAGACTTCAAACAAAATACAAGTACATGTGCATATTGCAGGATTGTGTGTAATAACGAATTGGGAAGAGTAAATACCTACATATAAGTTGAATGAACTATATAGCATATCGACATACCGAAATATTCCACATCTGCCGCCCCCCCCAAAGAAAGGATCCTAATGCATCCATATGAAGTGGTCTTCACAATATATGAGTAAATGCAAAAAACAGAACACAAAAGAACCTTGTATTCTAACTCAAGAAAGGGATAGAACTATATGTGGAAATGCTCACGCAGATTTGTGCAGAAACAGATTCGGAAGTGGAAATGAAATCAAGGGATCTGAGGGAGGAGTTCCACCCTTCCGTACACTTGTATAGTTTTGCCTTTTAGAACCATGTTGAGGTTTCACATGCTCAAAACTCACCTCAGCGAGGCTGTGTACACAATTGCCCGAATTTAAACTGTGGGAAACTCTATGAACAGATGGGCCTAGGATGTTTCATAGGCAGCCTGCGAGAGGGAGAAAGGATGAGGAAACCCAACAGATTAAAAGACTGAGAAGGCATTTGTAATTTAAAAATGTGAAAATTCTCGAGCCTGGGGGTGCACACATGGGTGAAGGAGGCACCAGTCCGGACAGTAGTTTTTAGGGGAGGGACAGAAGTTTTTTGTGTTGGGACAAGTGAAAAAAACACTTCTTGACCTGGTGATGACTGCTAGGGATTCTGACTTACACTAAGCTACGCAGTTGTTTTGAGTGATATTTTAAAAACACTTCACTTTACAACAAAAAGCTTTTTAGGAAAAAACAGAATGCCTGGCTTCTAGTCAGTTTCCACACAAGTGTCCTTAACTCTTAAGCTAGTATTTTCCTGTCACTCAATACAATTTCTGGACATATTCCATTCGTTGGATGCTGCATGTTTGAAGAACACATTCTAATTTTCAGATTAGCTTAAGAAAAACATGAATAGGCTTTAAGTATTGCCAACAACATTTGTAATGCATTCCAATACCAACTATAAATTCTAAATTGTATGGTCCATCAGCTGTTTTAGATTATCCGCACTGCGATCCTACTTTGGTAGCACTGATTATGAAAATATAACCCCATTTTGTTAAAAGAGGTCTAGTGTTCCTACATAAGATAAGGCCTGGAGTTTTGTGAACTCCCTAGACACATTTGTAATCTTTTTAATCCTGGCTGCAGGCAGTTTTGGCTTGAATCGCCCCCAACATCTTGATTTGCACTGGCATTTGATTTAAAGCATTTAAAGCATTCAGGGGGAAAAAGCAAAATCAAGGCTCTTCGTATTGTTCAACTTCTAGCAGCTAGTTGTGCAAATTGCAACTGAGTAGTACCTGAGCTGCCAACCCAATGATCACTGGAAGTGGCGACCTTGGGTCTTTAAAAGAGAGGGCAGTGTTGCATGACTCAGAGGGTACCTGCATGGATACTATTTCCAAAGCAAGCCCTTACTTTGTGCACTCAATAAGCATACAGTCTCCCCCAAATCCCCCCTCAAAAAAACCCTAGCAGAATTTCATGGTCTTCGTCTATCCTCAAAATCCCCAGAAACCTGGACGCGGGGACAGGAAATGTTTGCTTCACTAGCAAGGCAACCTCATAAAAAGTAAATAGCAAGTTTCCTCTCCTCTCATGGTTCTTGCCTGGGGACACCTCCAGTGCATGACGGCAGCACCCAGGGAACAGGTTAATAGTGTGAGCTCCCAAAGGTGGGCTGCCAGGAATCTTCAGGAAGCCGGCTCCAGGGTTCCTCTCCTGGAGAGCCCTGGCCAGTACCTGATGTTATAAAATCTTGTGATTTTTTTCTTAGCTAGGACCCACCCCTCCCCCAGACAATTCTTCCAACTTCAACAAAACTTGGGTTCGAGCCTGTGAGTCCCAGCAGAAGAACGGACTTGATCCCACTTAAGCAACTTAATTCCCTTTGTTTCTTTTCCTTAGTTTTCTCATCTGAGAAATAAAAACGATAAGACTGATTTTGTGGTATCATCAGGATTAACTATAGCAACACAGGAAGATCACCGAGCCTGTTCATTTTACATTTCAATGTTTTGTTTTTATCATGTGGTTACCTCTAGAAACTAGGGCAAGTTCCTTTAACCAAATATTATCTCTCCTACTCTGGTGACTACGGCTGCCTTGGATGCATATCATGAGCGACTACCATTGGTTCTCAAATTTCACAGCATTAAACTTAGAAGGGAAGTTTGTATACACAGTTAAAATATTTTCCAACACTATTTTCATGTCTTGGTGATCTTACAAGTGGGTCCCTCAATGACCTATCCCATGGACATGCCAAGCACTTCAGTGTTTCCACGAAATGACTGAGATGTGGTTTGGGTGCAAGAACACTCACAGATTTCCTGGAAATGTCCATTTTAAAAAGCTACATTTTCAAAAAATCAAATATCTACAAGTTGGTCTACATGATGGTACCTACCTATTCTCTAGGATTTCATTCTATAAAATTCGACCTGAACATTTGGTTTAAAATAAATGACCAAAGGATCAAGTAAACAGGAGGCTTGAATAGAGTGGTTGGTCGCCCTATAACTTTCTTTCCAATTCTCTAAAGAAAACATACTTTTCAGAAGTATAGCTCAGAACATTCCAGAGTTTTGCAGAAGGGGTAGTGAGTACAAGATGGGTGGACAACACAAACATCAGGGTCTCTGGAGATCAGATTGTCATGGCTCAAGTCTAGTTTTGTTTTTGTTTTGTTTTGTTTTGTTTTTGGTGCTGGGGATTGAACCCAGGGCCTTGTGCTTGCAAGGCAAACACTCTACCAACTGAGCTATATCCCCAGCCCTCAAGTCTACTTTTTAAAATTTATAATTTGCCAAATTTCCCTGTTTAACACTAAAGGTGTACATGGAACCATTTATGTAATATGGCCATTAGGGAAATTTTTCCTTTTCAGCATAATTTACAATAGCTTCAGATAAAAGAATACACTATTTCAGAAGCATGCTAGGACGAAGCTGGCAAGAAATCATTCTTGGCTATAGCACATGACAAGAGGGAAAGGGTCTGGCAGCTAATGACATCAGTGTTGCTACAGAAGCTACATTCATAGCTCCAATTCCCCAGCCCTCGAGCCCAGACTCTCACAATGGACACCCAGAAGAGAGCCGACATCCCTGTATGCTATTTAACAGCACTGAAAGTCCCCAAATGCCTTCTCTCCTGAAGTAGAGGCTCACGTGTGACCCAACCACAGATAAAGCATGGAATCCAGAAGGCGCTGCAGCTCACTTCATTAAAGCAGAGCTCAGCTGCAACAGAAGGCACTGGCTGGACCCGAGGAGCACCAGCACCATCAGGCAGAATTCTAGAAACAGCCCGAGGACTCGCACCCAGGTAAGGCCACCAAAGGTGCTCATCACTGAATAGCTGTGGGGAAGCGTGAATGGCTCCACAGATGAACAGGACAGACAAACGAGCTCCAAGGACATTGTTATGTCATCTGCAGGAAGGAAGGGCAGCGCCTCCTGTCCACCACTGGAGGCCTTCACATGCGCTGGGTGTTCTGAGCCCACCCACCAAGCACTGGGAACCAGGCCCTGGACAGCGGTGGTTGAGTGCGACTCCGACGTCAGCCTGGTAGATTCACACCTCGGACTCACCAAGGCCTCGCTGCGTTGACTTAGGCTAGCTCCATTCTCTCTCCTGGCCTCTCCTTCCTCATCTGTGAAGTACAATGGAAGTACCCATCGCATGGGGTTGAGAGGGTTAGCGTTAATTCCCATAAAGCACTTTATACTGCCAGACTCCTAAAACAAGAGCTCAATTAATAGCAATCAGTCAACATAACCTGGAATCAGAAAAGGAAACAAGGGGCAAGAGTAAGGCTCAAGGGGAAAGGAGGCTCGTGCCTGGGAGTCCCAAGGGGAACGTGCATACTGCACACTAGTTGATCTTGACAGCAAATCCATGAGGTCTTATTTCTATCCATTTGCACACCGGAAGATTCCACTTCAGATACACTGAACACAATCCCAAGGTCAAGGGACCAGGGTCAGAGACTCCAAAATATTTGCAGATACTTCCTAAGAATCTGGAAGAGAAGGATCAACAGTCTACTTCCAACCCTTTCTTGAGGGGCACGAGTTGGAGTCTCATGGCCTGAATTTCAAGGGAAGGCAGGCAGAAGTAAAAGGAAACTGGAAAAAGACAAAGGGGCAATAGAGGTCAAGGGCCATGGTGGACATGGATGGTGCTGCTCCACCCCCATCCCCTAGCATCCATTCCTCCCTCATCCAGTAACACTGTATGGGGGAGGGTCAGCAAAGGCGAGCAGAGACCACATTAGCAATTTAACAAAGGGGTTTATTGCCAGGTCCTGTATGCTTTGCAGAACCAGAGATTCACAAAGAGGGGGAAGGCAGGCACTAGGTTAAGCTGCACAAAATGTCCCCATCCCCCAGGGATCACTGTCCCTGCCACAATCCAGTCACCCACTGCCGTAAACTGCTACAGAACTATTAAATTCCTGGATCCTGAATCACAAGGCCATCAACAAAGGATGAAGGTTAGAAAAGAGGTAGAAGGAACAGATAAAAGCTGGGTGGTGAGGGATTTGTCAAGTTTATAATGAAGATTTATAAATCATATCTGGTGCCAGGCCTCATGCTGGGTGCCTTTAATTCCATCATCTTACTTGGAACTAATGAGCTAATTTAGGAACTTGTGTATAAACACGCGCACACAATTCAGAGATGCGTAGTTAGGGATCCAGCAGTCATCTGAAACTAATGTAATTACACTGCAGGATAAGAAGGTGCTGGAGCAATGAGATACAATTCCTTTATTTTTTATTTTTACAGACTGCATTTTGATTCACTGTACACAAATGGGATGCAACTTTTTGTCTCTATGGCTGTGCATAATGTAGATTCATATCATTCGTGTAATCATATGTGTACATAGGGTAATGATGTCTGCCTCATTCCACCATCTTTCATACCCCTGCCCGTCCCCTCTCTCATTTCCCTCTACATAATCTAAAGTTCCTCCATTCTTCTCTTACCCCCACTCTCCCACTCCCATTATTTATCATCATCCACTTATCAGAGAAAACATTCAGCTTTTGGTTCACCCGTATATCTTCTTTTGTAAAGTGTCTGTCCAGTTCCTTGGCCCATTTATTGATTGGGTTCTTTGTACTTTTGGTATAAAGTTTTATAAGTTCTTTATAAATCTTGGAGATTAGTGCTCTATGTGACATGCATGTGGAAAAGATTTTTTCCCCACTCTGTAGAGACTCTCTTTTCACATTTTGATTGTATCCTTTGCTAAGAAAAAGCTTTTTAGTTTGAATCTATCCCATTTATCGATTCTTATTTTGATTTCTTGTGCTTTGGGGGTCTTGTTAAGGAAGTCTGGTCCTAAGCCAACATGATGAAGATTTGGACCTACTTTTTCTTCTTATTTGGTGCAGGGTCTCTGATCTAATACCTAGGTCCTTGATCCATTTTGAGTTGAGTTTTGTGCAGGGTGAGAGATAGAGGTTTAGTTTCATTTTGCTGCATATGGATTTCCAGTTTTCCCAGCACTATTTGTTGAACAGGCTATCTTTTCTCCATCGTATGTTTTTGGCTCCTTCATCTAGTATGAGGTAACTGGAGATTCAATTTCTTAAGACTGTCATCTGTTTTTCCTTATTCTGCTTCTATCCCTCAAGAGTGTCAGGAAAGAGCATGAGGTTCCAGCATTCTCAATTCAGTCCTTTCTTCTTCCATCATGATCCATTAGAATTAAATTGAGGATCCAAAACACTAACCTTTATCTTTTGTGCTTTTTATATCCCTAGTATTCTTGTGCAGAGTATAAATTCAATATAAAATAACTGGATAAACCACTATGGTTTGGATATGGTCTGCCTCCTCCCAAAGTTTTATCTATCAGAGGCTTGGTCCCCAGTGTAGCAACACTGGGAGGGGCTGGGGCATTTGAGAGATGGGGCATGGTGGGAGGTCCTTAGTCAGTGGACATTGTCCTTGGAAGGGAATCCTGGTCTCCCAGGAGTACATTCTCCTGAGAGTAAGGTGTTATGAAAGCTGACCCGAGTCTGTCTCTGGCTTCCTGTTTCAGACATGATCCCTTGCTCCCACACTCCCACCACTGCCATCTGCCATGATGTGATAAAGCTGAGAAGGCCCTCACCAGAGCTGAGCCAATGTCAGTGCCATGTCTGTGAACCTCAAGCTAATCTTAAAAATCTTTTTAAAAATTTTTTTTCAAAAACACCTCTTTTTGCATAAGTGACCTGGTCTTTGGGTATTTTGTTATAGCAACGAACTGAATAGTACAGAATAGTGCAATAAATGAGTACCTTCTCCCATTTATAAAGATAAAAGTTGTCACCCTGTGACAAAAGAAAATACAATTAAGGGTGAATACATTATAAGACGTTGTAATTAAAAGTTCAAGTTGTGAATGGGGAGAAACTGAGAAGATGCAATCACCACACCCCAGAATAACTAACCATGAAAGGCTTCATGGGAAACCCGAGGCATGAGAAGGATAAGGCAAAGTGACAGGCATGGGAAGATGACTCCACAGAGAAGCCAGGCCCAAAGGGATAGCATCTAAGGACCAGAGTGGCCAAAGCAGTCACAGGAAGACAAACTATCTTACCCTACAGCAGTAGGGCCTTAACACCATGGAGAGGAGGGGTGTACGGAGGCCATCTCCAACCCACTTCAGAACACGTGGTCTGACACAATGAAAGATGGTTAAGACTTCAAGGCAGACCTGGGCTTGAAGCCCTGTATCACATTATAGACTCGGTTCCCCTGGATGTGTTGCTTAGCCTGTGTGTCTTAGTCTTGAACCATAAAACCAAGTTGGTAACACCAACCTCCTGGGGTTATCCCTGGGACTGAAGGGGGTTAATGCTCAAGTGCCGCTCACGTGCTCCCAGGATAAGAAGGTACTGGAGCAATAAGATGAAAAAACTCCATTTGTCATCTGTTATGACGCAGAGGACTATTAGGACAACATATCTCATTTTAAATTATCCCTGAACAATTTAGGGGACATGCCCACCATAGCCAAATGCTCACCAGGTACTCGGAAAATTCCAGATGACCTTTACAAGAAAAGCTGCGACTCCTGCAGCCTGCAAAGTCAGGGCATGGAATCTGGTCCCTGGGGCTTAAACTCTAAGTGGTTGAAGAAATGAGAGAAGCCAAGTGCTGCAAGGATTCATGAATTCATGTCAACGGGGCCGTTCAGGTCCTTGGCTGAAAAGTTTTGGTAAATAAATTTTTTATTATTATTCCTAAAATAATCATTCTTCTTCACCCCTGTGAGGAGGCAGAATTTGGCCTTTAGAGATAAAGATGGCTCATCTCTCCACAAAAACATCTGACTTGGATAGTCTCTAGCCTTCTGCAGGAATAATGTCTCCCTGCTTGAAGACCTTTCACTTCCTGGGTCGTTTTCAAGTTTTTGCTCATCTTTAAGTAATTACAGAATTATCTACTAATTACATGTCCCTACATTGTTATTAATCCAGCAAGAACACAGAATGAAATCAGCATTCTCCTCCTACTACAGAGCTGTTGTTGGTTCCTTTCCCCGCCCCAGAAAACTCTTATCTTTTGTAAAGAAATATTGATTTTAGTTTTAGAAGAAACAGAGCCCATCGCCTTGTTTAATTCCTGGAGACTAGACCAAGAAGTTACCAAACAAGGAGAAAGAAGAGTCCAGACATGCAGGGGATCTAAGGGAGCACCCAGCGCCCGAGGTGGACATCCAAGCTCTGCTCTGACTTCAAGGTCTTTGGCTCCCATTTCCCAATGCAGAAGGGACGACTCTGTGGCGCTGTCCTAAGAATGGAGTGCAAAGCCTCACATTCTGTGCATGTCACCACTGATGCCGCCTGTTACGTGTTTGAAATGCCATCTGGGGAAAAAAAAAATCCCTCCTGTGCTTCATCTCCTCTTAGGCAAGTAAGGAGGGGTCTGGTGGAGAGAGGAGGTGGAGGAAACTGGAAAACTTACCTAAGTGGCTCCCCTCCTCATTCCCTAAAAGGGTCCCTGCTAGAGGACCACAGTAACTGCAGACAAAGTCCTTGCACCTGCCAGCAGAAGCATGTCCCTCCTGTGGAGGTAGCTGGGGGTGGAACACACGTCCAACAGAGACCCTTATTCAGAAAACAGCACCCAAGAGACTTTAACTGATCCTTTCCATGCCACTGGACAGATACAAAACAAGATCACAGTAGCTGGACGTGGTGGCAAATGCCTGGAATCTCAGCAATTGGAGAGGCTGAGGCAGGAAGATCAAGAGTTTGAGACCAGCTTTAGCAACTCAGTGAGACCTCGTCTCAAAAAATTAAAAAGGAATGTAGTTTGGTGGTAGAATGCCTCTGGGTTCTCCAGCACAAAACAAAAAGAACACCCTGATTACCCCTTCAATATCATTATCATACCAGGTTCTAGTAACCTATATTTAAAATGAGAGTTAACTCTTTAGCTACTTTTACAAAGATGTGAAACAAGCAGGTATATAAGATTTAGTAAAGAAAATGTCCCTGTACCATATATGATTGCTTTAAAGGGCATTTTCTTCAATGTTCCCATTGTAAGGATAATTTTTTTTTTTTTTTTTTTTTTTTTTTTCGGTTCCGCTGTGTTGGGGACTGAACCCAGGACCTTGTGCTTACAAGGCAGGCACTCCACCAACTGAGCTATATCCCGAGCCCTCCTGAGGATAATTTTGAGATGTTAGACCAGGGTGCTTGATTTTTACAAAGTGAACTGTGCACTGCCTAGTTTTGCCAGTTTAGTATTAGATGTATTCTAAAACTATGTTTCAAGATTTGAAGACACATCATTCACTCTTGGGCAGCTATTGCTAAGGTGCCTGGGAAGACCCCATGGGGCAAGACCCCCATTTTACAAACCAGAGACCAGCAAGGATCCTGGCAGTTCCAGACCTCTCTCAAACTGGAGAGGCGGGTTCAGTTTCCATGGCCACCCCCACTGCTCACCCTGCTTTTGCCAGAGCAGCTTTTGTGTTGCAGCTGATGTGATAGCAAAGGCCCAGGAAAGCACCCACTGCAGGACAGTGCAAGAGCTGGCGGACTTGCCCAGCAGAGCGCTGCCCGAGAGGCACAGTGGGGAAGAGTCGCCGTTCAGCAGAGACATCAACTGTGGTCTTCTTGATCACAAAAACATCTTCTGGAAAATGTTACAGGTAAAAGCTAAATTAAAAGCCACCAAACCTGACCATTCCTCCATTTGTTGAAAGCCAGTCACTGTGGCAGACACAGATGCCAAGACGAAGACAAGTTCTATACTGAAGGAGAACTGGCGGGTGGAGAGGTTGAGCAGGAGGTGAACCAGCCTCCAGCGCAAGCGGGAGCACCTCACCCTGCAGGAAAGGCGTTAATGCTGGGACATCCTTCCAGCTGAGCCCCAAGGGACAGAGAAAGTGGTCCAGGTGCACACAGGATGGCAAAGCCAGGCGACTGGGGCAGAGGAGAGCAGGCCCCGTGGCAGCTCTGCAGCCCGCAGGCACTCCCTCCCCTGCTACTTCAGTGCATGACTCAGCACTTAGCTCCCGAGTGTCCCCATTGCTAGGCATTGCTGGAAAGCCAGGGAAGCCCAAGGGGACAGCCTCTCTTACCTCCCACCACCCAGGACAGCTGCCCAGCTAGAGCTTCCGGGGACCCTCCTCAGCCTCTC
The DNA here is from genome assembly GCA_020662805.1 of Glaucomys volans. Lineage (NCBI taxonomy): Eukaryota > Metazoa > Chordata > Mammalia > Rodentia > Sciuridae > Glaucomys > Glaucomys volans. The sequence goes on from JAJEJO010001298.1 coordinate 223,979, forward strand.
ACATGGCCCAATGAAACATTCCTGGGTGGAGGATGAAACTATGTCCCCACAAACCCTCAAACTGAGACTTAAGATGTACTTGGGTCACCAGAGAGGAAAAGCCTGAAGAAGTCTCCAGAACAGAGGACAGCTGCTCAGCGGGCAGCCTTGGGACAGCCTGTCCTCCCGGCAGTGTTTCTGGAAGGAAGGTGGAAGTGAGCTGGTCCTCTGCCTGGGCCTGGCTCCAGCTGGAAACCTGCTACCCACAGGAACTGGGATGTCTGACCTTCCCAGCTTTTTGCCCAAAACATGCTACTACTCTCACGTGAGTAGTATGAATTCCTGTGATGCTTCAGGACTAAACTCCAGTGTCCCCTAAATTAAATAATTGTCACATAAGATGCTGTCTTAATTAACTGTTCATGAATTATTTCAGAAAATGCTGCCAAAACTCTCAAGGGCAGAGACCACACTCACCTATTTTGTGCATACTCCATGACAAACCCAAGAGGCCTGGAGGCCTTAGGAGCTCCCAGAAATTCATTTACTTCCTTCACATGCAATTCCTCAACTGACAGGGACACAGTGACCCCATCATGGAAAGCAGAAAGGCATCTGGGCAAAGAGAACATCCACAGCAAACCACGGTGCATGTGTGAAATGCGACTTCCTAATTCCCCTGTTTAGAAATTAGACCTCATTTTCATTATCTCCATACTGAAGGTGCCCGTTATGACATCCCATTACAAACTGTCTTCACATTAAGTCATAAACGCAACTTTTCTTCTCAAAGATGGGGCCTGTCTTAGGGCTCACTGAGCACTTAAGACATTCAGCATCACCACTGGGTAACTGGGTAACACGAACCTTGGAGGGCTATCAAGAAACTCTCCCGAGGCTGTACTCTAATCTCAGATCTTTTGTTACTCCAGCTGTTTTAGAGTAGAAAAAAACAAGTCGGCAAATCTTTCTGAGAAATCTCACTTTGAGCATGACTACTGCTTTAACCAAGACAGGATAGCCTTACAGAGGCAAGGTGAAGAATAAAAGAATAGCATTCTTTTTAGAGCTGCTTGAAGAGGTCTTTTCTGACAAATGCCCACACTCATTGAATTAGACTTGATAAAGGTAAAGTGTAATACTTACTCTTAAAAGCAAAGGTTGATCCCAAAATCCTGTCCAGGACTCCTAGAGACAGATCGTATTCCTGCAATTGCAGGTTTACTTCTAATGTTGCAGGTCCCTGGCTGATATTTAGAGAGCTACGTACCAATGGACACTGTGAAGGTGGCACATGAGCTCACATGTGACAGGAAAGCCTCTGGAGCCCAGGATTGGATCGCCTGTGAACTAGCTACAGGATGGATTATTACAGACTCAGATGCACTAGACTGGAGACCTAAGCATTCTTCATAATATTTTTCCAATCACAGAATCATCCCAAATTTCAAATCAGAAAATAAAGGCACAACTCATGTATTAGCTGGGGACTGACTATGAACTGTGAAACACCATTAGATGCTCCTATAGTCACCCCATAGCTGGGCACAGATGGACATCAGCATGCTTCCTTCTCTTGGTCCCTTGAGCTACCCCTGACCACCTCAGGTATCACCCTTGAACACCATATGGGAGTTTGAGCGTGAATATGGCACTGTGGTTAGACACAGATCCTGGAATTGATCCGAGTTTGAATTCTAACCACTTGCACAACACAGTGTTATTGATCTTTTTAAACTTCAGGTTGTTAGTTTATCATGTACAAAATGGGGATAATAAAAGGATAAGGAGCTTAAGTTAGAAAACTCTAACAAGCTACTTGATACAGTGTTTAACAGCGGGCTCAAACATTAGCTGCTATTATTGTTTACCGAATTTCTTCCCCAAGAGATGGAGATATATACCTCTATATAGATAGAGGTATATATCTCTATATAGATAGAGGTATATATCTCCCAATAGATAGATAAATAGATAGATAAGAGGTATAAACCTAGATAGAGGTATATATCTCTATATAGATAGAGGTATATATCTCTCTCTCTATAGATATGCTGCCATATCTATAAATATACTTCTATCTATCTATCTAGATATATATATATATAAATATATATATGAGAGAGATATTTCTATACAAATAGAGTTATATATCTCTCTCTCTATATATATATACCTCTATATCTCTATTGATAGATATATACCTCTATATGGATATAGATATATAGATATACATAGATCTGCCTATATATAGACATATAAACATACATATATAAGTATAGGTCAACACCACAATTAACTGCTCCAGACTCCCGAGACTTACTTCCTGTTCGTACTGAATAGAACCTTAATAAACTTGTGTTAATGCAAGACCAAAAGACCTACCAGAGAGCATCCTTGCACTTCTAAGGGGAAGTACTACCCTCAGTCCTTCCCACATACTTAAGAGATGTGTTTCAGGGAAAGCATGGGAATAAGGCCCAATTTTCATTTTCACATCAGCAATGCAGTGATTTGAGGTTCTTTGTCCAAAACTCAATTTGTTAACTGCTCAAGGAAGTGAAGGATTTCTGTGGGAAACTGTAGACAGGAAGGGAACAGGTATCTGTAGATGGATGAGAACATGCCATTCCTGAAAACCCAGCTTCACCACCTTTACACCAAGACATAGACCAATGCACCCCCTTTTCATACACTTTTTCACTTTCCTCATTTAAATTTTCTGTGACCAAGTTTTCAGCAGCCTTGTGACTCAGACACTGATCTGGTTACTGGGATATAAAGATAAAGTCTGTATTTAGAGCTGTGTCTCATGAGCAATCTACACCGTACTTGAATAAACCAAATATATCTTGCTAAAGGAGCTCAGAGGAGGACTGTCAAATTTAAAGGCAAGCTTTGGTCTCACTGGGGGAGTTGCCAGGGGGACTGGAGAGTAGCACTGCCCAGAACTTCATGCCATGATCACACAAGTCTGCACCTGTGCTGTCCAGTATGGAGGCCACAAGCCACATGTGGCCACTGCACCCTGCAAATGTGACCAGTGTGATTAGAAGCTGACTTTTTAAATTTTAAATTTGATTAAACTTACATAGGAGAGATCCAAGATGGTGGAATACAGGAGGTCGTGCTCCTGGCTGCGCCATGGTGTGAAACCAAGAAAGACAGGCAGCTTCTCCACAAGGTGGGAGAAGCTTACACAGCCACAAGTGGCTTGTGGCTGTTGTTCTGGGCAGTGCTGTTCGAAGATGTGATGTTGAATGACTTACAACACAAGTAGAAGCTTCTCAGGACTCATGATGGAAGGGTGCAGCAGAGAAATCCTGCCATTCAGGGCAGGCAGGAAATATGGCAGGGAGGAAAGGGGCCCACAGGAAAGATGTACCCTTCCAGGGCACACCCCCTGTGACCCACCTCCTCCAGCCACACCCCACCTACCTACAGTTACCAATCCGTCCGTTCAAACTAGGATGGACTGATTAGATCACGGCTCTCACAATCCCCATCATTTATCTCCAAATACTCCTATACAGTCATAGGAATGTTTGGGGGACACCTCACACCCAAAGCCTAACACCATGATTCTTCATGCCCCTGAGCCAGATGTCTCTACCAAGAGATCCTTGGGTTCACAGGCCTAAGCAGGACACCTATAGTGTGGACTTGGATGGCATCTTCAACAAGTCTTTGTTCACTTTCTGATGGGTTAAGAGGGACTGAAGCAAACTCCAAATGTCCAAAAAGCACCTCATCTTCAGCGGAAACACTGATTCTTCACACTCCTTAACTCTTGCTCAGTGTTGCAGCGACAACTTGAAACAACTCCAGACAGGACCCAACCTCCCACCTTCTGCAGAGCAGCAATAAAAAGGTTTCAGCCACCAAGGGCTCTAACAGAGGCACCCTCTGCTCCCTGCCACTGCCCCACACCTCTGACCTGTCCAGAGAAGAACATCCCACAGGGCCAGTGTGTTCTTCCCAGAAGGTAGAAGCTTTCTGGACAGCCGGCTTTACCAGTAACGATGAATATTTATGACCACAGCTTTTTGATTTGCCAGACTCTGGGGCAAAGCCTACAGAATCCGAGGCTTGGACAGCTGAGATAAATTAGCCAAGATCACACGGCCAGGAAATAACGAGCCAAGATGTGAACACCAAGGCTTCTGAAGTCTCAGCATAGCTCTAAGCCATGAGAGTCTCCTGCTTAAAGTGTGCCCTGGGTGACTTCCTGTCCCCAAAAGGCAGTTAGAGAAAAACCTCAAGACAGCCAAGAGAGTTTCATCCTATCAGATGGCTGGCATCAAGATGTGGGGAAAAGGAACTAATTCCTGGTCTGGTTAGAGGATTTACACACACTGAAGGAATTAGAGCCTGTGACAAGGGGTATATAATTACGTGCTAAATTGCAAGGTACAGACTTTAAACCCTAAAGGAATTCAGACAGAAGACAGAACTCAAGGAAGCTCCCCGAACAGGGCTTGGGAGGACAAAGACCTGCACTCTGGGGGAAATGGACCACTGTTAACATGGGTATGTGCACATGTGCATGCAGGTGTGCAGGGGGTGGGGGGCAGGTGTGCACACTATACATCCCTGTGTGGCAAGCAGGGCACAGGGATCGCTCCCCCCATTTGAGCTGTGTCAAGATACAGTGAAATCCAGTCTGTCAATTTGGTGTTCCGATATCCTCCAGAGTGTTTTCTGTGCACAGCAAATTATTCAAAAGTTACTTTTTATCTCATTTGAAAAGTTACTAGTTCAATGTATTCCATTTGAAATTCAGAGCCCTACTTTTCTCTGGAGAATTAAAATTCAACTTCCAAACCATGTATCTGACAATTTTCACTTTATGGGGAGGATTTTTCAAATTTTACTGTCGATGTTTTAAACTGCATTCAGAACTTTTAAATGTTCTATTCCTTTATAATACTTCAATGGCTTAACAACTTAACTCTTAGAATGGAAGGTATCACCATGCTTTGCTCTTTTTGCCTCTCACATTCCCAGAGTTATAAACTTAAGTCTAGACCTCTGGATTACTTTTAAAGTATGATATTTTTCTCTAATGAGCAATATTTTAAATTCTAAATTTCACTAATATGCAAAAATACAAATGTACGTAGATAAAAATGTTGTGTTGTTGTTGACTTAAGTTTAAAATGTTTTCCCACTAAAGAAATAAGATGCCTTCCAAGGTCATTTTGGAGGATCCTTTCCAACTGGCATAGCACCTTCACCAGAACCTGGAGCAGCAGACACCTGGGCCAATTTCCCTCAAGCTCATGACAGTGGTTACCACCATCCAGGAGGAAGGGTCACAGGAGCAACTCCCAGCACTTATGGGCAGGTGAGAGGTGGCAGTTCCGATTAACTTCAGTGCCACAGCTAAACTCCCGCAAGCCTGGCTTGCAGCACTCATTCTGGTGGCTCTTAGTCTCTCCCTCAAGGCTGGTCTTTGTGGTCACATTCCTAAAGCTGAGCTGATATGGACTCTTGATGTCTGTTCACCTGTCATGCACGAAGGTGACATTATCATACCTACATGTTCTCAGGATTCATTTCAGAATATTAATGAGAAAAACCACATCTTCAAATCTCAGCTCACCACATTCCCGGTCCCACACCTCCACAACGACCAGAGCAGGTCCATTTCCCAGTGAACGAGACATCTAGAAATCCAAGGAAGAAACCCTGGAGAATTCGGCGACTGCTGTCCCTCCCCACTTAGCACATCCAATTACAGCACCTCATAACCATGGGTCAAATTTTCTTTGCAACCTTTCCCCTTCTCCACGCCCTGTCCATGATGACCAGAACTTCACAAGTCTTGATTTGAAGACCCCCATGAAGGTGTTCTTCAACTGAGAATCGCTGAGGTCTCCTGCTTCAGTGCTTGGATGGAGCCCAAGCTCAATTCTCAGCCTGGCCGGCCCTAGGCCAGGGGCCCTTTGTCACCCCCTCACAGCATCCCCCAGAATGTCCCAAGACCTCCAATACCACTCCAGCACCAAGCATCCACCTGTGTCCCCTGGCAGGTGCACCTAAACTACCACCAGGACTTGGAGGCCTCCTACATCTACCTGTCTACACCTTACTCCTTTGATAGCGATTAGCAGGCTATGAAGATCCTTCCAAGCACTTTCTTCACCAACCTCATGAGGAGAGGGAACATGCCGAGAAACTGACAAAACTACACAGGGGCAGCCAAACCTTCTCTCAGGATACAGAGACAAGACCATGATGACTGGGGGCACAGGCTGCCTGCAATGGAACAGGCTTCACCCTGGGCAATCCTCAGTGAGGAAAGCAAAGCAGGAGGCATCACAATACCAGACCTTAAACTATATTACTGAGCTACAGTTACAAAAACGGTATGGTATAGGCACCAAAACAGACATGAAGACCAGTGGTACAGAATAGAGGACACACCACCCACATAAATATAGTCAAAGGCACCATAAACATACTGGAGAAAAGACAGCCTCTTCAACAAAGGGTACTGGGAAAACTGGAAATCCATATGCAGCAAAATGAAATTATAGACTCCTTTCTTTAACCCTGCACAAAACTCAACTCAAAGTGGATCAAGGACCTAAGCATCAGACCAGAGACCCTGTGCCTACTACAAGAGAAAGTAGGCCCAAATCTCCCCCATATAGGCTTAGGGACCGAATTCCCCAACAAGACTCCTAAAGCACAAGTAGTAAAATCAAGCATCAATAAGTGTAATGCTATCAAACTAAAAAGCTCTTCACAGCAAAGGAAATAAACAACATGAAAGACAGCATACAGAATGGGAGAAAATCTTTGTCACCTGGACCTCAGAACCTTCATATCTAAGATGTATAAAGAACTCAAACTTAACACCAAAAAAAAAACCCAATCAAGTGGGCAAAGGAACTGAGCAGACACTTCAAAGAAATATGATCGATCAACAAATGTATGAAAGAAGGTTCAATATCACTAGCAATTAGAGAAATGCAAATTAAAAGTCCATCTCACACCAGTCAGAATGGCAATTATCAAAAATACATGTACATTTTAGATAGAAGAATCTTAGACCTCCCTTTATACAATAAAAACAATTTATCTAACAACAACAACAACAACAACAACAACAAAAAATACACGTAACAAATGTTGGTGAGGATGCTGGGGAAAAGGTACACTTGTACTTGCTGGTGGGACTAAAAATTGGTGCAACCACTACGGAAAGCATACGTAGATTGCTCAGAAAACTTGGAATGGAACCAAGTTTGGCCGTTATCCACTCTTCAACATATACCCAGAGGACTTAAAACAGCACACTATAGTGACATGGCCACATTGATGTTCACAGCAGCTCAATTCACAATAGCCAATCTAAGGACCCAACCTAGGTGCCCTTTGATATATCGATAAAGAAAATGTAGTACATATACACAATGGAATATTACTCAACATTATGACCCTTGCCAGTAAATGGATGGAACTGGAGACTATCATGCGAAGTGAAATAAGTCAATCCCCAAAAACCAAAGGCCAAATGTTCTCATATGCAGATGCTGACTCAATAGGTGGAGGGAGGAGCAGTTCACTGGATTGGACAACAGGGAGTGGGGGAAAGGAAGGGGGGGATGGGAATGGGGAAGACAGTAGAATTGGACATCACTTTCCTATGTTCACATATGAATACACAACCAGTGTAACTCCACATCATGTACAACCACAAAAATGGTAAGTTATACTCCACATATGTATGTCAAAATGCATCTACTGCCATGCATAACTAAATTTAAAAAAAATAAGTAAAAAGATAAATACTTTAAAAATGGAATGCACTTTACACTTGAAAAAAAGTGAGCCTGTCACTATTGCAACTGCACACACAGGCCACAAGAATGATCCCCACTTATGTGACTTCATTGAGACACATTATCTGAATAACCAGGTGAAACCCATCCAATAATTTAGTGACCATGTAACCGACTAACATGAGATAGAGCCCCAGAATCTGGAAATCATGGCAGAACACCTGATAAGCACATGCTGGGAGGTGGTGAGGAGAGCTGAGCCTCAGGCCAACTTTCCCTGTCCCTCTGGGTGACTACCCTTCTCCCCAAGATGATGTGTGCATTTTGTGTTTACCTTTGTTTTTTCTATAAGGTATACAAAAACATCCACAAATGAAAATATTGGAGTACTTCCTCCCAAGAATGGCTCTTCATGGCTTGGAGTCCCAGCCAGTCCCTCTAGTACATGTTGTCCACTCTACCCAAGTGACTTTGGGAGCACACAGCTCATACCGAGGCGTAAAACCTGGGATGGTTTCCAATCAGCTGCAGGAGCCCCCCTTACCCCTACCCCCTGGATATTGATCAAGGCTTCGTTTCCAGATCTGCTCCTCTTGGTTCCCAACACTGCTCATTCATGCTCAGTACTCTTTTAGCCCCAACAATTCCTTCTCAATAGAGCAGCCTTCTGTTTGCTCAGACACCACTACTCTTCCAAGGTCACTTCTAATGTCATCTTCACTAGTCAAGACCAGTTCTCAAGAAGAAAAATCACCTCTTAAGTATTTCCATTGATTCCGTTTATACTTGAAAGTTTATTTCTCTTAAGTAGGTTGTGAGCAAAGGCCAGAAGTTATTTTCTTTTTCTATGCAATACTCAGCATGTGTTTATGTAACCTGCTGCCTTATTCCATAAAGCATATGAAGTTATTCCTGGCAGAAAGTAGGTGCTCAATAAATCCTTCTCCCCTACAACCCATCAGCCTTAGCAGGCATGATCCTCTTGGGACCTTTCTTTTTGTGCAATGGCATAGCTAGAATAGTGCACAAAGTAGGTACTCAATGTTTGCAGAAGGAAAGGAAACAAAGATGAAAGCAAATAGGCTGTTTAAGGAAAAAAGAGAATACTTACCCAGGGGGCCATTGTTATTAGACATAAGTTACCAAAGGCGGGGCGGGGGTGGGGGGAGACACACCTGCACTCCTCTGGCCATGTTCTGATCAAGAGGAAAATGGAAAGGCATCACAGAGGCCACAGCAAGTCTACTCTGCTGTGGTCCAATGAGTCATGACCCTGCAACACAAGCACCTGGCTCCCTCCCCAGCCCACACCAAGTGCACCCCTCTCCCCCTGAGGGCCTGCTTTCAGACCAGTGGGAGACTGAAGTCCCTGCAGGGGAGCACAGGGTGCAGTCTCAAACATGCCAGGCAGCTCTGGGGACCATGTAGGGGAACATGTGGTACCGGGCGGAGGGAAGGAGAGGGATGGAGAGATGACAGATTTGGGAAATGTTTGCTTTAAATGAAAAGTTGGCAAAACAGAGAAAGAAAACAGAAAGGGGAGCCAGCAGCTGTCCTGGAGAATGGTGGCTACATGATTTATGAGCTCCCAAATGTGGTTAACACAAACTCTGAGGTGAGAAACTTCAGGTGAAGCAGCATTATCTAAGATGTTTAGAAAGTGGGATCAGCTTCAAGCACAGTTATTAATAACAGGACGCACTCAAGAGCTGCCCTTTCCGTTCTTCTCAGAGAACATGCCTCCCCAGGGAGGAGCAGGTCTCTGGGGCTGCAGGAGGCAGCACCGTCTCTGCTGGAATGTGTCTCTTGTGAAATTCCAAGGCTTGGGGCCAAACCCATTCCTTCAGTTCCCGCTCCAAGGTCCCAGTTGTCTCCACCCAGCACCAGAAATTTGGGGCACAGCACAGAGTCTAACAAGGTTGAAGGGGTTCCAGGACTAAAACGTTCCACTGAATTTCCCAGAAACGGATTCTTCATGTAATAACCAAAGAATTCCACACAGGGGCCACAGCGTGATAACTGATTGCCCAACTTAAATTTCAAGGCCCACTCGGAGGGAAGCCCTTCTCATCCCAACACTACCCCTGATCAATTGTTTCACATTGGGCAAGTCACTCTAGGCTTCTGCAGATGCCACCCATTCCCAACAATGGCTGCACAAACTGAATTGTCCAGCTTGCACCCCAAATACATCAGGATTTCTGGAACCCAGGCATCAGTTGTCACCAAAGCTTCCAATGATTCAAATAAGAAGCCAAAGCAGGAAATCACTACACCCGACCAATTCACATTATAATGGTGATGCTGGTAATGACCCAGACCATCACTGATCATAGGTTCACATGATCTGGGAATTCCAAGAATTATTCAGGAATGTCTTTAAGGAGCAGGGACCACATTTCTTTTTACCTTTCTGTCATTAACCTGCAAACCATAGGCATCCATCAACCCCTTTGATGTAAATTTTACTATACTTAAGAAGTTTAGTCCAAGATTCTTTGCTTTAGCAAAACTGCCTTTGAAGACGGCACCTACGTGACCACAAGCCCAGCCTGCGGCAAAGCCATCATCTTAAGACTTGCTTCTTAGCCCAAAGGTCAGCTTCAGAGAAACACAACAGGAAACATGAGAAAGGTGATTCTATTTAAAATGGAGAGAAATGCAATTTTCCACCAGGGAGGTGATTGCCTGCCTTTGTCTGGCCAAGAGCAGGTCACAGGGCAGGTGGTGGGATGAAAGCAGGAGGCAACAGTGCTTGGGGTGACTTTCCCAGAGATTCCTCACAATGGGTTAAAAGCAATGCCCACTGCCCTGGCTGGCCTCTCAGATCAACCCTTTGGGGACCTGGCCACACAGGCTCTTAGCTTTGGGCCTCTAAGGCATCCAAATGAGCAGAAACACTTTTCCAGGCAACTCTTCTCACCTGGGGATTACTGAGTCAAACCTGAGCCATACTATGTTGGGCTGCACCTCTGAATACACTAGGATTTGATCCACCAGTCCCCTGGCTGGAAGGACAGGCCCCGTGCCTGGACTAATCAGCCCAGCAAGTGACTTTCCTGACATACAGATTAATATGCATTCCACAAACTAATTGATGGATCATGCCATTCTTCTCAAAGTAAGATCTGCTACGTGGATCTAGGATCCGTGTGCTCTTTCACAGTGGTTAGAAATACAGGAAAACCAACAAATGATCAGTTTGAACTATATGAGATTATGTACAAAATGTTCAGAGTCTCCCACAATTAGGCATTAATCTAATATTGTGGTGGTTTGTATGTGATTTAAACATGTGAAATTTGAGTACTCCCAGGAGCCCCATGGGGTGACCTTCTGACATACACATTTAAAACATCCTTGTTAGAAAAGTCCTCCTTTGAACTAAACCCTAAGGGTCATTAAAAGGTATCTGTCTCTACTCAGGATGAAATAAAGTGCTCAGGATTTATTATGCATGCCTGTGACCTGCCCAGGTTTTTTTTAAGCTATAGTTTGAGACTGAGGAATTTTACATAATTATGCTTTATTACATATGTAAGAGAGATAATAGATGTCTGCTACCCCATGTATTATATAAAATACAATCACATTTTTCAATGTTCTATTAAGATTATTAAAGAGTTTATACTGAGTTTTGGCATTTAAAAATTAAAATTTCCTTAGAATAATCTAAAAACATTAAAATAGGAAAGAACACCAAATTATTTTAAAAATATGTATTAGCTCCCAAATGTGTTCACTCCAAAAGCATCACATTGAAAATGTCACCATCACAAATATTATGTACTTGCCAAACCTACAATGAAATTTCAAAATGCTACTATTTCCCAGTCCCTACTTGAATAATCGTGTGTGAAAGAGTACTAATTTTTTTTTTCAAGCTGAAAACCAGTTGTTTTAAACCTATATAAACAATTCTTTCCTGGTTTGTGATACCTGCGAATGAAGCAGGTCACAGATGTGAAGTTCTTTGATTTATTCTGTCCCACTTAGCTGTTTTTAGCCAAAACAAACTGAAAAGCAATTTCTGGCACTCTATTTCTTTGCTATCTGGTCAGACTGGCCACATCTCATAATTCTCCTTGTTTGGACTTCTCTTTCATATCATATTCTTACTGGTTTATGGCCCCAATGAATTTTGCATATGTTTTTAAACCCATAGAATTTTTTAAAATCTGCCCTTGCTTTTAGGAAAGAGGTTTAAGATTATTCCAGCTGAATTTATCCAACTTCTGCTTTGATAAAACAATGTTCACCAACTCCTAAGTCTCCACCACCGAAGAGACAAGCCAAGCCGGCCATGCAGAGGGGTTTTATGGCAAAGTCCTAGACAAGAGAGGTGCACATTCCCAGGGCGGGTCCACATCTACAGCTTCTGATCATCATCCTAAACCCAGTCAAAAAAGGAGGGAGGTGAAGGGGAGAGAGGAGGAGGAGGAGGAGAAAGAGGAAAGATGACATACCTCCACATTTTCCCACATGATAAGCCTTGGCTCCGGGCTAAGAGCTCCCCCTCACCTCATCTCAGTGCTCCTCATTCTTTACTCACTTGTGGTGTGCTGGAGAGACCACCCTAGATTAACAGCAGAACCCCACTTCCCCTGGGACCAGGCACGTACCTAGCTGGAGAACTTTGGAGCAGCTGGAAAAGGGGCCACTTACAGGATGAGAATTCCCCTTTGTGGTGTAGCCACTGCCCTGCAGCTGAGCCCTGTATTCCTTTAAAATGAAGCATTTCTAACCTACATGGGATTGTACAAATCCTGCAATTATATATGGCAGCATGCTAGTTTGGGTGGCAAATGGGAAGGGTTTCCAGGATCATGTGTCTGTGCTGGCCGGGGCTGTCAGGGCAACCGGGCTTCACTGTGCTGTGGAGGAAGCCACAGAGGACTCAAGCACGTGGGCCCACAGGAGGAGGAATGACCAGAGCCCAGGGCAGTGCAACTCAGCCGCCCAAGTCCTGACAACGGTGACGTGCATAGGAGGACCTGAAAGCCCACGCTGCACTCAGAAGGGCTCCCCAGGGCTCCAGAGCCTAACAGAGCAAGCATGTGGCCGGGGCTCAGGTAAATGCTCCATCACCTCCAAGTGGACCCAGTTCCAAAACAAACTGCTAGAAACAAACCCTGTGCACTCGGACCAGAGGGACAAGATACTGTTCCTGCCATCATGCCCAATCAGTGTGCAGAGAGACTAGTCCCCAGTGGGGATGAGATCAATCAGTGGCTCCTTCCCCTTGGACCTGGGCCTGAACTAAATCTCATTTCAAGTTGTCTCCTCTGTCCACAGCCTGCACTGGGGGCTACAGTGTCACTTAGTCCTCAAAACCATTGGTGAAGATGCTGGGAGACACATGGGATTGCTGAGCACCCACCCTTGGCCCAGGACAGACAGGGAATGAACCTTAATGATGAACGCCACTCATGCCGCCCAGGCTATAACCAATCCCCAAAACAGCTTTTGAGAAACATGGCATTAGCTCCGTTTTCCAAGTGAGCACTAAGAGGCTCGGAGAGGTGCCTAACTGCCCCCAGAGCCACACTGTCGTCAGCAGGCTCAGATTTCCCTATCTACCCTTCCACCATACACAGCCACAGCACCAGAGAAAAGACAGGCCTATTTTCTGGGGCCACTGCCCCTTTATTCTTTGCCTTAACATCAGAAACAAAGCTTCAGTGAATCATCAGCTTAACTCCCTGCAGGGAATCTGCTGCACCGGTGATAAACCACAGGCAACTCACTGATGTCACCCTTGGCTGCAGTCCAGCCACAGACTCACCCAACACTCCACCTAAACGCAACTCCAGCACCATCCGACATCCTCAGATGCACAGTGCAAAGAGATCCACCCAATGCATCCTTCCCAAGTTGCTGCTCTTACTGTGCTTGCACTGGCTAACCCAAAGCCACTTCTCTTAGCACCCTTTTCTGTCCCTCTTCACCTGCCCAGGTCAGTTTCTGCCTGTTATTCTTTTTTCCATGGTCATTGCCAGGGGTGCTTCCCAACTGTTCTTAAGATCTACTTGCAGGGCTGATGTAAGGCCACATGTCAAGTCCGGCTCAGATCAAACCACAGGCACAGCCCTTTAGGCTGATCTGTCCAAAGGAGCAGACTGCTCTTCTAAGCAACTGCCTGTCATTCAAACCACCCTGCATATCGGTATCTGTGGGGAACTGTCTATTGTGATTAACATTCTACAACATCATGCTAAATAGTCTCAGGAGTAGAAATTCAGATTTATTCAGATTTTCTGCACATCAAAGGTCCAAAATAATTTTTTTTAAAACACAAAAAAAGGTAAAGTGACGATACTGCTTAGTTTTTAAAAGGTGGTATGAAAGGGCTACATAATGTATAATTCCAACTATATGACATTCTGGAAAAGATCAAACCATGGAGGCAGCAAAGGAGGACTCCAACACTGTGGGTTTGCTTTAAACTCAGTCTCCTCCTGCTCCTGCAGGGAGACCCTGGCCGCAGGACAGCATGGTGGGGGCTACTCCTTTGCCTTCAAGCAGCAGGTGAGGGGGAGCATCCCCTCCTGGCCAGAGGATGAAGGAGCCCACCAACAGCTAACTAGGGGCAAGTCTGAACTCTTGAAATGCAGCTGATTTGTTTTTAAGGTTACACATGAATTCAAAAGAATGCCTGGTTTTGCAACCAAAAAACACAAACTGAAAATAGAAAAAGTCACGTCACCAGAAACTTCTCACTTGAAGAGAGATGGGCCAAGGCTATCAGGACGAATCGTGTGGTTTTCATTAAATACGTTCCCCTGTGCAAAGACCCAAACCACAGGCCACTAGCAGTAAGAGGTTCCAAATGATAAGTGGCAGGGAGGATAAACTTAGAATTACCTTTCTAGTGGGGTCACCAGCTAAGGTCACCAGAATGCAATATAAGGTGACATGTAGCTGCTGCCCACTTTGCAGAGCTCCTGGTAAAGAAGTACTTTGGCAGTGTGCCCACCCAGTCCACCACTGCAAGGCCACGGGCTGGACGGGGACGTTATTGATGTTTCCTTCTCACTGGTCAGACCTTCCCAATGCAGTCTGACAGTCTTTGGCCTATGATACAACCATTCCAAGGCTATGAGGGAACACAGGGACTCGGCTGCAAAGGCAAGAGCATCTCAGGGTTGAGACGAGGGAATGGTGGGAGTGGGGGGCAATGGAAAAAGACAGGAGGCCTGCAGTGGATTGAAGCTGTTTAAAGTTTTAAAAATACATTTGTGATTGTTGGAACTAACAACTCCTAGGGAACACAACTTTCCAACCTTGCTTTACTCCAGGGGCTGCGGCAACCAGCTGCAGAGTCGGGCTTCCTGCCATGGAAGCTGGGCACAGCGGAGCTTCTCAGCGTTGTTATGCTGGTGGTCACAGAACAAAGGACCCAGGTCCCACAGGAGCCCCTGCTTCCTCAGCATAGTACACAACCAGAGTGGCATCAAGCATACTGGTTTTTTTTTTTTTGAAACATTACGCATCTATGTGTAAAGCACATAAATATGAAATAACTTTTCTTTCAATCACAGAACTTAGAATCCAATTCATGAAATCAGAAATGTATCTAGAAAAGTGAAGGTTCTACACTAATATTTAAAGGAGGAGTTGTTACTGCATTTCATGTTTATCTTCCCTCTCATTTCCATTTCCACTTTTTTTTTTAATTTTTGAGATGTTGCTTGACCTTTATTTTATTCATTCATTTATCTGTGGTGCTGAGAATCGAACCCAGTGCCTCACACATGCTAGGCAAGCGCTCTACCACTGAGCCACAACCCAGCCCCATTTCCACTGTTCTTATTCACACTTTGGATCTTTAATGGAATCCAGCCTGGCCTCCATGCTGATCGAGCACTTCACCTTCAAGTGTCTTAACGTAGTGGGAAAACAGCCGTGGATAAGCTCAGATGGACTTTTGCCACCACTGTGGTCAAGTGACACTGTCCAGGTCCCCTCTGCCTCCCAGCTTCGTCAGTAATTACCAAATCTCCATTGCTTCTGTCACCACCTGGGCTACTTTTAATTCACTAATCTGAAAAAAGCAAACATAAATGCCAGGCATAGTGGTGCGTGACTGTAATCCCAGCAATTTCCAAGGCTGAGGCATGAGGATTCTAAGTTCAAGGCAACCTCAGCAACGTAGTGAGACCTTGTCTCAAAATAAAAAGGGCTAGGGATGTAGCTCAGCAGTACAGCGTCCCTAGATTAAATTCCCAGTATTGGGGAAGAGGGTTGGGGGAAGCAAACATGCTACCTTGGTTAAAGAAAATAGTAAATCATGATTAGAAATTGATGGTGATGTGCATGAGTATCAAATGGGCATTTAAAAGGGACTCACACAGCTGAATTTCTAGAATAGGGGTGGGGCACACTCACAGCCTTCATTGCTTCATAGGGGTCAGGTTAGATTCCATTAAAGATCCAAAGTCTGAATAAGAACAGTGGAAATGGAAATGAGGGGAAGAATAGGAAATGCAGTAACAACTCTTCCTTTAAATATTATCTCAGTACAGAACTTTCACTTTCAATGCTTTAAAAGTTCAAAGATCTGGGGATGTAGCTCAGTGGCAGAGCTCTGCCTAGAATGCAAAAGGCCTTGGACTCACTCCCCAGCACAAAAACAGAAAGCACACACCTCAGTTAGTATTTCTAATATGCTACCAAGACTCACAAATGTTACAGATGGAAACCAAAATCCCTTAATATAAAAAGGAAGCTAACATTAACACAGAGATCGGGGCATGGATTATGGCAAGTAAATACTGATGCCTACAGGGCTTCAGAGATTACCTTTATTCCAAAAAACCGTTAGGAAAGTATTAATGAGCGCTGGGTTGGGAACAAAGATCAGTGCTCACCTAGCATGAGAGGTGTCTGGTTCTGCTCCCCAACACTGAACACAAACAAGCACCACACTAAGTCCTTCTCGTCAGGAAACTAAACTAGTTCTAAAAGAGGAACCACTTTCTCATTGTTTGAATCAACATCCCTGAACACAGAACCCACAGCAAAGCAAGATCTGGGGACCTCTTAGGTACCTTTCATTCTTATATTCTACAGTTTCAAAATCATTTTAACTCAGATAACTCATGTGGTCCATAGTCCCCAAAATTCATGTGTTAAAACTCAGTCCCCCAGTGTGGTGTACTGAGGTCCTTTGTGGGGGTGACCAAGTCACGAAAGAGCCTTTTAACAGGGAGAGCTAGCTTTGACCCGTTGCTCTTCAATTCTTCCACTATGGGCCGATGACATCTATTCGGAACCAGCCTCAGACACCAAACCTAATGGCACCTTGACCTTGGACTTTCCCAGCCTCCAGAATCAAGAGGCTTTGCACCCTGCTCAAATAGTAAGGGTTGAGGGCCATCTGACACCAGAATCCATATTACGCCACTTCCATGTGAATTAACTCATTAAACCATTCAGGAGCCCTATGAGATGAGTACAGTCAATGTCCCCGTTCTACCGGCAGGGAAATCCAGGTCTGGAGTGGTTAAGGTGCCCACAGGGAGCCCCGGCTGGGAGCCTGCCTCCTGAGGAGATGGCAGCTTCTCCAGCCCACAGTGCTCAGGGTGGCACTGGGGTTGGAACCGTGCTGGTCTCGAGCCTGTGATGTCACTCACCGTGCACATCCTGCTGCTACCAGACCGACCCCCTGTGACTGTCCTTTTGAGTACTCCCCAGTTAAGCAAAGCACAAGACAGATTCTGTCCTTTATTAGCTCAGCATTTCATAGTCGTTCTGGGTCAAGACTACAGGTTTGGGCTGGGTTGTGGCTCAGTGGCAGAGCACTTGCCTAGCACGTGTGAGGCACGGGGTTTGATTCTCAGCACCTCATATAAATGAATGCATAAAATAAAGGTCTATTAACATCTTAAAAAAAAAAACAAAAACAAAAACACGACTACAGGTTTGTGTTTCCCTTTCATGTTGTGCCCACGTCTCCTGCAGCAACGGGCACCAAAACGCTGTCCCCCCTGAGCACAATTACATAGTCTCAAATCTCAATTTGAAATGTCAAGGTTTAGGAACAGCTGCTTGAAGTCATCTGAAGTCTCACTACAGAACAAGGAAGAAATGGAAACTCCATTACAGGCAGCCATTTTCACCGAGTTATTTTGTGGATGAAGCATCTCCTCATTTATCCTGCCCTCCACGGCCCATCCTTCCATTTTCCTTCAGTTCTACAGTGGGCAGAACGGTGTCCCCTCTGAAATCTATGTTTAATTCTTTATTCCCCAGACCTGGGGATGTGATCTTATTTGGAAACAAGATCTTTGCAGATACTACCACATTAAGATGAGTTCATACTGGATTAGGCTGGACCCTGATCCAATGGCTGGTGTCTTCCCAAGAGGGAAATTTGGACACAGTGACACACAGGGAAGGGGGGAACCATGTGATGCCAACAGAGATGGGAGCCCCTGCAAGGCAAGAGGTGCCAAGGATTGCTGGCAACCTCCAGAAGCTACAGGAAGCTAAGGTGACTCTTCCCTGGAGCCTTCTGAGGGAGCAGGGCCCTGTAGGTGCTTTGTTTCTGGCCTCCTTATCTGTCACACGACACATTTCTAGAGTTTTAAGCAACCCAGCTGGGGTCATTTTGTTACAGCAGCCCCAGGAAAACGATACCAACGTCTTAAAAACTGTATTCAGAAAGTGAATTGAAAACACCAGATTTGGACTTCTGTCCTTTAAGGGTAAGACTTTCTACTAACAAGTACTACAGAAAGATCAACTAAGCTTTTCTTTTTTTTTTTTTTAACAGTAGTAACACACAACAAAGTACTTTTTTTTACTGGTGTCCCAGAACAAAATGATAATTTTCCCATTTGCTTTTTCTTCTAGCCCCATTGCCCCCACCTACAAGAGGCACAAAGGGATGGAGAAATTGCTCTTTGTGCCCTTCAAACAAATACACGCAATATCAGAAGTAATATCAGATGGAGAAGAAAGCTCTCCATCTGATGGTGCCAATAGTCCAATCCACACTCCAGGCCAACGACGCTGTCACAGGCCATCCTTAGCGCAGTGAGATCAAGTCCTGTTACATCACAGCTTTGGGGGACAGATGGTGGTCATACGACATGATGGGCTGGAACACACTCTGAAACCCAGTGATGATGTCAGGAGAAGAGAAGGCCAGAAGGATAGGGAGGGGGCCCCTGGGTAACTTCCTGGGCAGAGGAACACCAACAGCACTACAGATATTTGGGGTCCATGCCTCTCCAAAGAAGGAAAAAATGCCAACATTTTGATTGGACTAAAGTGGCATGAATACCTAAGACGCTGAACGTCTTACCAGGATTGGGCAGGGGCCCCGCATCCTGAAACCTGTAGATCTATGTAAACCCCTAGATGATAGCCACTCTTCAGCATTCCTCTCTTGGGACCCTTCCCTCTTTGGGAACTCTGCTTTCTATCACTGCAATAAATCCCGTTACTCTGCTCTCACCCTTCTGTGATTTTTCAAATTCATGAGACAAAGAACCCAACCCCATGTTCCATGCTACAGTGACAAAGTTATTTGTCCACTCTGCCCTGAGGCTACCCAGCAGCCTTTGGGGAAGAGCTTCACCATGAAAGCCTGGTCCTCACCTCTGGCCACCGGATCTATGTATTCAACCGCCTACTTAGAATCTTTATGGATGGCCCTCCTTTCCAAACATGAGGTGACCCAACTAGAACTGATATTCTCCCAAGTCTGCTTTCTAGGCTACCCCACCTAACTTGTTACAGATCAACACACTCAAAAATTTAGCTACTTTTAATCTCTTCTGCTGCCATGGGCCCAGTCAGCACCATCTCTCATCTGTATTATCACAGCAGCCTCCCGCAGTACCTCCTGTTGACACCCCTGGGCCTACAGCATATTCACAATCAGCAACTGGAGTGATCTCAGTCATTAAGTCAGATCCTGCTGCTCCTCTATTCAAACCCTCCAATGGCTCCCAGGTCAGGTGAGGCGGGTGGTCCCAGCAACAGCCCCACAGGGCTCTGGCCTCATCTATGAGGTTGTGACATTCAGTCCTCCTGCTGGTAATGTGGGCTTTGCACTGGCATCCTCGTCCCAGAATCAATTTCCCAGACACCATGTAAGTGACTCCACTTTCTGGTCTTTGTTCAAATGCATCTTCTCAAGGAACCTCCTGGGATTGTCGCTACAAATCCCCTCACCCATTCCTAGTCCTGTTCTATTCACTTATCATTTTCCCAAAAATGGTATGTTCTACTTATTTTTATAACCAGTTGTCTCTCTCCTGCTTTAGAGAGTGTATGTCAGCTTTTGGTTGTTGTGACAGGATACCTAAGACACACAAAGGAGGACAGATTTTGGCTGAGGTTTCAGTCTGTCATCAGCTGGCTCCTGCTTTGGGCCTGAGGTGAGGCAAACATCATGGTGGAGGGGCACAGCCAAGAAGCAGAGAAAGAAAGGGCTTGGGAACAAGATGTGGTCCCCAAGGGCATGCCAGCAAGAATCCACTTCCTTCAACTAGGTCCCACCACCTAGTTTCTACCACCACCCAATAATGCAATCTGCTATAAACCATCAGTGGATTAATCCTTTGAGAGGTCAAAACCATCATGATTCAGTCACTTCCCAAAAGCCCACTTCTCAACATTGCTGCACTGGGGACCAAGGCTTCAACATATGAGCCTTTGGGGGACATCCCAAATCCAAACCATCACAGAGGATAATTCCACCATCACTGAAATTTGTCTGCTTTGTTCATGAATTTTCTCCCCAAATTCAGAGCACTGTCCAGCACCAGATGAGTCCCATGAATATTTGGGTAAGTTTGGGTAAGAGGGAGGGCCCAACGGAACTGCTATCTCATGACAATCTCTCCAGAAAATCACCTACTTTTGTCATCTGAAATTGGCAACAGGAAACAGTATTTTCATAGTCCCAGGAAGCCCCAGCTGGGGGACTGCTTCTTGAGGACACAGCAGGTTCCCAAACACACATGTGCACATGGACCTGGGCTGTTCTGAATAGCTTGTGGAGGTAGAGACAGTGCCTTTGGCAAGAAGAGACAAGGCCAGGAGAATGCATCTGGGCTGGGTCTTTAGACCCATCCGAAACTTCAGCCTGGTTTTCTCCCTGCTTGGTTACATAGCAAGGCTCTGGAGAAAGAGTGGGCTATTCATCTGCAAAGGGCAGAAGAGAAATGAGATTTCCAGAATGGGAGCCTACTTTAAATCTTGCTGACACTCTGCTGGCCAGCCAAGATTATGAGGAAACAGACGTTCTTGGGTCTCTCGGGACCTGTAAGCCAGTCACCATGTGCAGAAAAACTGTGACAAGCAAGTGACACTCTGGCCTCTGGCTCGTGCTTCATTGGACTCCCCAAGTTAAGGGGGCAGCTTGCCAACCAGCTGCCGGCGGGAGAAAGATGAATTTAGTCTCTGACAGCCTTTGAGGGAAAATAGTTTAATTTTCTTCATAAATAGCTCTTTCATCAACATTTGTGTTGAGATCACAAAGTATTTTGAAACGTGTCTGGTCTTTACTTTCTCCTTAAGGTATTAGAGATGGCAGTTTGCTTGAGTAATCTATCACTGGATAACAGACTACCCCCAAATTTAATGGCCTGGTCTGACCAACCACCATCTAATTGTTCTTGACAGTCATGGGTCAGAAATACAGGAAGGGCTTAGCTGGCTGGTTCTTCTGTTTGGTGTGGTAGCAGCAGAGGTTCAGTGGCATTACTTAGCTGGTGGATGGGATGGGCCAGAGGATCCTCTGTAGGGATGGCCAGGAGGCTCAGTTCAAACTGGGACTGTCCCCCTAAGCACCTACAGGTGGCCTCTCCAGCATGGTGGACTGAATTTGTTACATAGTTGAGCTAGGCTCCCAGATTTAGCATCCCAGTCAACAGGGCTACATGGTCTCCCTCGACCTCCAAGTGCCATGTGTTATATTCCACTGGTTCAAGTTACAAGGTCTAGACTGGAAGGTGAGAGAACACCAATCTCCTCACTGGAAGCAGTTTCAAAATATTTGAAATCATGTTTTAAAACCACCACATAGTTCTTTTCAACTCACCCACACAGTGAGTCTGATTTTCTACCCTTCTCTCAGGCCACTCACTGGCCTCCCTTCCCACCAGTCCCTCAAGCATTCACTCATTATTAAACCTATCTTAGATTTCCTGCAACTGCAAACACTAGCAGATATCAAAGCAAATGGCATGCTGCCAGCAGGGATTCACAGCAACAACGTCCAAGATCAAGGTCATGTGTGGTTTTGGTTGTCCAGCATCCAAGCCTCCTTTCTGGAATCATCTCTTCCCTCTTTCATTTTATGTGACTGGTCTGGGTCATATGCCCAATCCAACCATAATACATCAGCGTATCCCATCAAAGCAAATGACTCCAGCACTGACACATGAAATAAACTCTAGTTCTTCGAGACTGGAAGGGAGGGAGAAGCAGTAAGCATGTGGGATGGGAAAGTGGGTGCCAAGTGAAAAAGCAGCACCAGAAAGTGACTCCAAGAGCACAGTCAAGAAATGGGAAGAGGCTGAACCCTTCACATGCCTCAATCATCCAACCCACAGGAGTTCTAGTTACATCAGCCAATAAACTCCCTCCATGGCTCTTAGTAAGTCTGAACTGGGTTTCTTCACTTGCTTTTGAAATTCCAAACTTACCCTCAGGAGACAAGAGAGCAACAATGTCGGGGATGGATATACTGCAAAAGAAAGGCGAGACAGAATCAACCTCCAAGCTAGACGCAGGAGGCCATTGGAATAAGCAGAGGACGTAATCTTGGACATTGTTTTCTCCTTTGAAAAGCAGAGCCCAGACTGACTACCCTCACATCACACCACACAGGGTGACGCCTACTGCCTTATGCTGAAGGGCAGCATGGTTCAAGTCACTATTGCAACTCCCTCAAAATGCTAACTTCTCAGCCTCGAATTAAACCAAAGAACAGGAGATTAAGGAGCATGGGTGCCAAAGAGCGTAGTTATGACCTTTTCCCAGTAGGTGGCACCCCTGCACCAGGGAGACACATGGGGGTTAAACCGACTAGAATTAGGACCCTTCCTTAAAAGCTAAGTATTAATGGTTTGGATGATATTTCAGAGTGAGAAAGAAGAAATGTAAGAAAAATCCAGTACAGCCAACATTTATTTAGCAGCTACTCTGTATTTAACACTGAACTGTTTTGTCCTAAGGATTCAAATAAAATCTCAAATACATGACCTTATAAATCTAAGTCATGTTGAGAAGCCAACCCCTACAAAAGCATCATGTCCATTACAAGAGGGTAAATAGCACTGATGGTTTGTGACACAGGCTACAAGGACCATAGAAGTCCTCACGGACCTGAGGTTAGAAGAGTCACTCTGGACCATTCATTCCACGGATGAGGAAACCAAGACTCGAAAGGTTGTACAGTGACCTCAGGATCCCAGGGGAAACCAAGGACTCGCTGTAGACATGGGTTCTGACCACGACTTGACTACTGGGTTCAAATTTATGAAGTGACCCAAGGGGAGGACCACAGCAACAAATCGGGCATTCACTGCTGGCTTCATGGATTCTGTGCTTAAACAACCTTATGAAAAGAGGATCCACACAGCCTCCTCCTTCCCAAGCACCTGCCAGGAGTCCATGCTTCAGGAGCTCAAAGGTGGGACATCACCTAAAATCCAGCACATGCCAGAAATCACCTCAGTGATGGATATAACAGATTTGAATCAGTAAAGCACCACACGAGTACTTACACTGTTATGCAAGGGTAATAGTTGTTTATTAAGAAAAACTAAAAGTTCCTCACTCAGCACTGCTACACTTAAGACCAATTAGCTCACGATGGCGGCCATGGCTTACCTCTCTATTCTCCACTCTCAGTTCTTCCTCCAGTCTAGTTTGCCCTCCAGGATCACTGCTCTGAGCATCACTGCAGATCATTTTCCCAAAGACACAATTTTCTCTAGTCCAAATTCAGGCATATTTTCTTGTTTCATTATTATTAATGGCATTAGTTTTTCCTCTGCTATTGTGCTCCTGCCCCCACTGAGAACAGAACAAATCCCTCCTTTAAGTATCATCTGTACATTTCATTAAGCTACATTTCCAGGCTCTTTTGGATCCATACACAGTTAGTGAAGGACATCCAGCCAGCAGTAACCCCTGAGGCTGAACATTGAGAGCACTGTCTACATAGTTCAGAGGCTGAGTAGCAAGAAAAGTGGCCAGTCTATCCAAAGACAGGCTGCTTCCTCCTACACTCATAATAGACTTTTTTGAAAAATATTAGACTTATTGTGTCAACATCCCAGTTAACATGGGCCCCCAACAAATAGATTTCATGATTGCACAAACATCCAAGCTAAGGATAGCTTATGACTAGCAGAGGAAAGTGTTCGTCACTGACCCCGGGGAAATACGAGCAATAGGGAAATAAAATAGGCCTGGCAGATGTGTGTGCAAAATGGTAGGAAATACAGAGAAAGAAATGAAAGACTTCTACACAAATTGGGTCTCAGCCTGAACATCCAAGGGACCCAAACCCAGCTGGGAAGCAAAATATGGAACAAAATGAAGTCAAATAGTCATTTTTGCACAATGGAAACAGGGCCCTCCAAATATCCCTTCATGAGGGGATGAGTTAGGAAAACCTGGCCCCTTGCCATGGGGAGCAACCAGAAAACTCATCTGTCTGGGCCTCAGCGCCAAGTGTAGAACAAAGGTTACTCTACAGGAGTCTAATCCGAGACCTGTTCTCACACAGCTCCAGGGTTTGCATTCACCCCAAGTGCATGATCTGAGATCCCCCAAACTGACAGATGAACTTACAATAGCCCCTACTGAAGGCACCCCAGCTTAGGGCAAACCCAAGTTTTCGTGGAGGAGAGTGACCACAGGCAGGCCTTCCAGGAGTCCCATAGATGACAGTTCATTCCCCCCAAATTAGCAGAAAGTACTCAGGAAACAGAACTCCCTCAAATAGAGCTGGCAAAAATAAGAAACAGCAAATTCAAGAATTCGAACACCCCAGGACTCTCCAGATGACTGGGATCTTCAAATGCACAGTGAGATAAGCAAATTTGAAAAGTCATGATCTGAAGAATTGAAACCAAAAAATGAGCAAGGAACTGGAGTTAAATAACGAAGGAGCTCTTAAAAAGACATAGAATTTCTAAATATGCAACATATATGTTTAATCTTAGTATGTTATAAATTCAGAAATGGGCTAAGTAGATTGGGCTGAATTACTTCTCTCAGAAAACATCCATCTACACAGAATAGAGAAAAGAGATTTAGAGGGAGACAGAACAGGGTCTAACATGTCTAATTAGAAATCCAAAAGGCAAAGCTGAAAAAAATCAACATTTAAAAAGCTCAGAATCCCCCAGAATTGATGAAGATCAATCTTCAGATTCTGAAGACACAACTATATTCTAATGAGGGAAGGAAGGAAAGAAGGGATCTAGTGATAAGCAGAGTTGAAATGGAGAAAGCAAAGAGTATAAAGGCAAAAGAAAAATACAGATTACTTCAAAGCAATGACAATTTGTTATTAGACTTTAACAGCTCCAAATGGAGGCCAGATGACAGTGAAATTGTAACTTCAAAGTGCTGTTAGGAAATAACTATCCATCTAGG
The DNA here is from genome assembly GCA_020662805.1 of Glaucomys volans. Classification (NCBI taxonomy): domain Eukaryota; kingdom Metazoa; phylum Chordata; class Mammalia; order Rodentia; family Sciuridae; genus Glaucomys; species Glaucomys volans. The sequence goes on from JAJEJO010001298.1 coordinate 249,385, forward strand.
ATTGTGTACACCCACAGCTACATTGGCATTCAATAAGGCAGAATAGTATTTTTAGCAAATGAAAAAGTTTGAACAGCTTCGCCAAAGGAACTGAAAGACGGGGTGGATCCCATCAGAAGAGAATGATCTCACACAGGATTTGAGGTGAAATAAGGAAAAGCAAACAAAGAACCTGATAAACCTGGAGAAATTCAAAAGTCATCTTCAGTAAAAACTAGTAAGTGTCTTAGCTTAGGGAATTGAAAGATATTTCTAAAATACTGATTAAAAATTACAGGTAGAATGGAAAGCCATGGTCAAGTTATAACATTCTAATGCAATTCTGTATTCAAGCAGAAAAGGTAGAGCCGGGCGTGGTGGCACACGCCTGTAATCCAAGCGACTCAGGAGGCTAAGGCAGGAGGATCGAGAGTTCAAAGCCAGCCTCAGCAACTTAGCGAGGCCCTAAGCAACTCAGTGAGACCCTGTCTCTAAATAAAATACAAAATAGGGCTGGGGATGTGGCTCAGTGGCCGAGTGTCCCTGAGTTCAACCCCCGGTTCCAAAAAGAAAAAGAGGAAAAGGTAAATTCATTTTCCATATAAGCTAAACAATATACTTACCTGCAGTGTTTCCCTAAGGACCTTTTATAGGTAAGAAATAGGAGGTTATGTAATATACATAAACCAGAAGGTTAAATTCCAGCCTCACACTTGGAATTTACATTCAATTATAAAGCAAGTTCACTTTGTCTTATAACATGAACTAATCTTAATTCTTCATGATCTGTAGTATTTCCATCTTTGGTGATCCAAGTTCTCATAATTTATCTCTCACAGTGTAATGATTTTTTAATCCAATCAAACTGAAGTTAACCAAAGTTTCACTAAAACAAAACAAAGCTTGTTAGCCAATTTGTCCAATTACAAATAGGTGTTAAAATCTCGTTGGATGCAAAGGAAGCAAAACAAATAGGACAAAAAACATTAGCTACAGACATAAAAGATGCAGAACAAAGTCACAGTACAGGAGGCTAAGGCAAGAGGATCATAAGAACCCAGCCAGTTTCAGGAACTTAGCAAGGTCCTCAACAATTTGGTGAGATCCCATCTCACACACAAAAAAGGGCAGGGAGCCTGGGGATGTAACTGGATAGTAAAATGCCCCTGGGTTCAATCCCCAGTAAAAAAAAAAAAAAGTACACAGAAGAGAAAATCTTAGTTTCTTTGTAAAGAGAAAGAAAGCATAGGGAAACCCCTGGAGAGATGGAAGAAATGAGGTAATACTCAGATAAAAAAGTGGGATATAACTTCAGATGCAGAGATTTTTTTTGAAATCAGTATAATAATTCCATGCCTAAAATTTGAAAACATCAATGATTTTAAAACGTCATGAAAACATGGAAAAAATTCCTAGTGAAATTCAACTTAACAGTTCAAGAGCAAATAGGACATCCGATCCAAGCAAAAATCTCTAACAAAAACCCAGGTCTGGATCACTTCCTAGCAAGCTCTACAAACCTGCACGGGATAGGCTATTCTAATTCACAAACAGAAACAAGGGTGGTAAGTTCCTGAAGTTAACAAAGCCTGGAGAACAATCAAGGATCGCTTATGAAAATCACAGTAAATTCTGTAGTGAGCATAGATGCAAAAATATCAGCAAGCTGGATCTCCCAAGGTACACCAAAGGGAAAGCATGACCAAGACGGGGTTCCTACCTAGACACAGGAAGTTAAAATCACAAAAACTAGGAATCTCAAAAATGAAAAAGTCATCAATAAAATTTGACATCAATTCATAACTTCAAAAAAGACACCCAGTACATAGAACCAGATTTCTTTAGCTTAAAGGAATGTTTTAGAAATTTCACCATAAACCATGTCTACTTTCAACCAAGTCAACTTGCACACTGTACACAGTTCTGAAACCACCCTTTCAACCAGACTTTGACTCTGGTTCTTAAATTGACCCCCAAAATGAAGAAAATAAGAAGGGGATATTTCAGCAAATTCTTCATTGGCTCAAAGGCAGTTACATCGACCTGAAAAGCATTTTCTCAAGAGCAGCTCAAACCTCCCAAGTATGGGAGGCCTGATACTCCAAATACACAGCCCTAACACCAGAGGTGAAAGGTGTTCTCCAGTTGTGAAATTTAGGGAAACACTTCTTTAATCCAGTTAAAGAAGTTTCTGGACTGCAAGTCTCACAACCTCAACATGCAAGTGTTGACTGAGGTCAGAGATAGACCAAGTAGCACATCCTGGGTGCATTTAGCCAGACCTTCCTCCCTCTGGCTTAGAGCCCACAGCATTAGTGGTCTATGGAGCACATTTGAAAGTGTAAGTTTTGATGTTCCCATGCTCTTTAGATATACAAGGCACCCCCACCAGATGCTAGCCCAGAACCCTACAGTGGGCTACAGTCCTAACCCTACAGTCCTCACAGTGAAGGTGTGAGGACTAGCCCTACAGTCCTCACAGCTGGGTGTTCTGAAAGGACATTTTCCCATTCACAAATACTACTTCAGAACAATTTGATTAAGCAATTGCATGTTCCTGTAGTTAAGCCTTTCAAGGACTATTTGCCATTTTAAGCTACTTGTTAAATACAAGTTTCTCTTTAACTGGTCCAGTGGATGGAGAAATGTTTCCATGTATACCTGTCTCTTTAACACCTCCAATTCCCCCTTCATGTTTCTGCCAACCTCCAGCTTGGTGTGCAGGACTGAGAAGACTCCACCCATCCACCCTTCCCAATAAGAACATCCTTGCTAATTCCTCAGTAAAAGTATCACTTACAAGCAAATGAAATCCTGAAGATTTTCCTGCTTCTCACAAGGTGTTAGTGGGGAAAAAAGAGGTATCTCATTATTGCTGCCCATTCTGTCGGGGTGCCCACTGGCTGGGGCGGGCTGCGCACTCCGGGTGGCTGGTGATCCCGCCACCCGGAGCGGAGGCGCACATCAGGCCCTTCGGATGGAGGTGCCTCCGGGCCTGACCCCGGTGCCTCTGTTCTGCCCACCGCGCAGGACGTGAGGAGGCGGTGGCATTGGCGAGGCCCGCGAACTTCGGCAGCCGCGGAGGGACCTGCAGCCTAGCCCCCCTAGTCTGCCTCTGGGCTTCCTTGGTGAAGGGGATGCTGTCACCAAAGCCATCCAGGATGCTGTCACAGCTGCTGCACAGCCACAGCAGGGCCTTGGAAAGCGCCCCCAGCACCCCCTTCCTCAAGGACCTCCTCAGCCTGGACTCCTCTCCAGCCAAGGAGCAGCTGGAGGAGAACTGCGTGCACCCGCTGGAGCCATGCTGAGCTGCGACGTGGACAGCGCCCGCCCCCCCAGTCCCCGGCCGAGTTCTGCGTCCTCCAGGAGGGTGGGTAGGTTTGCCCACAGGCTGGGTCCGGAGGCCACGTGAGGAGGCGGGCCAACACTGCGCCCCGGTGCACACTCGGTCCGCCTGCAGCCCAGACCCCTTCCTCACGTCTCGCCCCCCACGCTGGCCTGTAAGGGTGCCCGGTGCCCCAGGCTTTCCGTGCAAGATGGCGGCTGGCGCTATGCCAGCGCGGTTAAAGAGGAAGTCTTCGCCATTGGCCAATGCTTCTGCATGCTCGGTCTGTGATCACTGAGTGTCTAGGCTCCGTGCAGCTTGCAGTCCACGCTCTAACCTCGTGGACAGCTCTCTGATTGGTTGTTGCTGCATATATATACTGCACTACTTCCCTGTTGGGGGGAGAAGAAGAAAGAGTCTCTAACGATGGCCATCGGGTGAATAAAGCTTCTGACCAGCCTACGTGTCGCGTCTCACTGCGGGCAGGGATTCACGATACATTCTTTTTCTCCTAGACATAATGATGAAAACTATGCCCATAACAAAATGCTATGTTTGCTCCCAATCCAAGTCATCCATTGGTTTAAGAGATCCTAGGAATAACACACATTTGCATATGGCTTCTAAAAACCATTTTACATCTGGCTGAAGATATTATGATGGGCTATGATAACTATGCTGACGCAAGTCCCTCCAGCAGCTGCTCGGCAAGAAAAGTGAAGAGCAAGATTTCTAACTGCCCATTTCCTTTCAGATTCCGTCCTGAAGGCGCTCCCAGCACACCTGTAGCATTTCCACTCCGTACATATCATTCCCTCCTGTACCCCACTTGCTGGGGTCTGTTCTCTTCCCTCATCCATGGAGAGAACAATCTAGGCTAAGATATTAAACAGTGGAATACTCTCCATCTTGGGTTGTCCAAGCCTTCGTAAGCTAATAGAGAATCATCTGCAGCAAGGATTCTACCTCATTCCACAGAAACTGCAGGCCACTTAGGTGAGTCTTATGGTCCTGAAACCAATTCAAGAGCGGTTCTAGAAAAACCACATCAAGTTTCTCAAGTGCCCACTGGAGTGGCAGGGCGTAGTGACTCGTGCTGGAATCACAAGTGGAAAATCCTAAAAATGGATCACTCTGAGAAGTTGTCAGGGAGTGTCAGACAGTAAGCATTTCCTGTGGGCCACTTATGGACCTAGGAGAGGCAGCAGGACTGGACTGTCCCAAGAGGACCCTGGAAGAAGGGATGTTCCCAAGAAGTAGATGGCTGAGAACTCACTGCTAGGAGGGAATCCGCATGGCCATGTGGAGGAGCCATAGCCTGTGCTCAGAAAAGGCTGCTGAGAGAGGAATGGCGGCTCAGGTAGGGAGAGGGGTCAGAACATCGAAAACAAGTCTTCAACATGGGAACAAGCTTGGGCATCAGAGAAACCCCCAACTCCATGAAATTCAGACTCTGACGTGCATTTCATCAGTTGTTCAGAATCTCACAAGGATGCATGCCCTAAATAGCTGCCCTAAAGGAATAAAGGGCCCCAATAAAACCTCTCAGCAGAGATTGACAGGTGTTATGTAGCAATACTTCCAAAACTATCCTTTCTGATGCAGGCCTGGTGTGTAGCCCTCTGTCGCTGATGAGGTGCCAAAGATTTCAGTCAGCCAGGCTGCGAATGGGACCAGCATCACGTGAACATGGAGGACCTTGACAACGTCCAGGTTCCAGATACATTTCCTCCCAGAAAGTTTAAGTCCACGTGAACCCCTGATCAAGCACTGGGGACCACCAGTCTGAGCAAAACTTGCAACCACCCTGGTCGTTGTATGGGTCCAAGAATGGGAGCATGAATTCCAGAAGAATCTGCTGAGTAGATTTTATCTAATAATAGAAATGGTGACTAAAGCAAAAAGCCAATGTCAGACGCTTCACAAAAACTGTGGTAACAGTTTCCCAGACCTTTTTCTTTAATCTCTATTTACATTTGGCTTCGTTTCTGCCTAAAAATATCCAGCATGGATTCAATAACAGTAAATTCAGCCTTAAAATGTTCAACAATAAAACGGAGGTTATTAAAAGCAAGCCCCACATATAATTATTCCATATTAGTTTAATGGCTGTACAGTTAGTGATATGGGAAATGTCCACTATATAATTTTAAGTGATAAAAACAAAAGTTGGTCAATGGGTACTTAATTATGTCTAGATAGAGGTTCTGGAGTGCTGAAGCAAGTATAGATGGCCATAATGCACTAAAAGCTAGTAGCATCTTGAATGTTTTGACCATTTAAAAAATGTGAATATGAGAATGTATGTACTCCGATTTAAATATTATACCATGTATACATGCATTGAAACAAGGTACCCCAAGACTATGTACGATTTTACTTTACACATCAGTTAAAATACATAAAAATTCTGGCACTGGGAGCATAGCTCATGTCTGGCATGTGCAAGGCCCTGTGTTTCATCCTTAATAAAAAAAGGTATTTTAATTTGAAAATTTTGAGAATATATATCACAGGATCTCAACAAGAAGGAGAGATGCTGGAACAATAACATCATCTCTGACCCAATTAGTTGAATTGCTTTTATCCTTCCTAGTGTTCTATAACTTTTCACAGTCAGCATTTTGCTTTTGCAATCAACTTAACTCTGCCAGACTTGCTCTGAATAGCTGGACCACAGGTAACTGTTCATCACCTGAGTCCCAAGACAAAAGAAAATGCACACATTACAGACCTGTCCTTCCAAATGTGAGTGATCACCTCCACTTTAGAATGCACCACCAAGCTACATCTTCAGCCCTAGAATGTTTCAAAAATATCAATGGGTACATCTAAGAGTAGAGGGGAAGCACACCGTTACTGTATAGGAAACACAGGAAACTTCCATCCTGCTCTATCTCATGGAGAACAGTGGCCACCAGTGATTCACGCAGCGCCCCTTCTGAACCTGATGGTCATGACTCTGGGCTCAGCGGCCTGGCCCTCCCTACCGGGACTTCCTCACAGCCAGCTTTGTAAGCCCAGCAAATACACGAGGTACCTTGAGCAGCCTGAGAAGCAGGCTAATGTCCCCCAGGTGATGCAGGCTAAAACAAGAGGGACCCACACCCAGCCCTCTTCAAGCTTACTCACAGCTTTTCATTGTGGTAAGTTAAGGTTAATTGCCTGACAGCAATTATCAATTGTCACCCAGTGGCAGGCACCCAAACATACCAGCTTATTTCATCTCACAGCAATCATTTTACCAAGGGGGAAATGGACTCAGGTCAAGGGCCCCACTGCCTCCAACCATCCCATGGCAGAATCTGGATTCGAGGCCCCCCCTTTGGGACTCTAACGCCCATGCTCTTTCAACTTTACTCCCCAGCAACCTCAGGCTACTGTTGGATTTCATGGTAACACACACCCTTCCACCCTTCTAACAGAAAGTAGTGGAAATAGATAAAGTGGCCTCTGTGCCTACCCCTCCATGAAGGCCCTGTGAGGGCAGGGGCCTCTCTAATCCAGGTGCTGCAGCTCTAGGAATGACGGGGCCAAGGCTGCCATCAGGGAGTTCAGAACCTCGTGTTACCCATGGTCAGAAATGGCGGTGAAAGGGTGGTATCAAGGGGCACATGGGAAAGGAGGGAAGGCCCAGACAATCTTTGTGCACTTGTTTTGGTACCAGTTTGAGGGGGATGAAAAACCATTTTTACTCAGTTGGTAAGCCACCTACCAGAGCCTTCACTTCCTCCTATGTGGTCCCAGAGGCAAAGCCATGCAGATAACTTGAAATCCATCAGGATCCACGGACAGAACTACCTCTCAGAACAGTTTCTGCCCACAGAACAATCTCACTCAGAAGTCTAAAAGAACCCATTTAAAAACAACAAAACTTCCCAAAAAGGCCACCTTCCAATGTCCACCTCTGCTGAGACAGCAAGCAGATGGAGGGACAGTCCATGCTAACATACCCACAAAACAAAAAGCTCCTCTCCAAAAGCAAAACATATGTTGCAAACCTCCAGAATTAGGCAGTTTCCTCCCAGGTTCCTCCATGTGAGTGACATTTAACCTCTCGTTCCTTCAGCTTTTCATTACCCACGGGAATCCTCCTAACGTGATCAGGTTCAGAGTCCCCAACATGCTAAAGGTGCCTAATCCTTTTAGAGTTAAGGATAATCATTTCAGAGAAAACTAGTACCAGCTTCCCCTGGGTGTAATTTCCTCTGAAGTTATTATCCCAGCTGGAATTTGAATTATCAAGCATTTCTGATGCCCTGGGAAAGCTCACCAAACATTCCAGAACTGCACTTGTCCCCCTCACACATTCTGGGCTTGGATGGTGCAGTCGCCTCTTGAGCTACCAAGCATCTCTGTTTACTGTTCAGTTGTCCATTCGCACAGCCTCAGGGGTCCCACCTGAGAACACTACCATCTGTGCTGCACCTGGCAAGTGACAGGGCTGGTCCTCAGCAGTTAAGCAGCAGCAGGAATTGTGAATTTAAGGGAAACAAATTCCTGTGTACATGTGTTAGGAATGGTGTAAAACACCCATCCACAGAACCTCAAAGACTGTGTAGCCCCAGAAACTCCAGCACATGAGGGTCAAGGTGAATATTCTGAAGAGTTGATCAAGAACAGATCATTTTCAGACCTAATGAATCTGAATATAGAATGGGATTTCTTTATGTCATCCCAGATTGTGACAGCACTATTCCCCTTCTCTAAAGGCATAAACAGAGCAGCCACACCCAGACTACAGAAAGGGAAAGACCTTGGGTTCCCCCAACTACAATGCGTTCTGGGAAAAATCTTCCAGCTGCTTCAGTAAAGCACCTTTGGACAATGCAGCATGACTAGATGCTGGGAACCCTGGGGCAGCAGACACGGGGGTTTCCTGCAAGTGTCCCAACACAAATGCACACACTGCCTTGGAAACAAAACCCAGCATTTTGAATAGAAGACTACCACGTTTTCAGGTCATCACAGAGTACACACCTAGGTCTGCTTCTTTTAGACCAATTTCAGATATGATTAGACTGGCAATCAGTCACAGAAGTAAATCCAGATTGCATTGTTAATTTTCTTCTGAGAACCAAAGAATTTGCTAGCTATGGCTTAGCATTCCTTACCAAAGGTCTTTTCTGAGATGGACAGTGATTGAGAGGGACCAAGTTGATCTGTACCTTTAAACTTAGCATTTTTCTAGGCAAGAACCTCAGCCAAGTAGCACTTGGTTTAAAAATAAAGCAAAGTTAGTGATAATGGCAATGTGTCTTCAAACTGAAGAGCCATAGGGCCCACTTTTTAGTCCATGGAACTTTCAGCCCTGAGGACAGACACCAAGTGAAATGAAAGGCCAGCCTATTGTGTACATAACACTTCCCCCTAAATCTCAATCCCGGAGTCGAAGAATCAGGAACAACGCAGCCGTCTTTCATCACTGATGGATTTGAACAAGTTTTGCAGAACCTAGCTCAGGGTTCATTAATGGGTATCACCCATCAGCTGCAGCCGTGGGTCTCATTCTCCCATTTAGGCAGCTGTGTTAGCTTTTTGATGCTGACAACCCCGGAGGTGATCAACTCAGTAAGGAAAGGTTTATTCTGGTTCATTTTCAGAAGCCTCAATCCCTGGTTGGTTTGTTCAATGCATTTTGGCCTGTGGTGAGGCAGATCATGGCAGAATCACATGGAGTAAGCTGCTCAGCTCACGGCAGCCAGGAAGAGAGGAAAGGGCCCAGGATCCCAATATCCTCTCCAAAGGCATGTCCCCAGTGACCTCAGACCTCCCACTAGGCCCCACTTCTACGTTCCACCTGGTCTGCAAGGCTACACACCAGGCCTTCAACACATGGGTTCTTGCGGGACATTCAAAATCCAAATTATAGAAGCACAGATCTAGCCTAAGCCCATCAGCTCCAGGGATGTGATCTGTAGGCTCCTGCTACAGAGTTTGTTTCTAGAATCAGAAGTAACACAAACCAATGCCCTTTTGACTTTCACATGTGAAATCTACAGCCCAGAATAAATGCTATAACCCCCCAAGAAAGCTTGGATCTCGCTCTTTTGCAACAATGGGGCCAAGGAAGGAGAAGCTGCCACTGTGGAAGAAAAGCATCCCAATGACTCAGAACCAAGGAAGGGTGGCACTTCCCCCACCGCAGCAAGGGATTTCAGTTCCACAGTTTGATGCCTGCCGCTCACTGAAGGTCCTTTCCAAGAAAGCTCTGGAATAGCAGCAGCATCTTCCTCCTGTTCCGAGGGCTTCACCTCTCAGCACCTCTCACTATGTTCCAAAACCACCATCCCCAAGATTCACGGCAGAAACCTGGACAAAAACTTCCTGATTATCGACCCTTTCCTGGAGCTCTCTCCAAGAGTGCCCTTGTTCCTGTCCCCAGAGCCAGAGAGCTGGCACACTTGCCTCCTGTCTCTGGGGCCTGGTGAGAACCTTCAATGACTCCAGACAGCCAAGCATCCCTCTTCCTAGGAAGGAGGGGGCATCAAAACTCCCTGTTCCCAAGTAAGGGGAAAACATCTGACCTGCTTAATGCACCTGTCTGACAACCCAGCTTATTGGGGGCTCACTGCTCATCCATACAAAAGCATCAACTCCTCCCACGGCCTAAAGGCTGCTGTTTGGGGTGCTTCAAAACAGTGCCAAGTGCTTGTCACCTTCTGCCAGTTTCCACCTCCCAACCACCCGATGAGGCTAACACCATTATTCCTACTTCACAGATAAGGAAATTAAAGCTCAGAAGAGAATCTCCAGAGCCACCCAGTGAAGCCCCCAAATTCACATTCAAACATCACTGTGGCTCCTTGTCTCCCAATAAAATTAAAAAGATCCCATGCTGACAGAGGCCAAAATTCAGAATGAAGCATATTACTGCTTTTTACTGGGCTAAATTTTTTTATATTCAAAAAGTTACTGTCCAATATTGATCCCAATGAGAAAAATCAGAATTCTTACCAAAAATAGATTATGTGATGACTGCATGTTATTGACAACCTTAAGCATTTATAATGGACACATCATAAATACCAGCTTGAAAAGGAACATTATACATAAAACCACCAATTCTAAAAATTATATAGCCAGGAGACTTTACACATCGCTAAGTTATCACTCAGAAGGAGAAAGCAGCATAATTCAATGTTTTAAAACTAGGATAGGAAAAAAATAATTAATGACAGGAAGTGCTAAACATTTCCTTCTGTTCGATGGCCAACCACTAACAATGAAGTAAACGCTCCTGAATATCCAGGATATTTGCTGCTTCTGAGCCCGTTTCTCTTGGCCAATCTGGTGTCAAGTTGTACCTGGCAGAATAAAGGAAAAAATTTCACTATGAAACAAGCTTACCGAGCATGCGTGTTTTGTCCCGGTATGTAAGGATGTGTGGCAGCACAAAGGCCCAGGGTGGACCCTGACAGTGACCACCTGCTCCTGTGACTTTGAACAGTCCCTCGCCTTTTACGGTCCCTTCATCCTCATCTAAACAATGAAGGAGCTCTAAACTGTTTCACCTTGAGATAATGCTGGTGTGCGACTGCTCCACTGATGTCCCCTCTTCCATGTGGAAATCCAGACAAGGCCTGAAACCACGGATGACAGCCAGTCCTCAGGCACTGCTCTGCAAGTCTGCTTGCTCCCTAGGCACAGTGCCCAGGGAAAAGAGATCAAGGCTGAGCCACTAAGCAGAAAGCCAGTCAGTGCCATCAAGAGACAGGAAACAGGTTTTAAGGACTTGTTAAATGATTTAAACGGTTTCTCTCAGCAAGTTCAATGGGGACCAGATGGTACATCCTCTAGGCTTTACAAGCTACAGGGTATCATTTTAACAACTCGACTCCAGCACCACAGTGGGAAAGCAGCCACAGACACCATGTAAAGGAATGTGGCTACATTCCAATAAAACTTTATTTACAAAAACAGGCACAGTCAGATCCAGCCAGGAGCTGGTTTTGCTGACTCCCAAGAGGATGATTCCTGAGTCAATATCTCAAAGGCCAAAGGGGCTGCAGAATCCACTGACATCAGCTGTTGGCCGAAGCTCATCTCTGAAGTTGCTGGACTCTGGCTCCTAAGTGCTGCCACAAGCCAGACACTGCAGCCCATCTGAGCACCCCAGGGACAAACACTACCACTTTGAGAGCAAAGAGAACACCACCCTTTCTATGAGGTCTGATAGCAAGTCTGGGATGTTTTCACAAACCCGTTCATTCCAAACGTTGACTATACTGCAATGTGGTAACCAGCGTTACAAAGCACGAGGGGGCAGCAGGAAGATGGTGTAAATATTACTGCTCCTTTTGAGACTAATGCCTGTCCCCAAGGCAGTGAACTTGCATGCTATAATTTCACAATTAGATGCTCAATGTGCAAGTTCACATCAAGTGAATCAGAGAAGAGTGTTCATTTACAGAGGATGGGGAGGGTAGGATTTCTGAGGGCACAGTAGTTGACCAAAATTTCCTGCCCTTAATGAAAAAAGAAAATATATTGTACTCTTTATAAACAGTAGGGAGTTTTTTGTTTTAAACCCTAGAAAGCATTCATGGTTGTCTCATCTCACTGCAGAATAGTTGAAGCATTTTGAGTTATATTAAACATCAGGAAAACAACTGGCCTATTTGAACACTAAATTTTCTTGGTAACTGCTAGCTTCCAATATATTTTAAACGGAAGGAGGTTAACTTACCTTCTAGAGAACCACTGCTTTAAATTGGTCTTAAAAGAATTTAATATCACTGCTCTGTGGATTTCAAGTCATTAGTTTTTGTTCTTTATGGTCAAGAATAGCATCCAGGCCTCATTATTTGCATGTGCACCTAGTGGGCAATTATTTGACTAATATATTTTAAGAGGTCAGCATTTTTAATGGTGAAGCTGTAAACAAGGCTTATTTTGTCTAAAGAGCCACTTCTCATCCACCAGATGCTAATTTTGCAAGACTCCAGTACTATAGAAATTACTCAGCCAGGCACAGTGGCACAGGGTAATCCTAGCAACTTGGGAGGCAGGAGGATAGCAAGTTCAAGGCGAGCTTTAGCAACTTAGCAAGACCTTGTCTCAAACTAAAGGAATAGGGATGTAGCTCAGTGGTCAAGCACTCCTGGGTTCAATACCTAGTACTAAGGGGAAAGAAATTGCTTGGTGTTAGTTTGTACAAACATGGCCATGAACTTTGATTATAGACAGGACCAAAACCTCTATCAGGATGCTCCAGCATCCAGAGACCACCACCATCATTTGCCATTGGGTAAGCCCAGAGATCCCAGCAGGCAGGGGAAAAAAAAATTACAACTGGGAAGATAAACATGGTCGCTTCAGAGGCATTAAAGCACCCTCACTGATTGCCCACAGTCAGGTTTCAGCCTCCCAAGTCTCCATTCCTTCTCTTGCAAAGCCTAAAATTCTATCTTGAGCATTCCATTTCCTTGGTCCAATCATCTCTACAAGTGCTTTGTAAAAAATCAAGTCACCTCAAAAAGCCACCAATCACATGTGCATGATGCAATCTGAATTACTTCAGAGTCAGCCAAGCAACCTGGCCAAGCTTCCAGGGAAGACCCAAGAAGGGTTTTTGAGTGGAGGGAATATGTCAAGGGCTCAGGCAGGTCCTTCTGCAGTGTGGGATGCTCAACACCTGGGGAACAGCAAGAAAAGGGCCACATGAAGAAACCCTCAAGAGGAGAAATGGAGACCCCAAAGATTAACCTCTTCTCCATTTCTATCGTACCCGATCAGGGAGAACACGCAGTTCTCACACATGGTGGACCACAATCCTACGACAGTTTTTACAGAGAGCACTGCTTTCCTGGATGCTTCAGTAGCTGAGCCTTAAGACTACCGAGGACACCAACCTTTAGACCTTTAAAAACTAAACCTAAGGAGGTGAAAGAGGGACTGGGGCTCAGAGGCAGAGTCTTGCCTAACATATGTGAGGCACTGGATTCAATCCTCAGCACCACATAAAAATAAATAAAGCCATGCTGTCCATGTACAACTACAAAAAAAAGCAAAAGAATAGATTCACTCAAGACTCTTTGTAATTTGGTGGTCAGTGCGCTCATCTGAGAGGTGGAGAGCCCTGTGTGGTGACTACCTCTCCTCTCATGGCTACTGTGAGGATTTAATGAATTCAGACATGGAATGAACAGTCAACGGGACCAGGCACCCAAGTCCTAAATAAGCACTACTGGATTCTACTGTTGTACACATCGTTATATTCCCAGAATCAAGGCATCATGCTCAAGGCTGGATGTATAATCAAAGACTCAGTCACCAATTTTTACTTCCATTAGTACTATATTGGTGCCCATATCCCTAATTTTTTTTTTAAGTCTTTTAAAATGGACAAGAGAAACAGCCCAAGCCCATGCATGCCACTTGCTCCTATAGGGGATCCATTTATATCAGAGCGACTGGGGTCCTGAAATCAGAATTCAGGGTATTCTGATCTCTGTGAAGAAAGGATCTGTGTAAATAGTGAGAATTACTTCACTAGGAAGTGTTTAAAGAAAATGGAGCCTCCCACACGGAAGTTGGAGTACATTCCCAAAATGCTCTCGATAATGTTAAATCTAAAGAATACATGCGATTTTTTATAGGAATCAATTTTGAATAAAAGAAGCCGGAATAGAGATTGCCACATCTACCACCACAGATGTTTTCAACAACCAATTCTTTCAAGTGCAGCGTGCGCCCTCTCTCAGGCACCAAATGCTGGGGAGATGGGCAGGTGGAAATCTGCTCCCAGAATTTCTAAATGTTTACAAAGAGTGATTTGGTCGCATGTTTAGCAACTTTTATGCTTGGCTTGGCACTGAGAAAAGTTATAACAAAACCCATCAAGCCTAACTAATTAAATTGGCCGAGTCTTTGATGTGCCTGACCACTGACTGTACCAGGATTCCTAAAGCACCTGGGTCCCAGGGATGCGCAGCAGGGCCTGGCTGCAGCACCTATCGATACTTGACTATTCTGTTGACATGCAGAGGGGTGAGAAAGTCCATTCTGAGTAGACGGAATAGAAACTTTTCCCACCACCAACCAACTGCATGATCAAGCATGCAAGAGCTCCTTGGGGAGTAGTTCTAAGGTGTGTGTGTCATCAAGTCCTCTTTATTCCTAGTACCTCCTGTAAAACATGTTCCTCTTCCCTCATTAACCATGTTTTTAAAGCCAGGTCATGGACAGTGCCTGAGTTTTAGAGTCTGCATGTTCTCCAGATGGCCAACTGAGTGACTTCTCCAGAGTTCAGAATCCCTACACAATTCTGTGCTTTGCCCTGCACACGGGGGCGCCCAGCTCAGGGAGCCAAGGAGACCCAAGTGCAGTCTGCACTCCCTGGGATCAGGCAAGAGGAGAGATACCGCTTCCCTGTTCAGATCAGGGCAGCGGATGCACTCGTTGTGCCCCAATCTGGAAACATGAGTCCTTCAACACAAAGCTGGGGACTACCCAAGTAGACAAATCACTCAACCCAACACATGAGTAGAAAACTGTAAATGCCCTTGAGACACCTTGACTTCTACAGCCCAAATCTTCCTTTTATGCCAATCTCAGTCTTGTTAACCAGTGAAACCGGGGTCTCCTAAATATATAATTCTCAGTGGACTGCATTCCAATTCTGAGACACCAACTTTAATTGCTCTTCTCAGAACTTAGGCCTTGGGATAGTCTGGTATGTTTGTGCAGAGGGCCAAGGGTCTTTGAGCCCAAGTTAAGCATCTGCTATACACAAACTATTCGAACCACACTGGATAAACACTATCCAAGTTCTCAGCCTCAACATTTCTGCATGTGTTCTTTTTACTGCTTCCTGAGGAGGTAAGTTTACCGACAGTAATGCCCACCTAAGCCAGTTTCATCTCCATTTTCAGCTTCTAACAAATAAGTGAAAACACAATTTGCTTTTCCAAAGTGATATGAAGTAACCAAAAAATATTTCCTGAATTGCTTAGAAAATTGGATTCACGGAAGTAATTAGCTGGAACTACTCTCACACTGGAATAACTTTATAATTCCACATCCAAAAGGTCAACCGCAGATTCACAAATGCCCCTTTTGTCCAGATATGGCAATACCTGGCAGACTGCGGGCCTAAGGGGAAACGTATAAACACATCTCTGAACAATTTCCTCCCGTGACTACTCAATGATCATAGATTAAAATTTTTTGTAGACTTCCCCTCCTCCCCTTTGACCAAAGCTATTTTCCCTGGAGATGTTCCAACAATATACTGCTAACATACTCCCATTGTGGAATTCATCTGGAAAATTTTGCAACTTAAGAAAACATGTCAGACATCTAACAGGCGTCTCTATGGACCTGCAGATTGGAAACCGAAAACACACAGTAAATATTTTTGGTCAAATTCAAAAGGAGTTTGATGATTTGTGCAACTGGGCTTATTTGTTTATTATAATTTACTGAAGTTAGGACACTGTTCACATGCATTTGGCTTGGAGGCTAAGGAGCTACAGAGTCAAATGTACACAGTGCCCGACTCAGTAGGAAGTCAATAAATATTTGCTTAACAAATAAGTCTTCTACTCATTAGCTGATTACTCTGATGCAAGACATTGAAACTCTTGGAGCTTTAATTTCCACAATGAAAGAAAGCTATAATAAACTGATTCTCATTATTCAAGTAGTTATGAGGTTGCCACCAACACCAAGGTAGTGAATACTGAACCGCAGATCCTGGGAAACGGCGAAGTTCTCGAAAGTCTGTGGTCCTGATGTTTTGAATTCACTGATCCATCCATAAACCTATGCTTCTGCTTAACAGAACCCAATGAATCATCAATGTCTAATAAGCAACACTGAAGTCACAGTGACTAGCATCAGAACGCACGTCTCAACAAAGCTAATCTAGCATGTGATTGCCCTTCAAGGAACATCACAACCTTCCTGCAATTAGAACACAGCACTTCAGCACTACACTAGTGGGGCCATTTTGAACAGTGAAGTCATCAAAGACAAGTAGGAAAAACAGCTACATAGACCACAAAAGGGGGTTGTTCACACTATGAGAGCTGAAAACTAGACAGATGGTTTCCTCCCACCTCTGCTGGGTGTGCGCACACACACAGAGGCACTCAGCTCGTTCACAGCTCTAAAGCACTAGAAGTATAGATTTTTGGGTTATTGATTTAATGATGTGGAATACATTATAATGAAGATCAGCTGCATTTTATCTTTCCCTGCGTATCAACTGCCTCCTCAGTGCTGCCACCATGGTAGGAAAGCGACCAGCAGGGTTCCCTTCCCCTTTGTGCAACTAGTATAATTTTCACCCAAGTAGACTAACAATCACCCAAATACACAACCACAAAAATGACACCTGCCTGTCAAAGCTATAGGAATGTTCACGGGGCGACTGTAACCTATCAGTAGGATTAGGAAGCCCATCACATTTCAGTTCGTTCCAAAGCCCAGGCGAGAGTCAGCCAGGTAAAGAGAAAGGCTGCGGGCAGACTGGTAAATGCAAGATTTGCAGGGCGGAGGGATTAACACAAGTAACATATTAAAGTGCTTTAATGGGGATGCAAATAATCAAAATGTCACATGCACAAATACAATGACATTGTTCTTACTGTCAGAGAAATGGCAGGGGAAAGATCCTTAGTGGGAGGCAGACGGTGACAGGCACTGAGGAGGAAGCCCTCAGAGTAGTAATGAAAATACTCACAAGCAAGACAGGCAATATCTGGGCTAATTTCAAAGACAAAGTGGGAATTTGCCAAGTTAGTGAGAACTTAGTGGGAAGAGGTAACATGGAGTGAAACTATGTCCCGATTTGCCTCAGCCAGTCCCAATGTAGCTATTAATGGTATCCCTTTTAAGTATCCCAATTTGGACCAGTCTCTATATTGCAGAGTTCTTTGAGGCTAGGTCTTGGTAGAGGGCAGAAGAGATGGAGTTATGTATTGATGTCAGTCGATCGGCCAAGCTCTGAGGATGTCTCTCTGCACAATGCAGAACCCGACACATCCAGGAGGGCTGTCTTAGGAAAACCAGCTGTCAGGACCATGGGAGAGCAGGGAAGATGCAGTCCAGAGGCCGAGTCCAGAAGGTATCATCAAGGGCAAAAAAATAAGCTGAATGACAACAGGAAGAACAGAAAAGATCAAACTCATGTGATCCTCTGGAAGAAACAACAATCAACTGCATTAACATGGAAAATGTTGACAGGCCGGAAAGAAATGGGTAAGTCCTGTGACTGCAGTTTGGGAGAGTAGGACCTTGGTGCCTCCGCCACCAACCAAGATCCAAAATGCACATGGAGGGCGCAGCAGGCAACTTGAGCTCTGCTTTGGATGAAATGTGTCCAGCCTACAGGGCCGTCATACCACAAACCAGGGGACTCCAGCAGCCCCTTGCTTCTCAGTTCGGGAGGCAGGAAATCTGATGTCAGGATGCTGCATGCGTGGGTTCTGGGGAGGACCCTCATCTGGGTTGCAGACTACTGACTTCTTTGCATGTCTTCATGTGGTACAGGGACAAGCCAGACAGCTCCCTGGAGTTCCTCTTTAAGGGCACAAGTCCCATTCAGGAAGGCAGAACTCTACTCACCTAAAATTGCACCCCTGAGGTGATGGGACCAGGAGGTGGACGTTTCAACATAAATTTGGGGGAACACATATGCAAATTATAACGAGGGCCTCCAAAGAGGCGCAGTAGGTGACTACAGGTGTGCAGAAGGGAAAGTACAGTCCTTACACACGTAGCAGCCAAAGACAAAGTAAACAGGAACAGGAGGGATGGGGAAGGCACAAACCAAAGACACCCACTGAGTAACCCTGAGCACAAGCCCTCCCTAGACATCCCCCAACATTCAACCCAAGTCAAAAGACCCAGCATGCCACAAACATCGCCTCGACACAAGCCCTCTGGCCACTACCAGTCCCAGCCCTTCAAACTAGGCTGCCACAATTAAGTGTTCATCCTGCTTAAGGACTACTGACCTTCTGCTGATCTGGAAGAACCCACAGTGCAGGGGTGAGCTAAGGCACGACAAATCAGAAGACTGACAAGCAGGTGGAGCAGAGCCAGCCACCTCATGGGCATTTCCCAAGAGAGGAAGCTGGTGGGGAGGTATTTCCTTACATAAACCAGTAGCCAGAGATGCCTAAATTTCAAATACGGTTCTGCTAGGGTTGCTCCTCATGCCCTCCCTGCTGTCGGCACACAGCAATCGCACAAAGGTCAATGCAGTTCCATGCATCAGCTGGCACCCTTCTCTTCGGGCACCTATGCCATCTGAAAACCCACGCCTGCTCAGATAGGCCCTGCCTCCACTGCCTCCTCAACCAGGACGCTCCCCCCAAAACAGCTGACTCCTGAGGACACAGGCAAAAATCTGTTTCAAGCAGTAACTGCATCTTCAAGTGTCAATGTCCTCTTTCTTCAGCATTTTAAACCCAATTTTACTGGTCATGGTACAAAAAGTGTGTTGCCCTCTGTTTATACACACTGAAGGTCCCCAGTGTTAACTAACTAAAATGCCAGACATGGCAGCTGGTAACCACAGGAGAGTCAGGACTGCAGGAATTTTTCCCATTTGAAGGGAAGTCTTGGGTAATCATTGTTGAGACTAGATGGAGCAGACTATGTGAAAATTCTTCAAAAAGCAGGGGGTACACCACACCACACTTACCACCAATTTGTACCATGTGAGCCGAAACAGACAGATTCAACTGACACCTCGATGCTCATGGAAACATTTGGGTACCACCCCACCATGCGTGAACAGGAAAAGTGCTTTTCTTCTGGAGGCAAAATAGAAACTAACCTCTAGTGTCAGGAAGCATTAAACTCAAGAGCAACAATGTTTATAGATCTGAGTTGACATGTATACACGCTGGGCCAAGCTCTTCCTGGTTAAGTGTTTCCCACTAAAAACCATATTGCTCAAAAGGCACAGCAAATGTGTCTAGTGAGCATCTGTCTGTTTAGTGGCTATTATGATCAGGAAGGAACTTGGCTTTGAACCAGCAGGAAGACTGAAGGAGTTGAGGTAATCCATCAGTTCATCAAGTGTAGGGGACAGCGTGTGCAAAACTGGGAGTTTTGTCAACACTGGAAGTGATGTCAGGACAGGAAGCGGGTGACCCAGGCTACCCTCAGGGAGATCGCCCTCCTTAGAGCAAAACATTGATATCTTAATGGCCAAAGTTCTTGTGACAGCTGGGAACAAAGGACATGTTGCACAAGCAAATGGTCAGCCATGAGCCACCAACCGTAATGGCTCAGGAAGGTTTCATGCAGGGCCATGAAAACTGCCACATCCCACCTACAGAGAGCTGCTATTACCACCGAGCTTCCAACCAAGCCACAGGGCTCATTTCTCTACCTTGTAAAGCAATGTATACCCACTGCAGAAAACTAATCTTTCTCAGGGGCCCAGGAGCAAAGCACTGTGGTGGAGCCATTTACAAAGGTGTGCACAGGGGCAGACAAACAGCCAGGATGTGAACCACTGAGAGACCTGCAGCTACACAAAGCTGCTCTCGTAGGAAAGCCAATGTCCAAGAGCCAACGTGAGTGCAGGATTCACAGGATGCTCCTAAGGGAGGCAGAGAAGCTGCGGAGTTATCAGGCCCTTATAATCAGGGCTCGTCTCAGTCACGTGTTCCCCGTCATACAACTCCAATGGCGCATCGCCTCAATATTCTGCAATGGACCTGCCCATCTCCTCCTTAGCAAGAAATTCTAGTCACTATCTAGCACTCCACCACGCCACACCAATTGCCCAACTTTTCTATTTGAGCACTCAACTCTACAAAGTATTTTTTTTTAAAATACATTAAAATAAAACCTAAACCCAAGACTGCCATTCAAAGCTAACCTGGAGTTTGGCCTTGAACTGACCTCTGCAGGGGGCCGCGAAATAACACACTCCAACTATTCTATTAGTGGAGACCTGTTTAAATACTACTGAGTCGGGGCAGGCAGACACTAGCTGCTGACAGGTCCTGAATACAGGGCAGTTCAAGTCCCCAGTCATACGTGACTGGTAGGAGGGGAGGGTCTTTGTGGAGAGTGAGAAATCAGGTTCGTTAATGGCACTTCCAAAGAACAGCATCTGTGGAAAGAACAGAAGAATCAGGAAGAGAAGGCAGAGAAGGTGGTCGCTTTCAAGGAAGGAGGTGACGAGAGTCTGGCCATGAGTGGGAGGAGAGGGCAGGCCCCAAGGCTGGATTTATGTGCTGCATCAGATGGAGGAAAGGATGGAGGACAGGTGAGAGGGCAGGTTCAAAGAACCAGGAAGACGCTGACCCCAGCAACGAGAAGGCTGGCAGGATGCCAGTTTTGAGATAAACCCATCAAGGGCAAAGCTTGCATGGTGTCTAAAAGGACAGAAGAAAGTAACCAGGACATTAGCCATGCACGTGGACTGTCTTTATTCACAGGAAATTATAAGTGGATTAATGCAAGTATAATCCAACTAAAACCTGGGACCATGGGATCTAAACTATTATGCACAGAAATAAATGCTGTTTAAAAAAAGTAGTTAAAGTGATTGGAAAATGAGAGTAGCCCTATGAGACAGGAAGAGGAAAGAAAGGTTACATGGAGATTCAGTCCCCAGGGTTGGTGTTCAGAGGTCAATGGTGAAGACCATCATGGCAGTTTATCTGCAATAAGGTCACCAACAATCCTCCCACCCAGTGCACAGGCACCCCACTTTGAATCTGGACTGGCCTCATCACTGGCTTTGAACAACTGTGTGGAGGGAAAATGACCTGCGCTTTCCGACTGTCATAGTTTGTATCTGAAATGCTCCCAGAAGGGTTGTGTGTTGAAGACTTGGTCCCCAGATGGTGATGAAGTCCTAGAAGGGGGTTCTCGGTTCTGCCTCACCTCAGGCCCAGAAATGATACAGCCAGCTGACCATGGACTGGAACTTCTAAAACTGAGCCCAAAATAACTCTCTCCTTTGTTTTTCTCAGCTTTTTGTCACTGTGACAAAATACTTAACACTGGTCTTTGGTAACTTAGGCTTAAGTTCAGTAATCTAAGCTTCTACCTCTGCTTCCAGGTTGTGCTCTTGGACTGCTTGTACCACCATGAAAGGAAGCCCAGCCTAGACCACAGAGTGAGGAACCAGGTAGAGAGGTCAGCTGAAGAACAGAGGCATTCCAGCTGGTAGCCAGCGCCAGGACTCAGAACGTGAATGAAGCCACCCTGGTTCTTCCAAGCCTGGCTGAGCCAATAGCACAGAGGCTGAGCCAAACCATCCTCACCAAGCCCTATCCAAATTACAAACCTGCAGAACTGCCAGCAGAAAATAAGGGCTGTTTTAAGCAACTAAGTGACAGGGTAACTTGTTGTGCTGCAATAGATATCAGACTTGAGAACAAGAGTCTACTGAAGAAATGAACTGTCAAATTCAGCTGGAAACATGAGTCCACTTCTGAGCTACACGACTGAGCAAATCACTCAAAAAAACTAACTGGTAGCCAGGCGCAGCGGTGCACACCTGTAATCCCGTGGCTCGGGAGGCTGAGGCAGGAGGATCGTGAGTTCAAAGCCAGCCTCAGCAAGGGCAAGGCACTAGCAACTCAGTGAGACCCTGTCTCTAAATAAAATACAAAATAGGGCTGGGGATGTGGCTCAGTGTGGCTCAGTGGCTGAATGCCCCCGAGTTCAATCCCCAGTTCAAAAAAAAAAAAAAAAAAAAAAAAAAAAAAAACCCAAGTGTTAGTCATCCCATCTGTAAGACAAAAATTAATCGTTTAAATTTGAGAAGGTTAAGTAACATAATTCTTAACACTGGGACATAGTAAGTGCTCAAACTATAACTATTATTAAAAACAAGGTCAATAACATTTTTGAGCAAAACAATATAATTTATTACATGCTTATTTGGCACTGCCCAGAAAAATTTAACAAGCACAATCTCTTCTATTACACAATATTTGCATTTTTACAAAATCTTGTGTAATCGACGACTGTTAAAAATAACTGCCCTCATAGGAAAAGGGGGTTTAGATCTATGAAATTTCAGCTTTATAACAAAAGTCATTTTCTGCAGGAATTTAATAATAGGTTCTAGCTATAAAACCTAAACATCCCTCAGCAAATCCAGCAGTTAATCATATGCAGGTTTTATTCCAAAGGCTTTTCATTTTCAAATGACGGTCTCTACCAAGACTATCATTTGCACTGCCCTACACACTTTATTATCTTTATCACCTGTGGCTTTCCATAAAGCACAAAATAGAAACAGGATGACTAATTTTAAAATCCCCAAAGTAAAAATAAGATCACAGCTTGATTCGTAAGAAAGAATGTTGAGGAATGAAAGTCCATCAGTCAACTACCCAAACTAAGCATCCCTGAAAGCTTGTTCCCATGAGTAGCTCTAGTGTCCCAGGATGAAAGCTTCAATGTCAACAGAAGCTGCGATGCCAAGGGGGTTCCCTAATCGCCCTATCCAACTGGTGGCATAAAAACGTTCTGCAGGAGGAATTTCTGCATTGTATCCTAACCATGTGCTAAACGGATTTGTTAATTCTGCTCGTCTCCCCTAGCAGCGACTAGTACATTCAATGACTGGATGAACTTTTTATAGAAAAACCAACCAATAGCTAAAACCCACAGCAACTTTCCTGTCTTACACTTGCATACAGAGGACTCCTGAACTGCCATTAAGGTTTCTCAACTCAGTTTCACTTGAAGCAGCTTCATTCTAAGTGGACAGCTCCCACGTGAAGACTTCTCTGCAAAGCTAAGGAAAATAACTCCCTTCTCTTTACAATCCCCAGTAACCATGAACACACACACATTAGAATCGACAGAAAGCCCTTCAGCATTCAGAAGCCAAACAAGAAAATTGTGCATCAGGGCAGAGAAAGTCCACCCGGAGCTGACAGTTAGCAACGTGAGGATAAGGTAGGTTTCTGTGGTTCCAAGATCCAGCCTGGGAATCCACCACCCCTTAAGCAGGGAATGCTGCTAGAGGAAGTTTTGCCAGAGTCCAGACCTCAGGATGGGATAGAAGAGATTAGCAAAGCCTGAAAAGCAGCAGGGTTTGAGAGGTTCAACAGAAGCAAATAAAGAGAAACAAGGCAATGGTAAACAGTACTTGATTAGTTACAAACAGAAACTGAGGGCACACTGGGCAGGCCCCCACTGTGTAGGAGAACCCTAAACCAGGCAGAGGCAAAAGCAGCAGCAGCAGCAGCCATCCTACACAGAGCGCCTGGACAGCACCTTCAGGGCCCATACATCAGCCTTAACCAAACTACTTGGCAGGACATGATTGACGGTCATCAGAACAAGTCCTGAGACATTTGCCATGTCTCCCATGAGGACAATCTTCATCACATTATATACTGTTCTTTGTACAATGATCCCCGGGTAAAGTTTCCCTTTGGTCTCAAGATAAAAAGCCGTTCTCATGGGCACTGCTCTGATCTGACCATAGGCTCTGTAACCGATCTCTCACCAGATGCTGGAAAGCTCGGAGCCAAGTGGCCCACCCGCAGCAAGCCTGGTAAGAATGTTCACCACTCGACCTCCAGGCTCCACTTAGTCCTCTGGCCTGTTTATAGTTCCTTAATTTTCCCCTCTTTAATTTATGCTATCTTCTACTTTATAAACTGTCTTACATATCTGGAATAAATCCAAGCATAAATTTAAATCCACAAGATACACGACTTTGTTTCAGAGGACAATTTCACTACATAGTAATCGTGTGTATCCATCCACTCTTTCACAAATATATATTCTGCATGACCAGGCACTGAGCTGGGCACCAGAGATGCAAAAATAAACCAGACAGATGTGGACTCTACCCTGACATCTAGTCAGGGAAAGCTACAAGTACTATAACAATAAAGGACCTAAAATAAAGAACCATAGGTAGGGATGGGGGGGGGGGTACACTCCTGATGGTGTGCGGGTGGGATGGGGTCTGGGGGAGAGGATTTCATTGAGGATCAGAACGTAAGTTCTGAAGGATTAAGAGTGGGTTTTTTGGTGTGTGGCTTTTTTTAAGTGGGGGAAAACTTCTCAGCCCAGTATACAAAATGGATCACACTTGAGATAGAGCAGTCTTATTACAAGAAGTCCAAGCTACGCTGCAGAAGGGCACCAAAGATGAGGATGGAGACACAGGAGAAGCCAGATCACTCAGGGCCTCACAGACCAAGATAAGGAGTTCAGATTTTGTTTCAGAACAATGAGAAGCCACGAACGACTTTTAAGGCTGGGTCAGGTATGGCACATCTTGTAAGGCTAAGGATTTTACTTTTTGCTACATGAGAACAGGTTGTAAAGACCTAAGACAGGAAGCAAAGAGAGCAGTTGGAATATTCCAGACTTGGTGATGACCTGGTCAAGATGGAGGAGTAAAGAGAGTCAGCCTTTGATATATTTGGGCAAAGATTGGCTGCAAAAGATATGCAAAGTGGAATGGTCTAAAATGGCTTCCAGCTCTGTGTCTAGATGCACTAACCAAAGATTCAACTACAGAAGGGCACGTGGCATGTGTTGTGAGCAGGGGAGCAAGCGGAAGTCACCATCTCTACTTGGAATATCACAAAGATGACCCAAGCAGATACCAAGTAGGCAAGTACACACAGGGATTGCTGAAGCTCAAACACTAAGACTCAGGGGAGTGCTGGCCTACACGCTCCAGAATGAAGTGATCAATCAGGAAAAGAGGGAAATGGAGGATCTAACAGATGACTATCCCCAGGACGACAGGAGGGAATGACAGGGCCACAGCCGGATTAGTGAAACCAGCTAGGCTGTTGCTGGGCTGAAGGTTCTGGGACAAATCTCAAGGTTGAAAGGGCTGGGGGTGTAGCTCAGTGTTGGACACGTGCTGAGCATGACCAGGCCCTATAGCACTTAAACAAGCTTGAAAGAACATCTAATGAGTTTGAATGTACTGAGAAGACAAACCAAACCCCATTTAGTATAGGGAAAAAAGCTGTAGAAGGAAATAGCAATCATATCATATGGTAAGGCTTTAATTCCAAGCCCTCCAGTGTCATAAGGCAAAACCCCAAAAGTGACCAATTCCAACCATAAGATGACTATTCTGGAATTACAAGGGCATGACAAACACCACAGGTATGGTACTGGATGATGGCCAAATTCTCCTCTCCTGTGGAAGGAATTTAAAAGACATCAAAAACTGAAAGAAAAAAATGAACTTATAAGTTTCTTAGAACTACAAAGGAAAAAAAGTCCAAATGTTGGAAGCAGTTGCCATGGTAACGATGGAATGGTCCAGGAGGTATTGAATGCCCTGCATCTTAGTTATTTAATTCTAATTTGAATATTTGAAGCGAGTTTAAGGCACTGGCCAAAGCTACAGCATAAATTATGCTCAATATGGAAAAAAAAATCCATGTCAGTATATTAAAAACAAGGACTGTTTATGAATACCTTTCACTTTGGAATATTTAAGTTTTGGGTTTTTATATTAGGAAAGCATTCTAGTGTTACAATCAACCCTGGAAACTGACCTATCCCAAATTGAATCTAATTTTGTTATAAAAGTAATATTTGGTTTAAAAGGACACTGAGAACATAAATAAAATGCAATTATAAATGCATAAGTAAAAATAAAGTATTAGCTTCCCCTTACAAGCTGTTTTTTCATTTGCTAAGGACACATCCTGACCACACCATATCATCTTTAGAGCTAAACACATGGAACTGTCTTGGAAAGAAATAACCTTATGCTGTTCTTCTGAAACTAAAGGAGTTAGTTACCCTCCAGTGACTGCCTCAGATCTGCTGTCACTACTAACAGTGCTATGGAGTGGCATTCCCAGGTAAAGTATTTCCATTCTGAAAACTGGCTCAGAATTAAGCACACCGGTTAACATGCAAAATTATTCATTAGTTGATGGCAGAAGTACCAAATATCCATGACTTAAAACCATCAAAACAAACCCATTTTATCTGGGGGAAAAAATGTTTACAAATAATGTTCATTACAGGGTTTTGGTTTGGGAATAATGATGAATTTTGATAATACATGAAGACCCCACATTTCTCAGAGATGCATGTTGAAATATAGTGGTATAGTGCTCAGGATTTTAGAATAACAAAGGATAAATGGAACAGACAAAGCAAATGTAGCAAAAAATTATTAAACCTTGGTGAACATACAGGAATTCATTTTATTGTTCCTTTGGAATGCTTGAAATTCTCATGATTAAAAGCTACATGCTGAGAAAATACGGTGAGCTTTACCCTCAAAAATAGGCAAGTCTGTAAATTTTGATGTTGATGCACACTGAAAAGGCAAAAGCTGCCACAGGAAACACTTATCCAATGACAACCCCAACCAGCGGAGACGCTTTCAAAAGGAGCGCAGGTTAACACACAGAGGAGGAGGGCTACCTTACCCAAACAAGCTGGCAACTGATGAGCACCCTGGTGACTCAACAGGAAACTCAAGAGGGACACCTTTGTTAGGACTACACACATGGAAAAGAGAGTTAAAGAAAACCTGATGGCTATCTTGGTCCTTGAAAGAAGCCTCATCCTTCCCTGTAGGTGATCTGGCCCAGGGAGGAAAGCTTTTAAACAGCTAAATGGTGTTGCTGTCTTGTTTCACCATTTCCCTTGTTCTCTCTAGTCAACTCAGGACTATGGAAGCCAACTCAGGGCAGTGGAACAGTGCAGTGAACCTGCGGCAGGCAAATGCACACACGGGGTCTTTACGGGGGCCCTCAGCCTGTTGGGCATAAGATAGTCAGGATTCACACATGCTGAAATGTAAGTATGTAATGACAGTCTTACTAAATCTAAGCTGCAAGTGTCAAATCCAGTATGTTAGGGTGAAAAATGAAAATTTTGCAAGAAAGCTCATCCAGTGCCACCATTCTTCCTATTAGCATGAGCCTTGCCAATTGAAACTTAGTTTTCCTTTTTGAAGAGCGGATGCCCCATGACAACGGCTCAGCCCTGAGAGGGGAAATGGATCCTGCACCCTTTCCCCAGTCCATGAGACAGAACGGCTTGGGGGAAGCCAAAGAAAGAGAAGGCAAGCTGGTGGAGAGACGGTGCTGGCAAGGCACCAGCCTGCAGCAGAGGGGCCTGCCTCCAAGGCATACACCTGGGAGAGGAAAGACTTGTTTCCTCTTCAAATAACTGGGGTAAGAAACCATCAAAGGCTTTCCAGAGATCCAGCTGACAGTCCGCAATGGCATCCTGCTTTGAAGCCGATTGGAGATAAGTCGGCCAGCCTCCCACTGTATCTGCACAGCCAAGATGCTCGCCCTGATGTCCAGCAAATCCCCTGGGCTGTAAACCAAGCCTGCTTCCGTTTGCTCTGCTCTCAAGCAGCAAGGGATCAGTCAGACTGTCAGATCCAAAAGGAGCACCAAAGCCCCACCCTCCCTCAACTGAGGGTCAGAGAGCCAGAGGACTTCAGAGGACCCCTGAAGGCACATGCTCTGCCACTGAGGATGGCTGAAGGCCAGGGCACTGAAGGCCAGGGCACTAGAGGCCACGTCTCACGAGTGCCAGACCAAGGTGCTATCTGGTTATGCTAGATCACCTTCTGATCCTTTGGGTAAGACTTAATGTATGGTTGGTCCCTCAGCATCCTTGAGAGACTGGTTCTAGGACCCCTACCAAAGGTACTAAGATCTGTGGCTATGCAAATTCCTTGTATAAAATGGTCTAGCCAGGCGTGGTGGCACACACCTGTAATCCCAAAAATTTGGGAGGCTGAGACAGGAGGATCTCGAGTTCAAAGCCAGATTCAGCAAACTTAGAGAGGACCTAAGCAACTTACTAAGACCCCGTCTCAAAACATAAAGGGCTGGGGGTGTGGCTCAGTGGTTAAGCATCCCTGGATTCAATCCCTAGTATCAAAAAATATCAAGTACAGTACTTGAATTACCTATGCACATCCTCTTATGTACTCTAGGTCATCTAAGACCTAATGCAACATAAACACTCTACAGATAGTTGTCATATTGCTTTATGAAAGACAACTCCATACATGTTCATTATAGGCGCATTTTTTTCCCTGAATATTTTCTTCCTGTGGTCATGCTGAGCCCCTATACAAACAAGGTCAACTGTATCTGAAAGTAGTATCTTAGGTTCAAACCCTGAACACACCAAATCAGGAGGATTCCCTTAACATCCAATTTCCTTATGAGAAGTTCAACAAATAGATGGACAGTACATCCCTATCACACTATAAAAGGAACCTCACACTGTAAAAATGTGAGCACCCAGGTAAGCCCTGTTTATCAAGTGAACAAAGGCAACTCCAAAAAAAAAAAAATTTAAAAAGCAACTGCAGAATAAACCCATTTTTGTAAGAAATAACTGAAAGAATGTGTTAATATACGCATAGACAAGCTCAGGAGACACTACAGCCCTTGACAGTCATCAATCTGGAGGGCTGGGGTCAGAGGAGCCTGCCGGCCAAGTCACAGGATGCTATGATGGAAAATGCAAGGAGCGAATACTGCCATCGTCACTATGGAAAGTTTTAAGAGCATTTCCAATGCAGAGTTCCCCTCTCTCCCATCTCCCCTT
Organism: Glaucomys volans; assembly: GCA_020662805.1. NCBI lineage: Eukaryota > Metazoa > Chordata > Mammalia > Rodentia > Sciuridae > Glaucomys > Glaucomys volans. Next base: position 278,222 of record JAJEJO010001298.1, read on the forward strand.
CCCTGTACGAACTATGAAGCGGAGACCTGAGGGGTTTCATAGTTATCTAATAAACCCTTAATTGTCCCATCTTTAAACCTAAGAATCTATCTCCATCCTCTTGGTTGGAGAGGTCACATGGGATGGTAGAAACGGTGATGATCCCCAATGGTGCTCTTCCTGACATGAAGTCATCTCCTCTAAGATCCAAACCCCTTCGATTCTAGAGTTCAAAGTAGTGTGGATGAGGTCCTGGGTTTGATCTTCACTGCGAAAAAGTGAAATAAACCCTCACATTTTCAAGGCACTGGGTATTAACCACGGTCCTGGTGTCTGAGCTTCACAGACTGAAGCACACATCACCTCAAGGGTGACCCAGGAGCTCATACCATATGGGTGACAACAACCCAATAGTGAGTCAGACCGTCTAAGCAAAGGGATGGACACATCCCAAAACCACACAAGTGCTGTTTTAAAGGCTAGACAGTGGGAACCATTTTTTGAGGAAAAAGGATTCAGTGGAGAGAGGGCTCAGAGGTGAAGCCTAGATCAATAGAGGCAGATAGTTCAGAGCGGCACCGGGGCAAGTCCACATTGGACCATCTCCAGGGCACAAAAACTCCCGCCTCACCCCCCACAAGTGCAGTAACTGACCAGGAGTGGCCCCAGTTTGCCAAGACTTCACACCCCTCCTGACGTGCAGGATGACAGCTGAATGGCCAGAGGTCCTGGGCCAGTACCCTTTTCCATTGACCTTAGGGTAGTCTCCACCACCTGTAATTTCCATGTCCTAAGACCTGAAAGCATGCTTCCCAAAGGCTGGGGGTCACTGGAAAAGGACTCACAAAGCTTCAGGTGGACAGAAGTGCACAGTGGACTGCCAAGCTACTCCGATCCCTTCCCATCTTCACTTCAAACATCCATTCCTGTGACAGCGTCTGTCATACTGTGTAAAAAGTCAAACTCAAATCGTATCGAGAATTCAGTTGCTTAGGAACAACTGTGTGTCTTGCCAGCCTCAAATTCAAAGAAATCCCTCATTCAGAACCTCGTGGGCACCTCAACACACAGAATACAATTGATTTCTTGATCTATAGCCATATTTGTTTCTACGATTTAGTCAGCATAACCACTGTTCTAACACTCCAAAATGCAATTATACATAAGTATGCATGGTATACAGACATTTAGGGAGTAGAGACTGGTTCAAGGACACATGGTAGGGGCTGGGGTTGTGGCTCAGTGTTGGAGCGCTTGCCTAGCATGTGTGAGGCACTGGGTTCGATTCTCAGCACCACATATAAATAAATGAATAAAATAAAGGTCTATCAACATCTAAAAAATTATTTTAAAAAAAAAGGACATATGGTAAATACAGAGTGTGTTATAATTATCAGGTCAAGTCACAGAAAGCATTGTTTTATGTCACATGAAGTAACTCAAGGCCATAAAAAGCCTTGTGTCTGCTAAGCATGAGGGTTGAGAAGTCTCTCAGTTATCAGAAGGGATGACTGCGGGGTGAGGTGCTGCTTACAGATGGGATGGGAGGGGGATCTCAGCCAGCACAGATTTCCTATCATACCATGTGGGGGGAAAAAAAAATGTCTGATGCTCACAAGGAAAGAACAACACAGCCTGACTCTGGAAAGCTTTCATTTATAATCTGCTGAGCTGTGTTTATATCTCCAGAAGGTTCACGCCATGCAGCAACAAAGCAATCTAAGAAAAAAAAAAAAATGCACCCAAGGTGGCTAAGTAGCTCCAGACACCAAGATAAGCCTGCAATACAGAATGCAAAGTGGTGTTTGGAATCTGCACCATGGAATTTGGAACTGATCAGCTTAAACACAGAACTCGGGGAAACGTTCTATTCTTCTTGGTCCACTTTGACCCACAGCAACCCTGATCTGGGACCATGCCCAAACCCTCTCACATCATAGAAAGGAGATGTCGGTGAGGGGGCAGCAAGATCTACAGGCAAGATGTGAGAAACACCAGCATGTTAACAGTTCACAGATGTGGGCTTTAGCCACAAATTTCCATTGAAGAACCTGAACCTGCAGCAATTGCTAAAGATGTCAGACTGGCTTAGGGGTCACAAAATAAGAAATAGAGACTCTTTTCCCATCTTCTGAAAAAAATAGGCTGCTCACCCAATTATGCTTTCCAACTCAAAGGCAATGGTTTTCAATCTTTGCTACATTTTAGAATCATTCTAAGAGCTCAAGAAATTCCAAGTTTCTCTAGAGTTTCTGATGAGCTGGTCTAGGGGGCAGCCTGACAGCTGAGATTTTAAGAGCTCAAGTGATGCCAGGGTGCAGTGTCAGCAGAGAACCACTGCTAGCGCCTTCAAGGAGGCAGGAAACAGCAAGCATCACAGGCAGGGCATTCATAGGGACGCACCAGAGGGAATGTACATGACGTTTTTTATCTCCTTGGCTGTTCAAAGCTTTGTTTTTCCTATGATGTTTTGATATTCAAAACTCTTCCGCTTCCCTCTCCTCCTCTTCCAACTGCGTTCCAGTTAGAAACTCTTGCCAGATTGAGTGACCTCCACACAAGCATACATAAAATTTCTGTCTACCCAACCAGGCCAGAGCACCTAAGAACAATCTCCAGAAAACAAATATCAAAATCAACATTTACAGAATTTGTAAAACCCCTTCGGTCACTAAGAGCCCGTTGATGGATTATGTACTCTAACCTGTTCTAGTCTTTTGTATTCTGCTAAAACCAAATTCCAATACAGTGGGGAGTCGGGGGAGGGGGGTAAGCTAAAAACCCAAACCAGGGCTACAAGCATGCTCAACACATGCTCTAGTACTGAGTTCTGCCCTCAACCTGGGAAAGCACTTCTGCGTTGGGTCAATCTTGCTTCTCCAGGGGACCGTGGACAGTTCAGACAACATGCAGCAGCTGGTTGAATAGTCGGGGCTCTCCCAGGAAAGCAGCCTCTGTTCTACCAGGCAACCTTGACAAGTGGCGAGCCATTCCTCTGTGGAAAAATTCCAAAGTGCAGCAAGATGACATTATCAAGAGCAATCAACGGAAGCAAGGGGGCCAGTTGGAGAAAGACCCAGGGCATGACCTACTGGGCTGGCTCTGAGGCAGCCTCCCACCTCCAAAGAAGCAGGTGCTGGAGGCAGAGGATGACACAACTTCCATCCTACACCAACTTTCACCAGTTTACCTTTATCCTGCCTCTTAAAGCTGAAAAAGTTCAAATGGGCACGTTGCAAGGTCGGGAGCCTCCACATGACTGAAATGTCTCCCACACTTCATCTCACAGGATCCTTTCCATTCCTGACCAAATTTTTCAAGCCTGTTTCTCTTCTCCTCTACTCCTCGGCAGTCCTTTACCTTCCTAATACATCAGATGAATTCAAACCCTCCTTCTTCACTAAATAGAATACCAGACTTTGCTTCTCTCTCCCCAGAATCTTTCAAACAGTCTTTCATTCTCTACTGCTCCCCCTCCCCATAGTCATCAGAAATCATGATTTAGAAGTTTTCATGGGCTTTATGCAACAGTGTTGTTAAAAGGGAGATTAAAATTTAAGTTCCTAGCCGGGTATAGTGGCGCACACCTGTAATCCAAGCAACTCGGGAGGCTGAGTCAGGAGGATCACAAGTCCAAAGCCAGCCTCAGCAACTTAGCAAGGCCCTAAGCAGCTCAGTGAGACCCTGTCTGTAAATAAAATACAAAATAGGGCTGGGGGTGTGGCTCAGTGGTGGAGTGCCCCTGGGTTCAATCCCCAGTACCAAAAAAAAAAAAAAAAAATTTAAGTCCCTAAGTTCATTTATGGATATACTATGCAAAGGGTAATTGTGAAGTAGAATACACATGGAATTTGATGTAGGATTACAACTGATTTTACAACTGTGATCTGGAGAACTCTCCATTGAAGATGGCCATTTTCTACGAGAGTGTCCCTCAAAATACACAAGATCATTTGATTTTTTTTGAATGTGAAAAGTCTTCTACTGAACAAATTCAAGAGGAAGCTTCCAAAGTATGTGATGGATGCACAAGTCAAAGGAAGCAGGCAGAAAGTCCAAGGATTGCTTAAGTGGCATAGTAAGGCTTGTCATGGAAAGATGTAGAAAGGCAGAAGTCAGCCCTCAACTAATCACAAAAATCTTCTTGAACTGACAAGCCAGTATCACTTAGGGGGAAAGACAAAGTTCCAGCTCGACAAAAACTTTTGAATTCCTGGATATCAGGAAACTAAGGCACAATGAATGATGCTCAGTCAGGAGAGCCAAACAATATAGCATGGCAGCACACAGGCAAGGAACCCAAAGACGAAGCTGACTAGATGGCTGTCCCCAAAGTCACCTCCTTGAGGATTCAGACACATGCACAAGGTGTTACGCAGATGGAAACCCAGTCCTGCTCTTTGTTTTAAGATGGAACTACAGGAATAGGAAACTTTCTACAAAAAGCCAGATAGTCGGTATCTGAGGCTTTGGGAACCCAAGGAGGATTCTATTTGGTTTTAGAATCCTTTAGATTCTTAGCTTACCCATAGTACCAGACAGGCCATGGGCAGAGTTTAGCAATGCCTGCTCTACACCAAACCCCTGGAGTCAGGTTCTGTGTGGCACAGAGGGCCCCATCTCCCTGCCCGTTCTCAATGCACAGCCTCCCCAGCAGCAGCCCCTGCTATGCACAGAACATTAAGGATGAAAAGTTTCATTCCAAATGAAGCAAAGAGGACATCCCAGCATTGTGACCAAGAGAAAGTGGATGTGAAGTCTGAGAACTGATGTGGTCCGGGTTTCTGAAATCAAAGCACAGTATGATCATCTAGTCCATGTCCTGCCACGACGAACAAGGAGATATACTGGTGCATTCAAGCACTCACGCCCACTCTTGGTGCACAAAGATCACTCCACAAAGCTAGAATGCTGGTGCAACATGCTCAGGGGAGATCAACTGCAGACATATCCACCACCCTGCTGCCCTAGGTGTTCTACCATAAACACAAATTGCCCAAAAGACTCGCCCCATTTACAACAGCTGCAATAGACACAATTTTGGAAATGTTGAAGCAGCACGCCTTCTCATAACCCTCTGCTTAGAGTAACTGTTGGAAACCAAGGCTGACCTCAGTGGAAGTGAACTGAGCTAGGGGCGTTTGTCCCTAGTGGGACAATTCTGACATTACCACTTGGCTCACAGGTCACACAGCAGAGAATTAGCCTTCTTTGTAATGCTTTCACATTACAGAATTATTTGAAGAAACTTGGGGAATATGCTAGGTTTTTGCTAGTTTTTCTGCAGGGAAAAGCCCACTTCACCACCATCCCTGGTTTTCCTGTCCCTGCTTGGAGCTGTGGCACTGCTTCTACTGAGAAGACACAGCTGGGCTACAGGAAACTTCCAGATCTAGCCCCCAAATGTGACAATCAGATGTGTGCCAAAAATATCTTTAATATGTCCCGAGAGACATCTCTAGCTCAAATTCCTCTACTAAGAGATAAGTTTAATTAAAATCCACAAATTCTATTAGAACATAAATTTGGAGGGTTAGGGTTTTGTTTTGTTTTGTTGTTGGCCCCCGCTTTATTCACAGATGGATTCACAGAACTGCAGTTGGTACACTGTAAGCACCCAACAGTCACAGATTAAGTAAAAGGAAAATTGGTAAGGCTGAAATTAGTAAGTGGCTTCATGGAAAAGACCTAGCTTGGCAGAAGAGGAACTGCAGATGTCATAGCTGTTTACTTTTTCATCCCCAAAACAAAAGCAATAAATTAGAACAGAATGAGATCTTTGTTCTCCAGATACGCCACAAACCCCAGAGCAGGCAGCCCCTTTAACTCACAAAAGCACTTGGGTCCTGCTGAGCAGGAAGACAGATATGGGGAAGCTGAACAGCAGCCGATGTGGAAAGAGATTGAAACGCAAACCTTCTCTTGAGGAAACAGTATCTAAAAGAGTGCATTTGGTTTTTCCAGGTGCACCAGCCCCAGCTTTGGGAAAGATGAAATTAACCAAAGGAAGTCAGGCAGCCACGATTTCAATACAAACGAATAGCAACCGGCTCCCATCTCCAAGGATGCTGCCGTGATCGGGCAGCCTTTTGTGGCCAGTTCAATTGTCAGCACCTTCTAGTCATTTTCTCTGACAAGGCATGAAAAGTGATATGGAACCCTGCCTTGGCCCGTGCCCTTCACTGCCACCCATTCTTATGGAAGGTGCCATCCTTAAAACTACCACCCTCCCCTTCAAAGCCAGCATTCTGCATCACAACAGGTGGGCATACTACCCATGGGTCCCTTTGGGTATTTAAAACAGCAAGTCCACGAAATTAGCAGGAGCCACAAGAATCCAGCACTGGTAACAAGTTAACAGCTAACATGAAGCAGGCAGAGATGAGAACCAAAGAAAAACAGCATCACCTCCCAGAGGAACAGTTAACCTCTGATTTCCATGAGCCTCCCAGTATCTCAGCTTTTAAAGGACACACACTTGGGTAGCAACCGAAGTCCTAGGAGGCCTAACAGATTTAAGTCAAAAGCCAGCATTTCCTTTTGACACATGTTCACTCATTCAACAACTACTGCATCCGGGCATGGAGCTGACCAGGAAGGATATGGCTGTGAACAAGAGAATGGCCATGCCCTCAGAGGGTGGACAGTCTGGTGCTGCGGACGGCCTGATGCAGAGGGAAGCTGCCTTCCCCACGTGCAATTTTGGCCCTTCTGCACAAAACCACGCCCTATCACTGCCATGCCTCCCAACTTTTGTTTCTCACCGTTTCCTCCTAACAGGATATGGTCGGTTGTGAAAACACTGCTTTCTGAAAAGAGACTCCTATGTCCTCCATGCTCATCCTAGATATGCCCAGACACAGGATGGGAGGCAACACAGGTGAGAAAACTCACTGGGTTGGGTTTCTCAAAGAAAAGCCTCATGACTCTGGGTAAGGGATGCACCTCTGGTCATCTGAAATGTGGTAACCCCCAGTTCTAAGGGGGCTATGCCTTTCAGCTGATCTATGGCCTTGGGTAGATGGGAAGCAAAGATGTTAATTCTCCCAAGGTACTAGGTTACAGGACTGCCCCACACTTAGGAAAACATCTAGAAACAAGTGATGCTAACTGGTGGAGAAACACCCTTGGTGTTTCTGGCTGTGGTCTAGGTGCACACTCTCAGTATTGTCAAGTTCAGAAAACCTAAATGCAACCAGTGTCCACTGAGCACCTCCCACAAGCATGCCCCATGCCACATTTACTGAGATGCAGCACTGGTGGGAGAGAACATTCACCCAGCACTTCCCATCTGCAGCCTCTCCAAGAGCTTTGTCTCTATCAGCTCAACCCCTACAGGAGCCCCATAACTTCAGAACTAGTGGGATGCTCATATTTAATTTTTAGACTTAATTTTGATTCATTGTACACAAATGGGGTACAAATTTTAATTTCTATGGTTGTGCATGATGCACATTCATACCATTCATGTAATCATACATGTACATAGGGTAATGATGTCTGTCTCATTCCACCATTTTTCATATCCACACCCCCTCCCCCTCTCATTTCCCTCTTCATAATTGTGAACAACAAAATCCAGAGATTTAAGAAACTGTCAAGGTCATGAAACAAGAGAGCCAAGATTCAAAGTGGAGCAAAATGTGCAGCAGGCTGTTTGATATGATCCAAACCCTCCATGGGGACTAACCCAACGGAGCTTTCTATAGCCTTCCCTCACTTTCCTCCTCAGAGCCCAGTGCTGTCAATCCAATGGCACCACCTTAGTTTAATGAGCTTGCTCTACAAATTCTAAGTGAACCCATTGCAGAAAAAGCACATCAACTTCCACATTCTGGTAGGAATTGCAACACAGTTGCATTATCTCAAAGATAAGTTGGAGTTTCTGCACCCTCATGTCATTTTCCCATGGGAATATCAGCCACCCTGAGCAAGAGCATTCCCTAGTAAGTTACCACCAATATATAAGATATCCCCAAGCAGAACCAATGCAGGAACCCAGGCATGGCTGAGTCAGGTGGAGCAATCGTGCCAGTCTCCACCTGGAGGTCTGTGAAACGAGGGAGCGGGAAATCGGCTAATAAGGTTAGGACACCTAAGATGCTCCTTTAAAGAGCCACTAAGAAAAAGAGTTTATTCTTGCTCCTGAAGCCATTCCTGGCAGCTTATCTCAAATCCCATTACTAACAGTGTGAACTACACGACTTTGAACTCCACTACACAACATCGCGTACTGGCTACAGTTTCAAAGACTTTGGTCTCAAAGCAAGTCTGCAAACTATGGGAAACCTGAGACTGGATTCTTTTATCCTCATTCTCTAGCACTATTTTAAGTTCATGTTAAGGATTTATTAAGGAATAAAATTAGGATGTTTATTGAATACAATCTCAAATCCAAAGTCTGTGTTTTATTGGTTTTTGGCACACAAGAGTATTCTTTAAAGAAATCATTTAATACATTGTTTTACTGGTATAAAACCCAATAAGATTAAACAAACCTTTTGTTTAAAGTACATGGTTTGGGAAAGGAAAATATCAAGTTGTGGGAAAACTGACAGCCACAGAGGGCAACACCACGGCAACCTCATGTGCTTGGTTTGGCTGTGATAAGGTCATAGTGAAGACAGTTGGGGTGTGATTTATCTGAATTACTGGTCCCACTTGAAATGCTGAGCAGACTCGTTCACTTTGAACTCCTTACTCTAAGCTACCGCTGGCATTCCTGCGAAAGTGTTTAAACTGGGGATTCAGCACAATGCACTTTGGAGGTGAAGGGTCTACAAGGACACGGACACTGAGAAAAATCCCACAAGGATGGAAAGCCATACATGTTCCAAACCAGTTTTGCACATAATAAAGTCAATTACCCAAGACAGACCTCAAGGGCAATAAGATCATTGTGGATGGATGTGAATGGTTTGGTTTCTTCTGAAACTGTCCTTGAAATGCAGCCACCCAAATGTAGTCTTCCTTAGATCCCAGGCTCTAGAACATTCATCCCATCTGCAGGCACCTTGGAGATGATGACAGGGCCCAGGCTTTGAAGACAGACAAACCTGGACTGAGTCTTGGCTCTCCAAGGTCTTAGCTTTGAGATCGTGGTCAAGTTACTTAATCCCATTTAAGCCATTTCCGGTTCACTTTTGCAAAACTGATAGTGCAAATACTGCACGGTGGCTCTGTGGGTTAACGTATGTGACGTGCACAGAACAGTGCCAAGCACCAGGCAAGTCCTCTTATTGTCAATATCAAGATGCTAAAAGCAAAAAGGTGCTCAGATGAAACCACAGAAGTTTCAGGGAGAGGGTTCTTAGACTATTCTGAATTCACTAAGTCATTTAAGTTGCCATATACTTTTGCACATCATAGCAGATCAGATCTCACCTACTATGCTCATTTTAACATCACATGTACTTTCTATATCAGTAACTGAAAACACTAATGAGTTCACTTGTGCTGCTAAACATTCACCAAGAACACATGGAAAAGGCTGGAATTCATCCTAGCCCAAGAACATTCCCCAGGATAGTAATGTTACATTACCCAACAGATTCGTGGAGTTCTTGAAGAGTGGTTTCCTGGCAGGCAGGTGGTTCTTCTCATTTTAGGTTCATCTGATGGAAGTGCTAACTGCTCACTCATCTGCAGACAGTTCCATGCTCCTAAGGGTGTGTCCAAAATGGATTTGCTCTACGTTTGGGGACTGCAGACCCTGTTTTCTATGGAGTGCTTCTCAAGGTTCAATGTATGTCTCATTAAGATACAGATTATGATTTGAGTATCTGGAGAGCTGCTCAAAATTTTGATGAATACCCAGATGATACAGTGGCTTCCAGATTACACTTGGAGCAGCAAGGGTTACAGGCCCAGGACAGTCAGTCCTCAACCAAGGACACAGCATTCTGCCATGCTCAGGACTCAGAAACAATGAAGACAGCAACTGCCAACTGAGATGAAGTTACAGAAATTGTTTAAGACCAGTGGAATGCCAGTGGAACTCTCGACTTCCATTTAAAAAATAAAAAAAAAAAACACCCCAAACAAAAAAACCAAATGAGTGTTCAGAGATGAGTATTCAGAGGGGTCATCACTTTTTTCCAAGCTGAAAACATCCTCTTCCACTATTTTTCACTCTTTTCCTTGATCTAAAAAACCCTGCTAGAGCTCACATGCTTTGGGGTAGCTGTCACTGAAAACACATGCAGAGATACTGATGGCATGGTTAAGACAGGGCAGGAGAAATACCTCATTGCTTTAAGAAGTTTGAAAAAAGTTGGCAGTAACAGCATAATCAGGCACAGTAGGTTTCTGAAACCCTGATAGGAATTGTGCAAACTCACCGATTTATGTGAAGTCTGACCTTTCAGGAATGAATGAGCAAGCCATCTCAGACATTTTCCAAGTTGAAGATGCTGTACAGCAGTGAGAAAAACAATGTGCCCTGAAGACTACTGTGATTGGTTGTGTGGGGCTGGAACTAGGCAAGCAATCCCCCTGCCTGCCCCACCAGGTCATTTCACCAGCTGTGTGATCTTGCTCACCCAGTTATAATCACCAAAAACCTTTACCTGCCAAGTTGAACGTCTTCCATCCTCTTACTAACATAGTTCAGTGCTCACCCTCCATGTGACAGCAGATAGGACCCTTCCCAAACCCTAGAAGTGACTGCTGATTCATACAGGTGATGACTGTTTCATTACTTTGCCACCTGCTGAGGACTGAACTCAGGGCCTTGTACTTGCAAGGCAAGCACTCCACTGAGCTATATCGCCAACCCCTGATGGTACTTTTGACCCACTAAAATTGACCAGCCCTGGAGCCACTTTACATTTGAAGCTTTGAACTCCTGGAATAAAATTGCCTGCAGCCAAAAGCGTTATCTGATTAAACTCAGCAGCTACAACATAAAACTTCAAGTACATTCCTGGGAATTGCTGCACCTTTTACTACACCCAACAGTTATCCCGATATACCGAATAGTGTTGATGCTCAGGCAGAATCTGGTGTAGGCATGTGATCCCAGCAACTTATGTAGTATCATTAAAAGGCAAGCAATCAAGTTTACAGGTGTGCGCCTCCTCCATCCAGAGACTGGAACAGAAGTCAAGAATTGAATGATGAATTCCAAATTCAGTCCTCACCTCCAAAAGACTAAGCACAAAGCCATGGTTCTCCCCTTTGGGAGGGAACATCCAACTGTTCTTACGTACTACTGACCATAGGAGTCACCTAGGGAGCATTATGAAACTAGATTCCTTAGACCCACTAGTTCTAACAAGCACCCAAGTGACAGATATAATATTCAGGTGTGTTGGACCACATTTTCAGAAGAACCATTTTTCTGCAGCCAACAATCTTGACATTTGTTATTTTCACTGGAAAACAACATCAACCACCCACAATTCTCCCCCACAGGACTTGTCAGTGATATACTGTCCTGGCACAGGTCAAAAGACAGCCAAGCGCAAGTATGTGCAAGTATTTCCTTGTTGACTTTTTTTCAGAACAAAACGCAAAAGCACAAGAAGTCATTCGTCTTCGCCATGCTCCCGTTTACACCCACAGTACAACCCACTCTCCTTCATGGACTTGCAACTTTCCCTTCCGTCCTCCACCACGCAAGAATTTCAGGGAGCGAAAATCATTCCCAGGATTTCAGGACACACTCCAGATGCAACTCCGTTGTCCTGCATTGCTCGGGCCCATACCTAACAAAGGTTCGCACCAAGGAGAAGACACCGAGCGCGTTTCGGTATAAACAGCCCCAGTCCGGGAGCGCGTCTCCACACCGCCCCTCTACTGCGCGGCGTGCAGGGTGCGCAGCGGCGGACCCCGCAGAGCCCCGAGCTTACCTGAAACACGTCGTGACTTCTCCCGAAGACTTTAAACACGGGTATTTGGTTGTAGAAATTTTGTTTTCCGAGCAGATTTCTCTATGAAAAAGTCAGAAAACGTCGTTGGTCAGTGGGAGAGCGGAGGGCAGTGCGAGTCCAGGATCTTGGTCCCGGCGCGCGGAGCAGACGCAGGTCCCCCAGGGCGGACGCGGAGCGGATTCCGAGAACAGGATCCAGCCAGGAGAGGATCACAACGGAGCGAACCGAGTCCCCAGGCGAAAAGAAAAGCTAAGGAAGCGGGGCGCAGGCGAACACAGCGCCCCGACCCATGGGTAGGGCAAGCCCAGGCTGAGAGCGTCCTGGCTGCTACGCGGGAGCGGAGATAAGAGTTTCCCAGGGCAGATAAGCAGCCTGCCGGAGGCCAGAGGAGCTAAGGCGTGCGAATCTCTGCGAAGGTGGGTGGTGGGAGGGCCATCCGCACCCCGCAGGAGCTCCCCTCCGCTGGCGCCGACAGCGCTTACCTGTCGCTGTCCTCGGGGTTTTCTCGGTAGGTCCACGTGTGTCCCAGCGCCAGCAGCAGCAGCAGCGGACCCAGGCTCCGGCCCAGCTGCCCCCTGACCGCTCCTCCCCGGCTCGGAGGAGGTGGCTGCACCATCAGGGAAGCTCCCGGCTTCTTCCCGGCGCCGGAGCTCTCTTCCCGCCCGGCGGTCGGGATCCTCCGTGGCCGCCGCTTTTCCTCTCCCCGGCAGGGGGCGCCAGAGAGTGGGGGCGTTTGCACCACCTGTGCAACGGGCAGGGGCTGATAGGGTTACTGGGCTGGGGGTGTCGGATTGGAAGTCCCGCTACCGAGTACAAACTCAAAAGAGAGGCTGTTTAACCGCCGGCGTGAGGATCCCAGGACCTGGGCTTCCAGTTGGGACGTTGAAGCTGGATTGACAGACCGGCTTGACTTGGCCCCGGGGCTGCGCCCTCCGCCTTTCCTCTGGGAGAGTAGCGCTGGGTGGGGAAAGCAGGCGGTTGTTTGTATTTTGCATCAGGGTCGCACGCCTAAGGAGGAGGAGCCGATTCTCACCCCGGGAAAGGGGAGGGGAGGAGAGGGATTAATATGCTTCCTTCCTGTCTTCAGTTGATTTCCAAAGCCTAGGGTCAAGCTGATGTTTGACTTTTCCTTTTGACGACCTGCACCGTGCTTTTCCACTCTCCTAATTTTCCCCTGTAGACTACGGGAGGAGGAAGCTTAAAGACTGGTGCAAGGGACTCCCCAAAACTTTTACAGACCTGAAATAGTACTATTGACAAAGTAGTCGTCTTCACTGAAATCTCTTAGAAGAAAGTCCTTCAGTTGTTTCAATTGTTGGTAAAATTTGCCGCAATTTCCCCCCCATAACTCGAGATCGGGACACGCAACGCACGAGGTTCTTGCCCTGAACTGCTTTTATCTAAGATTTTCCAAGCCACGCACGGCGTCAGCCACGCCTTGCCCAGCAACTGAGACACCTGAGGCCAAGGGGGCGGGAGTGGGGTGGGGGCGCGTTAATCACAGGTCCTGCTACCTGCTGGTTTAGGCAGCCTTGTTCACTGGGGAGGGTATTGTAATTCGTATAAATTAGCTTTTAACACTAGTGCCCTTCAGGAGGTTTCTGTGCTTGTCAAAGAAATTTGTGACAGAGATGTGGACCACAGAGCCCAGCAAGTGGTGGTGGCCCAGAAGTAAATTGAAAAAGCAAAAAGATTTTAATACCCAATCTGTGACATCCCTACGTTCTGCCTCTCTGACGAGGTGAGAGGGTAGCTTGTTAACAAGTTATCCTTTGCACATTGGTTAGTTAGACAGGTGTTTTGATTTACATGAAATTATTGGTCTGCTGAAAATTATCTCACAGGTCACATAACACATTGACATTTTTGATAGCAAAGACATCCTCATTCCCCTGTAGAAAGCTTTGTATTTTCCAAAGTTTTCCACTTTCCCAGTTTGACTCTCACAAAATTCCTTGAACCTAAACATCTCATTTCTTAGTTCAATAAGGTGCCTTTTTTTTTCCCCTACAAAGCTTACATAGAGATGGGAGATGACCATGCACACTTGATATTAAAATATGGCCCTGCTAGTTAAAAAACAAAGAACAGTTGATTTTCAAGTGATAATTCAAGACACTTCAAATTCTCGCAGAGCTTTGAGAGTGACCACTGTCAAGTGAGGAAAAAAACCTGGATTTACCTCCAGGCAGTGTGGTTACCTAGATGAGTGAAGAGGCAGTAATGCCTTTTATTTTTTATTTATTTATTTTTTTTAATTTTTACAGACTTCATTTTGATTCATTGACACATCTGGGGTACAAATTCTCATTTCTGTGGTTGTGCACGATGTACATTCATACCATTCTTGTTAATCACACTTGTACACAGGGTAGTGATGTCTGTCTTATTCCACCATTTTTCATACCCCCAGTGGGGGGTGAGAGAAGAATAGAGGAACTTTAGATTACTTAGAGGGAAATGAGAGGGAGAGGGAGCAGGGGTATAAAAAATAGTAATACCTTTTAAAATGCAGTTTTCTCATTTGTGAAATGGGGAACTCTCCCTCTTAAATATTTATAATGCAATAATACATATAAAGCATTTTTGCCTGGGATATACGGCTGCTCAGTAGACTTCAACTCATTACTTTACACATAAATTATTGCACAGCATGAAAATTGAGGTTTTAGGTTTCTAGCTTTTCACTTTTTAGATAAAGAGGAGCCTATTTCACAACAGTTCTTTGAGTTCCTAAAGAGAGACCTCACTAAGCATGTGGAAAATAAACCCATTCTGGAGTTTATCAAAACGGACCACTTTAAATTGTGCCATAATAGTGCCTGATCCTATCTTGGAAGGAAAAGACCATCTTTCAAGCAGCAGGTTCTATTTTTGTTTTTTTAACAGTTTCTCTGTTTTGAAAACTTGCCATTTTTTTCCCCCTCATCTTCGCTTGTTGTGCTTTGCTACTGTTGCATTATGGATACTGGTTCTACGTAGCGTATGATGCAGGAGTTTAGTTATTGACTTCATTAAATGGTACTTACTGAGCCACGTGTGTGGACATGCAGTCATTCAAGAAAAGTAATGCATGCTACAAAAAGATAAAAAGCAGAGCCATGTCCACTATATGAAACAGTGTGGCACAAAATTGTGTCATAGCTGCTTATTTTTGGTCCCCTATGCCCAGCACCTATGGGGGGGGAGGGGCTAGAGAAACTACTGTGCAGAGAAAGGCCAGATTTGCCTGGGGAGGAATCTCATGGTGTTTAGAGCATTTCTGCAAGAAGTAAGCAACAGAGACACTTTAAAAAACCCTTTGGTGCAGGCCTGGAATTTCAATCCATTGGTAGCTACTGACAGCAGACATTTATTGTTGAGATGGGAGAGGGAAGAGCTGGGCCAGAGAGCAGAGCCTGGGGGGTGAGGGGAGCTGCAGATGGCCATGTATGCAGACCAGTTACTGAAAAGTTAAACAGTCCTGCAAAAGACAGACCTGCTTTTGCTTATGCTGTAGCCTGCTAGTAAGTTCTGAGGCTGCATGTGGTAGGAACCTCAACAGTCTCCTCATACCCGTACTCTCTCCACCACCCAGCAAAACCGTGTATCCCCTGGTTCATCTGCACCTTGCCTCATCGATGAACCCCTGGTGTGAGAACCCACCCCTTGCTCCTTCATAGGAGTGTTGCAAAGATTAATGATAGGGACCTAAACGCTCCTTGGGGGAGGCGCCCTGTGGTTATGTCTTTTCAGCAATGTTTTCCATATAGACCTGTCAGCTGCCCAGACACAAACCAGAGACTGGAAAGCTATACAATTTACCACGTCCGTCCTGGGGGCTTGGGGCTGTGCCCAGGGCTCTTAATGCAGTCTTTGCTACAGGTTGGATTCCCTGGTGGAACTGATATTGTTAAGAAGTAACTGCTAACTGTTGCCTGGGGGTGGCTGAGATTGGCTGGCTGGAGGATAGAAGCCAGCATTCAAAAATAAAGCAGGGGCTGAGGGAGTAACTCAGCGGGGTACAGTGATTTTGAGCAAGCATAAGGCCCTGAGTTGATCCTCAGCACCACTGGGTAAAAAAAGAGAAAAGAAAAATAGACCACAGGGCAAAGAGTACTTATTAAATAAGGCCAAGGTACTTAAAGCACTCAAATATCTTTTCTTGGAGAAAATATGCATAGTCTTAGAAAAGAAAGATCAATTAAAAAGATAATGCTACAAAGAACAGACCATACCAGTTAGGACACTTAATTTCCTTATTATTTAATTTTCCTTACAAAAAAGCTTTGTGATGATTCACAAAAACATACTACTTTTTAGTAATATGTAGTGTATACAGTATAGGGCAGTTCAGGCAAAGGAAAAATCAGGATTGAATAATAAAGCTAAAGTAGCATTAAAGTCCTGTGCTACGCTTAAAGCAGATCACAAATCAGTTCTCAGATTTTCAGAAGTCAGTTCAGGACAATTATGTGATCAGTTCCAAGCACCCAGGTAACCATAAGCAAAGGTCTATCAATTACTTTTTTTAAATGACAGATGTTTCCTGCTGTTCTCCCTAACATGTAGCAACAGTCTCCTAAGTGTAAGGGGAAGGCCTTTCATAGGAACAAGACTCAACAAGGGTGAGTCAAGTTCACGCTGTACTATAAGTGATAGACATGGTAAGACGGCCCTAAAATCATCAGGTGACCCAGATAGCTTCCTCCAGTTTCTGTTTTGATTGACATTCAGCCAGGTCTACTTACAGAATTAGGGTTACATCTTAAAAGTGTTGGAGTGTGCCAGTCTCCAAGCCATTGTGAGGGAGTGCTTGAGGCAAGAAGAGTCAAAGTGTTCTCAGTACAGTTAATGAGTTGGAAAACCCTGGTTTTGGGGTGTGTCCTTTACCTCTGCACTAAGCCAGCCTTAGCTTTAACTTGTACAAGTTCTGAACGTTATTGAAGCTGTGGGTTTCTGGAACTTTCTCCCAAGACAGCAAGAAATGTCTGATTTCACACAATCACACAGTTTTTGCCCAATTTTAAAGTAAAAGCATCTTTAAAAATTACTTAGCCTTATGTACAGAAAAGCCACTTTTAGGAAAAAAGAAAAAAGTGCAAACAATACAGAAAGAGGAACTTCTTGCTCCCTTGGTTGCATGTCTCAAGAATATGAAGAAAAATGACATGTTTTGAGTGTCACATTTGCTCTTGAAAGTTCTAACTCATACACACGTGCGCACACAGTGACACAGTCTAGAACTCTAAGGCTTCCCCTAAAGGACATCTTTTGCAATAATAAGTGAGTGGGTAGGTGTCAGCAGTCTCCTTGGCCAATCAGAGCTGTAGGATCACACCTAGGAGTTTTTGGTTGGAGAAATGTGTTCTAGACACCATTCAATTCTGCAATTCCTTTTGCCACTAATGGGGGCTGCAGGACGTGTGGCTGGAGTGGTCCTTCTCTTGCAGTCCCCACAAGCAACAATAAGGAAGAGCAAGGGGCCTTCAGTGAGGTAGAGCCACTGGCCCCCTCTGTGAAGTCTCTGATCTAGAAAATGGCCTTAGAATTATCCCAGGATTTTTGAACTGACTCCTTGAGTGCTGTCATTCCTATACCAACATCATCTCTGCTTCTTGTTATAGAGCTACGTTTGTTTCTATTCTTTAAGTCTATGAGGAAAAGTGTTATTTAATACTGAGAACGGGGAGATGCAGCTCAGTAATATGGTATCAAGCCAATTCGATAGGTAACAAGAAGGTTGACTTTAACATTTTTCTGACATGAGCCAAAATCTTTTATTGGTAGAATAAAAATACCTATAGAACCCATGCCATCAAAGCATTTGTGCTTTAATATAAGTAAAAATACATTTCCCCTCTCGAGATGTAGGGTTGACCTTATTTCCCTTTTTTAAGGATACAAACTTAAAAAAATAGCATTAAAGTGGAGAGAAACTAGACCTCAAAATCAGATTGGCATTGGCTTGAAATTCACTTCTACCCCTTAATACTTCTGTGATCCTGATCAACTTGCTTAATCTTCCTGGGACTCAGTTTATCCACAAATAGAAAATAATAATATCCATCTCACAAAATTGTTGAGAAGAGTAAAGGAGGTATGTATAATAAGCCTGTAACATCAGATATCATAAATGACACCTGATCTTATTTTTCTTTTCTCTAGTAGTGTGGACGCAATTTTGCTGGAACATCATCCACTGTATCTCATCTAATTTGCTTTCTGTACGGAATTTGCTTTGTCAAATGGATGGTTAAGGATACGTGTCACAGAACAGCCTAATCTAAGTAACAGAATTGACATTGGTGTTGTTAACATTGTGCTTTTATCAGACATTACAGAATGACTAAGGCTCTGAGTAAATCAAATAAAATAGCATTTGCTAGAAAATAGAATATATGCACTTTCCCTTAGAGAATAGCTGCACTTCTTAGTACTGCCTATCTGATTTTTACATATTTTAAATCAAGTTATGCTTCAAATGTGTCCAGGGAGCTGGCTGGTTAAACCCACCTATGACCAATTCTAGACTGGTGAGAATACTCTCCTCACATCCACCTACTAATGAGATTGGTATTTTCTCTTGAGCTTTTCTTTTTCCTCTTGGGGGGAGGATGGACCCCTCCATGCTAAGTCGTGTTCTACCACTTAGCCACACCCCCAGACGAGCTTTTCCAATTGGGTGACACCTGGAGGATTTACAACAGTGCAAAAGGTCCCTGCCTAAAGAGCCCACAGCCTTCCAGAAAATCAGTTAGGTTTAAAGAAAACAGCCATCTCTATTGCAGGGAAATTTTTCAGGGTTTAGTTTAAAGGTAGCTAGATTCCAATAGGATGTGGAATACATTTCTTAACCAAAATGGAGGCCTACTCATGACATAATGCCAAGAAAGTTACATTCCTGCAAGCTTTTAATGGACATTGATAATTTTCCAGGAATTTGGCACATAACTACAAATATTTATGAAGGACTTGGTATGTGTAAACATTGTTCTAAGCACTTTACAGGTGTTATCTCATTTAATCCTTATTGCAATCTTCTGTCATGGATTCTATTATTTCCTGCATTTTAGAAGTGAGAAAACAGGCAGTGGTTTTAATTAAATGTCTGAGGTAGAGTTTAAAAGCAGTTTTGACCCCAGTCCCTTGCTCTTGCCCCTACACTACACTGCCCTCTGGGTAAGAGAGCATCAGGGTAGTTTCCTCCTAAGAGGACTATGTCCTGTGTGTTTGCCCAGGGACAAGAGAAACCCAAGGAAAGCCCAAGGTTCACTGCTGTTGCCAATAACCCTGAGAATCTATCATGGTCCATGCACCAGTACAGTCCTCCTGCAGCTCTTTGTCACCTGGCTGGCCCCGAGTTCCCCTCTTTGTGTATTAGCTGACCTCTCTGTAGCAAAGCTGTGTCCACTGGGCTGCTCCTCCTGGAGGC
>JAJEJO010001299.1:0-77871 GCA_020662805.1 Glaucomys volans
TAGAAAATGGATGAAGACAAGAGGATACTTTGTATGGAGAACCCAGGCAGAAATATGTGGCACAGAAGGGAAATTCTTTGCTGTTTACTTAGAGGACAGAATTTAGAGAAACTGACATTAATTGAATACTTGCCATGTTGCCAGACGTTTTACATGTTTCTTTCATTTAAAATGGTCTTTCCTTGGGTAAGCATTACTCTGCTTTTTCAGGGAAGGAAACCGAGACTCCAAGAGATTGTTAATCACCCATGGTCACATAGCCAATGGGTGGCAGATTCAAAACTAAGGCTCTTTTTCCTAGATGTCTCTACCCTTTGAAACTTCATCCAGTGAGGAAAAGGGGAGGAGGGTATTCCTGGCAGAAGAGAGAAAAAAATGTTGGCGATGCAGTGGGAACAGCATTTCAGGAGCTGCTGAGGAAGCCCAGGGTGTGGGTACAAATGCAGCAGTGACCCAGGGAAGCTGTGGAGAGGTGCCTGGCACTGGTTGCGGGCCAAGGTATTCAATGTATAGTGGTCCCCACACTACCCTTCATCATTAACAGGAGGAAAATGGAGCAGGCGAGGATAGTAACCCAAGCAGAGGAACATGCTGAGGCAGTGCCTGAGTACTAAAGAGGGCAGAGCCTAAAATTGGCACTAGTTTAGGTGAGTGAGAAATGACAAAGGCCAAGTGTTCTGACTTTATGATGAAGGGAGAAGCAAACTCAGGAGGCCATGGGGAGGGCTTCCCAGTTCATGAACTAGCGACTCATCTCATCCAGCTTACTTCCTACCATGGTTCTTCCAGGCTGGGAACTCTAACCAGGCCAGATGCCTTTCAGGAGTTCTTCAGATGACCATTATTCTCTTTCCCCCAACTCTTTGCTTGTTATCTTTCTTCTAACTAAAATGCTTCCTTCCACCCACTGCCTCTTTCTTTGACTTTTATTTCTTTCTGTTTAATCTTCAGGTTTCAAATTAGACAAAAACTTATTCATTGCCCTTCCTGCATTCCTTGGCCTGAGGCGAATGTGTTCTCCTTCACCCTAGACTTTCTTCAGCATGCACCTACCATTGTTCTGCATTTGTTTATTGCATTATCAGTCTTCCTACTCTGGATGGAAAGTTACCTGAAGGCAAAGACCATGTTAATTGTTATCTCCACCTCCTTGCTCTTGGTGTAGCTCCTGGTACACAAATATTTGTTGAAAGAATAAATAAATAAATTACTTAATGAATTGATTTTCAAAAATCTATTTAGGGGCTGGGGATGTAGCTCAGAGGTAGAGTGCATACTTAGCATGAGCAAGGCAACGGGTTTGATTCCCCAGCACAAAACAAAAAAAACCCAAAATCTACTCATTCCACTTCTTTCTCTCTCAATGAAACTGTTCCTCTTGGTGTTGTTTAATCTCTAAATTTTTTTTTTCCAATTGGAGAAAGTGCTTAATTAGTATCTCCATGAGTAATACTCATGATACTACATCACCATTTAGCATCTTCTTTGATGTTCTATGTATTTTCAGCTGGGCAGTGCAAACTCACACGTCTAAAATAGAGCCAAAACTTTTTATTTCCAAAACTTTTCCTCTCCTGACTTACCTATTTATATTAATGACAGTCACATTATTCTTTTGGATACCTAACCATACCTCTCCCCTACCTCCTCATACCCTGACCAAATCTTTACTCTTTATAATATTTTCACAGTGGGTCCCCTCACCCTTATCCTTTATTATCCATGTGGATTATATGGGCAAAGTCTTCTCATTCAACAAAATGCTAGGGCAACTCCATCTTCACATGCAAAAGAATAAAAATCGTGGCCCTACCTGACATCATGTATGCAACAAAAATAACTCAAATGAATCAAAGACCCAAATGTAAGAGCTAACACCTTAAAATTTCTAGAAGAAAATATAGATAGATATAGATGCCTGGGATAGATACAAAAATAAAAAGCAACAAAGGAAAAATAGATAAATTAGATTTAACTAAACATATATTTCAAATGAAATCGTCAAGAAAATAAAAAGATAACCAACAAAACAAGAGTGAATATTTGCAAATCACTATGTGACAAGGGACTGGTGTGATCCAGAATATGTAACTAATAACTCTTAAAAGACAACACGATGATCTGAATAGACATTTCCTCAGAAAAGATTTACGAAGGCCAATAAACACATGAAAAGAGGCTCAATATTGGTAGTAACTAGGGAAATGCAATGAGATAACCCTTTAATCTATGAGGTTGGCTATAATTTGAAAGACAGATAATTGTAAGTGTTGTCAAGGATGTGGAAAAAAGAGAACCTTCATACAGTGCTGGTAGGGATGTAAAATGGCTTCAGTTTCTAAATTGTTGGGAAACAGTTTGGGAATTTCTTAAAAAGTTAAAATCCTGTGTGTATGCCCAAGAGAAATGAAAAAATTTATCCACAAATGCATGCAAAAATGGTCACAGCAGCATTATTTCTAATTATCCTAAAATAGAAGTCAACCCCAATACCTATCAATTGATGAATAGATAAGTAAAATGTGATATATCCATATTACAGAGTATAATTAGGAAATAAAAAGAAATGAAATTTTGATACATGCTAGAGCATGGTGGACCTTGAAAATGTTATGCTAAGTGAACAGAAGTCAGCCACAAGAAACTTCAAATCAAGTGATTTTGTTAATATAGAATATCTAGAATATATATATTTGTATGGATATGAAGTAGATTAGCAGTTGCTAAAGGCTGATAAGGTGGGGTACTGCTAATGGGTGCAAGACTTTTTAAGGAGGAACAAAAATGTTCTAAATCTAGATTGTGATGATGTTTGCATATATGAACATACTAAACATCATTGAATTATGAACTTTAAGTGGGTGAATTTTATGGTGTGTAAATTATATCTCAATAATATGCTTTTTATAAAAGTTCCCATTTATAAAAGTCATTCCCTTCAGCTCTTCTACCTCTAATCCACGCAGCTCACTGACACAAATTAAACCCCCTTTTTGCTCATTTACATTTCTGCTCAACATTCCTTAGTCGCTCCCTATTGAGCGTGAAGTTTCAATTCCTTCATTCTGGCCTGAGGATCCTCATGCTCTAATCTGGGGTCTCTTTTTGACCCTGTCTACTTTTCCATAGGGACTCTGCTTCATCTTGGTTGGTTGACTCTCTCCTTATCCCTTTATCTTTGTGCCTACAGATTCCCTTACCTAGAATGCCCTGTTTTTCTCTTGATAATTTATATTCTACTCTTCTTTCAAGTTCACATCCTTGGATTACAATTTCCTTGTACAATTCTCAGCAGCTTGTTTCTCCCAGAATCCAGCACTACTCTTTCTTTGTATTTAAAAAATTTACCTCTGTGGCAGGAAGAGAAAAGTTATATTCCAAATTATTTAGTAACACAGGCAAAAGAATCAGCACACTCATATTCAGAACTCTTCCCAGAAACAATCCATCTTCTGATTTGGAGATAATTTGTTGATAAGTTCAAGGTGCCAGGAAGTGATCATCCTAAAGTATAATTTATTTAAATATAATTGCAGACTGCATTTTTGAAAACTGAACTCCATCATGAAGTAATCTTCTAATTGACAAGAGTATTTAATGACTGAAAATAAATATAAGAAAAGATAAATTGGAAAGAAAAGTCCTGATAGTCTGTTTTCTGAGCAGTCTAGACCCTAATCCTATATTCTTTACATAAAATTATCCCTTAGTAAGGAGAAAGAAATGGCTTTGGCTATGAGGACCACAGCAATTCTGTATGACTACTTACATATTTTCATACAATGTCTGAGGAAGTGCCTAAAATATCATAATTACTGGACAAGGTCTGATAAGAAAATTGTCTTCAATTCAGAAAAAAAAATGCTATCATAATATTAATAATCATGACTGATATTTAGTTCTTATTATTCAGGCTTGGTACTTGGCTATATTTTCTCTTGTAATCCTCAAACTAAATCTCTGAGCTGCATACATACTTTATTATTCTCATTTCCTATAACTTGACTTTGTTAGTTCAGATTAGGTTTGAATGCAAATATAATAAATCCTTAAAATAACAATTAAGTTAGAAGCTCATCTCTTCATCTTGTAAATAAGTATGCAGAGATGTCAGTCCAGGTTTTAGACAGCATAGTATGACTCTCCTCCAAGACCTCAGAAACCAAGATTCCTATCAGTTCACTATTCTGCCCTTCGTTGGGTGTGACTTTCAGCCTCTTCATTTAGAGTTGAATTGATGTTTTTGGCAATAGGATTGAAGAAAACATCAATAATAGGTGTCAGAGAGTACATCAACTTTCTTTTTAGACTCAGAAATTGCTCATAGGACATTTCTACTGAAACTGCAGAGAATTAGTCATGTGAGATATGTAAGGGAATTCCTTTCAAGGAAGACTCAGGAATGTTGGTTGTACTCTTGGTGGCAGTGTCCTGGACTAAAAACTCTTTTACTGTACAAAATGTTGAGAATAGATACTGGAGATGGCCTGAAGTTCCATTTGAGGTCATGAACAACTAATATAAGTGGGGGACCAGAATCAAATCTTCTGTCTCTTTTCAGAGCTCATGTTTCTGATGGTGCCTTCTGTGCACCTGGATTCTCCATAATGTCATGCTTAATGCGAGACCGGAGGCCCAGATGAGAATCTTACTTGAATAGACCTACTAATCTAGGGAATGCTTTTATTTTGACAAGGACTTTAGACCACTCATTAACTTGAGGGGATTGAAATCCTTTTGTTCTTCTGCAGAAGAGAGAATGAAGCTCATCATGACTTGTTTCTTACTCCTGTTCTTAATCAGATTTGGGGCCGGAGATTGGATAATGCTCATACATTTTTCATGTTCCATTATCATTTATGGTGAGTCACATAACAATTGGTTTTTTAATCACTGATAGTAAACACAATTGCACTGCTCAATTTCATGCTAAACAAGATGTATTTCACAGACACAAACAACATGACTTCTTATTTATATCTGAAGATATATATATATATGTATGTATCTATATGTTTATTAAGTCTCACAACTTTAGCTTTATAGAACTTTAGAAAGTGCTTCAGAGTTCTTTGAGGCTGGTCTTCAACAATGAATCTCTTTAAGTAAAAGCTGTAGATTTTAATGTGGTATTCACTTTGTCCAGTTGCCTGGTGCTTTCTTTTGTTTTCTGTTTTTTTTTTTTTTTTTCTTTTTTTTTGGTTTTTTTTTTTTAAATTAGATACTAGTTTTTAAATTTTTAAAAATTTTTACATTCTTCATTTGGATTCATTGAATACAAATGAGGTCCAACTTTTCATTTCTATTGTTGTGCATAAGGTAGATTCATATCATTCATGTATTCACACATGTACATAGGGTAATGACGTCTGTCTCATTCCACCATTTTTCATACCCTGCCCCCTCTCCCTCTCATTTCCCTTTTCATAATCTAAAATCCCTCCATTTTAGGTGATTTTTTAATCCCCCAAGTTAAAAGCTGGGCTCAGAAATAAGACTCTTACTTTAGCCTAAAGAAGTAACTGTGAGAAAGTCACACCTATAAACCTTCTACTCCTTATCCATCCTTATCCATTAAATGCAGTAAAATTAGTGCAGTGTTCCTAGTGCTGTTGTAAGAATTAAACAATATATTTTGTAAACTATGTGGAATAGTATTAGGTACAAGTAATCTATTTAAATTATTGTTATTTCTTCTGATGCTTTTTGTCTGTTTTTATACCTCTGCCCTATTTACTAATGAATGATTTTCCATGTGGATGATTCTGGATGCCAGTGAAGGATATTCTTCCTGTCCAGCAAACCAGAATGCTACAGACCAGCTTGGTTATCGCATATGCTGGATGAAAAGATGTTTCATGCAGCTTGTTATTCTCTTGGTACTGTGTGGGAAGAACAAAGGCCAAAGCCTTTGGCCTTTGTTCTTATGGACAATCCTATGGACCTTTTCCCTGGTCCATAGGATTGGTATCTGGCTCTAAATCTTAGTTAAACTTCCACCTCGATGTGTTCTTATACATTTGAGCTGCTATTATTTTATTAGGCAAGAGTGATAATCATACCTAACTTACATGGTCATGGGGAAAATTTAAAATTATAAACCTAGCTATAAATGTTAGTGCATGGTATCCTTGGGTAGAAGCAACCAGTTGGGCAAAATTAAAGTTGAATTACATAGAAAAAGGTTGCCATAGGAAATATTCCAAATTAGACCCAACTCAAGCTAAAGATAATGTCTTAGATTCTTTAGAAATACTGAGGACATTTTACTTTCATTGAAACTGTCTGGAAGGTTTACAGGAAGAAACACATTTCAACTTTGCTCTTGATGCTTCCCAGACCCCTATTTTATTGCTCTTTCCTATATTAGGACTATTCAGTTCTTTTCTCTAGATTTAGAAAACATCGATCCTGCCTGTGCAGCAGATCTCTTTTTAGTCTACATATATATCATATGATGTGTGAGATTACCTGTGATTGGATATACATAGAGACTGTGTATTGTAGAGGACAGATGTTGGACAGGGAATTAATGTATTTGGATTTCTGTTGACCAAAACTGTTACATTATATAGGATGATTATCCATCTCTGAGTTTCCATTTCTTTGTTTTGTTTTCTTCAGCACAGCATCCAAAATTCTAAACACATTTAAATGAAATGGTGGTGTTTAGTTAGGTAATTCATATCTTTAATTTGCAAAAACCGTTTCTGAAATTGTTAGGTTTTTCTGTGCAGATGCACATTCTGCAATACTTTTGAGTGGTTATAACTGGCTTTCAGGATTCGCTAGATTATTCTTTAACTGGTACCAAATGATTTCATTTCTGCATGAACAAACTTCTTTGATAAATTTCCTTGAAGTCCAGACTTAACTTTCTGTAAGTCATTACAGAAGGTTACAAAAAGCTCTGGGCGCGGTGGCTCACACCTGTGATCTCAGCAGCTTGAGAGGCTGAGGCAGGAGAATCTCCAGTTCAAAAAGCTGGCCTCAGCAAAAGCGAGGGGCCAAGCAACTCAGTGAGACCTGTCTCTCATTAAAATACAAAATAGAGCTGGGGATGTGGCTCAGTGGTTGAGTGCCTCTGAGTTCAATCCCTGGTACCAAAACAAAACAAAACAAAACAAATTACAAACAGCCTCACAACCAAATATATTACCATTGACCAAATCAAAATCCTACACGTAACTCAGTGGCAATTCTGATCTCCCACTTTCCTCATGTGTCCATTCAATTATTCAAACATTCCCTCACTGTCTTTCAAAACAAATGAACGCCTGCTTACATTCAAGTTGCTATGGCGACACTGGCATTTCCCATTCTTGGGGGGTTTGTAGACAGGTCAAGGGCAGAAAAGGCATTGATACAATTAACTAAATGAACTCCTAGAGACAGTCCATTTAGTGGTCAAAGAGTCACAGTTAAAGTTGAATCAAGGATGTGTGATTATGGACAAATGGTATCATAGTTCTAAGCCTAAATGTCTTCATCTGTTAAACAGAGGAATCATAGTACCTTTCTTACTGGTTGTGAGGATTAAGTGAAAAAAAATGTAGATAAAGGTTTGGCATAGTCCCCAGCCACAGTATTTCCTCAATAAATAGAAGTTATTATTATAACCTATAATAGTTTATAAACTTGGCAAAATCCACATTTGAATTCTGTTCAGAAAAAGATAAATATATGCAAGCCACAGATTGAGTTCAATTACACCTCAATAAAATAATAGTTTTTTTCCCATTGCATATATAGTAACTTTCACTAAGCATCTTAAGTAGCTACTGGTATTAAATATTTGAACATGATACATCTGGTAAAGGAATTATACCCAGAATCCATAATCTTGAAAACTCTCTAAACATTAATAATATAAAAATCAAATTTAGAAATGTGAACAGATTTAAAGATATTTCACCAAAGGTGATAAAGGAATGACAAACAAATAAAATTTCAACATCCTTATTATTAGAGAAACTAAAATCACCACACACCTACTTGATAAGCTAAAATAGAAAAGAATGAAAATAACCACATTGGTAAAGTTATGGAGGAAATGAAATTCTTACATATTGCTGCTGGGAGGAATGGAAAATGGTGGAACAACTTTAGAAAAATCAGTTTGGCAGCTTCTTAAAAAGTCAAACATTTCCTACCATGTGATGAAGCCATTCTACTCTTTAGTATATACAGAGGGGAAATGAAAGCATTTATTTGTACAAAGACTTACACACAAATGTTCATAGCAGGGTTATTTATAATAACCCCAAACTGGAAACATTCTAAATATCCATCAACAGGTGAATGCAGAAATGCATTTTGCTCTACTCATGCAAGACAATACTAATCAGCAATGAAAGTACTAAATTGGCTGTGTATATATGTGTGTGTGTGTGTGTGTGTGTGTGTGTGTGTGTATTTTGTGTCCCCTGGAGACCCCAAACTAATGAACTTCTCATAATCTTCTCTACTTTGTTAGCTCTTAGAGAGTTTCAAAGAAATGGTTTTATTATTTTGTATATTTTTTTTGCTCATCGCCATTTCTGATTTCTTTTGAAAATGTTCCATCTTAGTTACCTAGGTCATCTTACCAGAGACAGACGTTTTTATTCAACTGTTTTTTTCCTCAGACATCTGAGTATCACTTCCTCAAACGTTTTATCCTGCTGACATTCTTACCTTCTAGAAGAATTGGTTTAAAGATATGCTGTGGTAGATGTGAGAAACTATGGCAGACACTTGTTTTTTCACCAATAGACATCTTCTTTTCATTACTAATACAATTCCTATTTTATTCTTGCAGCAATGTACTCACCCTGAGGGGATGAGCCTTTCATTAGTTTAAGCCAAATAGGACAAGCTCCTTCCTTCTGCCAGATAGCTCAGATTTAGTCTGTGGGATGTAAGAAGTCTTCTGGGAAACCAGAATGAGCCCTTCTCTTTAACCACTGCTACGAAAAGGCACATGAGGTTATGTCCTGTATAGTCCCACTCACTTTCTTCTTTTTTAAAAAATTAAACTTACTTTGTAACTGATTCATAACAACATAAAATTGTACAATAGGGTAATGCGATATTCTGATACATATGTACATTGTATGATGTTTAAGGTCACACATATTTATCTCCTCAAACATTTATCCTTTATGGTGAAAATTTTCAAATTCTTTTATTCTAGTTTTTTTTTTTTTTTGTATACAGTACATCACCATTATCTGCAGCCAGCATCCTGTGCACTGCACACAGTTTCTTTCTCTGAACTGTGACTTGTGACCCATTGACCATCCTTTCCTGTAGCTATGTTCCCACTACTTTCCCTGGCCTCTAGGGTCACCACCATTACAGTCCCAACTTCTTGAGATCAACTTTTGTGGACTCCACATACAAATGAGATCATGCAGTACTTGTGCTTGTGCCTGTCCTCATTTCCTTCTTTCTTAAGAAACTTATTTGTGAGGATAGACCACTAGGGTTGCTGCAGCCAGCTTGTGATAATGAGGGAAGAAATGACCAACCTATGAATGTGTACAGAGCAGAAAAGCGTCTTCACTGGAAGTTCTTATTGACACTGTGAAGTGGATGTACCAACTCTTGAATACCTCAACCATGGATTTCTTGTTTTTTGAAATAATGAGCCCTTATTATTGTCACTTTTAGTCATAAATTCTGTTACTTGCAACAAAACATATCCCAGTGGAGATAGTAAACTTTCTATTTGAATGTAGTATTTTTAAGATGTACATACTACCTCTTTGTCTGGGTCAATCATCCACATTCTATGCAGACACCCAGTGGCAGAGCTCAGATGGCTTCTGTTCTCAAGTCACAAGTCTACCTTTGTTCCTTAGCACTTTCCGAACTTTCTTTTCTCCCGTGTTCACTCCATTTCTGCTTCCAATGTTGAAACTGTCAACTTAGATCTCTGCTGGGTTGAGCACTATTACACCTCCACCAAACCCTGAGCAATGTCTTCTTTGAATGTCAGGGAGGTTTTATTTTTTCCCCCAGATAAGTATGCCATCCGTCATCAAATATTTGAGAGACATCCAATCTTTCACCTGAAACTGAGCCTAGCACTAAGGACTAACCAGCCAGAACTCCAGCATTAAGGCCTGAGAGGCAGGACAGGATTCTGCGTGTAGGAACATTCTCCACTGTCATCTCTGCTGCCTCTCTGTGAGAAGTGCTGAAGAGATGCATGAAAATGTTTAAAATTGCACAATAAGATGACATTTGGTGTGTGTTCTTTTATTTATACATATACATGCAGGGAGAAATTTGCTCTTGCTTAGAAAGAGACTGCGGTGCAGGGGAGGGGAAGCAGGTAATGTCTAAAATCAAGTATGAGCCAAGTAAAGCAGCTTTCTCCTTTTTCACCTAGGGACCATGGCCAGGAAGCAAGTGATGGGCTGGAGAGAGTGCAGCCAGAGTGTGGCTGAATTGTTGCTTTTCTTTCACTTTCAGAGCGAGCCACTCTTCCATTCTCTGAGTAAGCTTTGTACACTGATTTTTAAACAGTGTAAAAAACCTCCCCAGCTGACCCTGTGAAGAAGCCTGGGGGAGAATTCAAGTGGTGGTCAGTGACTGCTGGAACCAGCCCAGATACAAGAGGGATAATTTAGTTCAATATGTTTAGAAAATGTTCCTCAAATTATCTTGTTAAAAATCTGTCATTCTCCCTCCTGGGCTGAGAGTTGATAAAGAGTTTAATGAATATGCATTTTGATGGGCAGACAGCCTCTTCATTTGTTGGATTTGTCCTTCATCAGATGAAGTCTGGACAAAGGACCCTTGTCATCATTCTGTATCTATCTGGCTAGAGAAGCAATCTGAATTAATGTTCTGGTTGACCCATCTGCAGAGGCCATGGCCGGACTCTGTAGATGGAAGGGAAGGACGCTGGCTATTAGCATTTGAAGTTTCCTGATATACACTGCTGGGCTGCAGGGCTGGCCTTAGGCAGCTTTGTTAAGTAGGCAGCTTGTTATCATCGATACATTTATGGAGTATCTACTTAACATTCTGAAGCAGAACTCCTCATCTGTCCCCAGATCTGCTCCTTTCTGTGTCCTGATTTCAGTTAGTGGCAACTCCATTCCTGCAGGAGCTCAGGCCAAAAGTTTTGCTCTGGTCCTTGATGCTACTGCTTCTCTCCCACACCACATCCAAGCCCCAGCAAGTCCTATTGGTTCTACTCTCCTAGTTTATCCTGAACGTAGCTGCCATCATTCTGGTCTGAGCAACCATCTCTGCCTTGATTATTTTGAAGGCATCCTGAATCATTTTACTGCTTCTGACCTTAGCCTGTTCCAAACTCTTCTCAAAGCAGCGGATTTACCTTTAATAACTCAAGTCAGTGCAGACTGTCCCATTATTCAGTCCCCACTTTGCCTCCTCTGGTCCACCTGCTCCATTCTCCCTCTCATTTGCCCTGCCTCAACACAACTGTCTCCTGCCTGCTCTTAGAACATTCTGGAATTGCTATCTTCCCGAGGTATTTTCATTTCTTTTGACTGATTGCAATGCTTTTCTCCTGGATATGAGTACTTCTGCTGGTATTTTATCTTATGTCACCTTCTTATGGATATCTTCCTCAACCCTTATCTAAAATTTTATTTGCTTCAGAATCTTGATTGTTCTTGATTGCCACTTGATTGTTCTTCAGAGCATTTACTGTGATCTGATAAATTATGCTTTACTTATGTGTTGTTTGTTGCTGTGTTCCTTTCTAGAATATATAGTTGATGAGGGCAGGAAAGTTCATGTTTTATTTACTGAGCTCTCACCAGCATCTGTGAAAGTGTGTGGCAGTGGTATGGTTTGGATACAAGGCATCCCACAGAAGCTCATGATTAGATTCTGAAACTATCAGTGGACTAATCCACTCAATGGACTAATAATTGGAAAGGACCCCTGTACTGAGAGATACTATAGGCAGATAGGGTGTGGCTAGAGGAAGTAGGTCACTGTGGGTGTGACTTTGGTGTTTACATTTTGGCCCCAGCATTTCACTGGCTCTCTTGATTTCTTGGTCACCATGTGCTGAGCAGCTGTTCTCCACCACACCCTTCTGCCATGATGTTCTTCCTTATCTCAGGCCCAAAGCAATGGAGTCAGCTGATCTTGAACTCTGAAACTGTGATCTCAAAATAAAATTTTCTCCCTCTAAGGTGTTCTTGTCAGGTACTTTTTCAGAGTAACAAAAAGCTGAGTAACACAGTCACATTGATGTGTTCAGTGATTAAGCAGAGGGCAGTACACATTGGTCCATGGGCCAGCCACTCATCTTTGTAAATAAAGTTTTATTGGAATGTATTCATATATATTCTTTATAAATTGCCTATGGCTGCTCTTGAGTTAAAGTGGCAGAAGTTGTGTCTTTTAAAGGCATGAAACATTTACTATTTGGCCCTTTAATAAAATGTTTTTCAAAACTTGCTGTAAGAATTTTACAATGTAGTTAGGGAAAAAAGACTAAGAAATGTTGAGAAATGTTTCTCCAGGAATCCCTCAAGATTCTGCACTTTTGGGCAGTGACACTGCCCAAAAAAAGACACTGTCTTTTTGTTCTTGTTCTTGAATTTTCAGGTATATTGTTTCTAAGAAGTTTGCATAGGTAACAGCCTTTGAAAGTAGAGATGATCTTTCCCTCCATAGAGAAGAGCAAGGAGATTACAAAGTACTATAAAAGATTGACATTTCCCAAGCACAGGGTTTCTCTCTTATAATGTAACCCGCTGTGCATGCAGGCATCATGTGGCCCCAATAGGAACTGAGTCTCAGGAAACCGGCACAATAATACACTAAAGTTCTGGTTGCTATTTTGTTGTGAATAATAAAGCACGTGTTTCTGACCTGAGTTCGGGCCTTCTGCCAATATCTATGAAACTGAGGCAAGCTAACTGCTAACTTTCAAGTGGGGTAAAATTGTTAATTCCTCACAATTCTTGGAATACCTAAAAAATATGTTGAGAATGCAAAGTAGTAGATGCTCATTCTACAGGCTTGACTGGGTGGGAAGAGTTGATAAAAAAGTGTTAAAGTTGATACAGAAGGAAGAAATGGTGAGTTAAAAGACAACGGGAAAATTGATGGAACATATTCCCAGAGGACATGGGAGGAAAAGGGTCAAAGAGTATACATATAGAGGAATAGCCCTCCAGAAAGAAAGGGCCATCTTATCTACCCTCCGGGGTAATAAATGTGGACACGATATTGAGAAGCTGAGAGCTGATTAAACAGGCAGGAAGCGGGAGGACAGTTCAGGCAAAGAAGTGAGCAAATAGAGACAGGAATGGCTACAATTTCTGAGAAGCAGTGAATGACAGGTAGGGAATATAGAGGTTGTTTATAGATGTTAGAGAATTTGTGGAGACCTGAAAATAGAAAATGAAACAGAATGGTATTTTAGAAAGCTTATTCTCATAAATATGCAGAATGTTTTGAGATGGGCAGAGCCTAAAATGGCAAGATTAATTAGGAGACATTTTTTAAAGAGTATACTATGTATTTATGACAGGTTAAAATTATAAAGAGTAAAAAATAAACCAACAAAAGTCTCTGTGTACCCACAATCCACCTTAAGAAATAGAACAGTATAAATACAGTTGAAATCTGTCCCTTCTTTAGGTACATTCCCCTTCTTACCTTTATTTCCCATCCCCTGCTGATAAACCATTTTCATAATTTTGGCATTTATGAATTCCGTGCTTTGTAAAAATGCTTTCACTGAATTATTTTATCAGACAATAATTTTATTTTTTTCATGTCTTAAAATATTTACTAGAAGAATATTATGTTCAATATATTATGGTAATGCTACTATTTTAGCTCATCTTTTATTGTGAAAATCATCCATGTCAAAATATGCAGCTTTAGTTTGTTTTCATTGATGTATTCTATTCCATAATATGCAACTACCAGAATTTATTTATCAGTTCTCTTGTGCATTGAACATACACGTATTTTGCAGAGTTTGCTATTCCAATCAATGCTGAAGTGAAGATTCCTGTAGCTTCTCTGTCCATGTGTGTTTGAATTCTTGTGGGGAAACACTTAGGATGAAATTTCTGTGCTTGAAGTCATGCCAATAGGAAGAGTATTATATAAGACTAGGTGGGGACTACATAGATCAGAGTAACTATAGGCAATGGAAATAAAAAAGCATAAGTTTTATTATTAATGATAATGGACAGTCCTTGGAAATTTAGTAGATATGGAAGACAAAAAGAATTAAAACTTAAGAGTGACACTGAGGTTATATGGCTGAGAATGGGTCAGGAAAATAATGTTACCTCATACAAAAATGGAATTATATGGTAGGGGAAAAAGAGTCCCCTACCATCACAAGGGTCATGACTGACACTTCTGTAACAGAAAATGGGTTATCAAGGAAAAAGTGTGTCAGATTTATTTAACCTCTTACATCCAGCATCCTAATAAGCCAAATTTTATGTAACCTAAGAAACCCTCAGAAATGAAGACTCAAAGAACCCAGTAAAACTGTTTTTATGCTAAGTTTGAGGGAGGAAATGAGTAGTTGTATGTAAACATGATTGGATGAAGATGGTATTACCTAACGGTATTAAAACTGCAAAGAGGGGCTGGGTTTGTGACTCAGTGGTAGAGGGCTTGCCTGACATGTGTGAAGCACTGGGTTTGATCCTCAGTACCACATAAAAATAAAATAAATAAAATAAGGGCATTGTGTCCATTTACAACAACAAAACAAAACAATACTGCAAAGAGCTTACTAATGCCCATTTGTTCAGATTCTTCTGGGCTTCTCTAGGTAGCATTCCTGCACCCCATACCTGGGATATGGGGAAGACCCTTCTACTTTTGACCTACTACAGCAGGTAAGTTGCAGAATGACCTCTCTCAGCTTTATGACTTACTTTAGAGGAGAGAAGTTCTAGTTTCTAGGACCCACCTTCTGGAAGAAGCATTCTTGTGTCTATGACTCACACAGGTGAAGAGGAGGAGTGGGAGGCAAGAGGGCAGGAGAAAGTCAGAGACACATTCCTTGTGAGGCCCTTCTATTCTCCTTCAGTTCAAGGTAAAAATATTCTGGAGCATTGTGTTCTGAGCCCCAATATTGTGGAATAGTATTTACCTAAGGGATATATTTGAAGTGTGTCTTGTGAGGTGGTGATGAGAATTGAAATTCAGGTAATTCTAATTTCTAGCAGAGTATTTGATATTTAAAATGAACAGAGAAATACATTAAATTTATATGCAATTTTTATGGGTGTCCTGGTTGAAACCATTAAAGAAAGGGTCCTACATAAGAAAGTGTTAGAAGAACAAGGAAGTGCCAAGAGCAGTGCCTGAGGAGTGGCAGGACTGATTACATTATTGCTCACAATTATCTAAATCTTCCTGTGGGAGAGTTCTCAGTCATTGCCATGTGATCTTTCATGCCTCTGATGGGAAGAGTATAATAACTTTGGATAATTAATGGCAGATGAGCAAATATGAAGCACATTATGTCTAAGTATATGGGAAATGCCCCTTAACCTAGGTCCTAAAAAGAAGACACAAGGAACAAAACTCCATCTTGCAGCAGAACTATACCCAACTTGCAGACTGCAAGTGAAACAAATTTGCAAGGAGTTAGGGATTGAGTGTTTGTGAAAAAATTGGCATTGATTGTGGCCTAATGTTCTAAGAATTCTAGTGCTAAAACAAAAGAAAGAGAGATGTGGTAGAAACATCTACTGCTCATCCATATTCGATTATCTTCCTCCCCAAATAGAATCCTTAAAGTTAGCCATGACATAAGAGTTGCTGTGGTCTGTAAAATCTGCAAGAATGACATGTACCAATGTTGAGCTGAAGGACTTGTGCCATTCCTCATCCTTTCTCTTCTCCTCTGATGCTAACAATGGGGGTGATATACACTAAAGGCACAATTACAGTACAGTGGAACATTCTTTGTTTAGAACAGAGTTGCCACATAAAAAATATTTGTTCTGGGAGAGTCCACCTGTCCCTATAGTACACTCAGTATGAGCCAGGAATCAACCTTTGTTGTTTCCTCTGAGATATTGATTTATTTTTTTATTTTTTTAATTTTTTCAGCTTAGCCTAACACATCCTGACCTGGTATGTCAAGGCATTGACAGGTAGGTTAAAAGAAGGGTCTTTCTTTTTAGATTAGATGAAATAAAGGTTGAGGATTAAGATGTAACCACCTAAGGAAAGGAAAAGGTAACAGAAAGGGTAAGTCATTGAAACAAGATTGCAGAAAAAATGTGAGGCAATAGAAAAATAGATTAGTAGGAAAAGATAGAATTCCCCTTTCCCTCAGGGGGCTATATGTGGATTCCCATGGGATGGATCAGTCTGTTTATTTTGGTGGGGGGGATTTGATTCTTCTTGAAGAGTTGGGAGAAAATGATGGAAATTTTATTATTGAGAGTTAAGAAAAAGGCTCTTTCAAGTAAAAACTTGTGAGTAATGAAATTCTCAAAGCAAAGGAAATTTTATTGCTCGTGGAACATATCACAGAAAAGACGGCATTGGTCTCAAAAACAATTTGATCCATCATCTGTGATGCTGTAAGGCTCTGTCTCTCCACCTCTGTGTCACTTCTCTTCTTATTTCTCCTTTTAATCTCCTTTTTTCCTAATAAGGACAGGTTTTCTCCATATGAAAAGGAACACATTACCCTGAATTCACTTCCCAGAAGTTCAGCCATCAGAGAAGGAAGAAATGATTTGTTTCTTTTATTCAGCAATATCCTGGAGCAGGACTGTGCGTGAGTTATGAGTCTATCCTAGGCCAAACCCCAGTCTCCAGGTAGTTGGGCAACATAGGGAAGAAAGGATTTCTTACCTTTTGCAAGGTTTATGTCTGAGACCCTTGAAACAAAAGGTAGAGTAGGATTAAAAGAATATACACATTACTTAATGTGCACTTTACATGATATGAAGAACCAAAGAAACAGGGACAACTAGATTTTCAGTGGAAGACAAAAGGGCATGATCTGGAGAAATAACTGTGGGGAATTAGCAAGGCCTCATTGTTTAGGGTCTTGGTATTTCTGTGTCTTTAGAGATAAAGACATTCTTCTCCTTCAGGGGTAGGGTAGGTATATATCATATGAGAGTCCTCAGGAGAGAAGGAAGGAAGAAGTCAGAGCATCCTTTTACGGTTTTATGGCCTGTTTCAGGAAAGAAGGGCAAGGGTAAAATGAGATTACCCTTCCTTCAGCTGTTTTCTCAATTTTCAAGGCACTGTGCTTTGGTATGGTATATCCTACACCTTAATATTAATATTACTGGCTTAGTTTTGTTCACGGACCCATTTGTGTGGTCAAGACCACAGAAACTCTTGCTGGAAGTTATAGAGAAGGTTCAGTGCAGAAAATCTCAACTATTGCTACAGGAATCTTAAAGTGATCAGTGTAATTAAATCTTCTACATTTGGGGATTTAGCTTGATGAATGAGTTAATATCAATTTCACAAAAAAGCCTCAAATTCAAAATTTTGAAATACTTATTTCAAACAGCATGTTGTCAGAAAAATAGACTTCAGGAAGGGAAATGGCAAAAACCTGTTTAACAATGATGGGAAATGATATGGATGGGAAAGAGGGGCTAGTGAGGTCTTCAATAGCAGCCCTATCTGCATTAATTAGCTAGGAAGGTGTTATCTATATTAGATCATGTCACATACATGTGGCAATGCCTTTTTCCAAAGACTCTCAAATTGCAGCCTTAAACCTTTGTAGAGTCAACACTTTGAAGATGTCACTATTCCTCTTTAACACAAAAACCTTGGAAAGAAGAGAGGGTACATAACATTTGTTATATATGTACTGGATACATTAATGATGTTATTACTATTGCTCTTGAGAAATAAGGAAGAAGTGTGCTTCTTTTTCAGATAAATCTGGAGATGGGGAGGGTTGCTGACTATCATTAGTTTTAACCAAGTCTGAACCAAGTTTAGCTAAATGTAGATTAAAGCAAGGTCGGTCTGAATATAAATTTCTTTCTAACCCGTTTCCAGTTATTAACAATTTACAGTGCCTCAATTCATCACAAATGTAAAGCAGATCATACAAACTTCCATTGAAATGACTTAGTAAGGTAAACAAATATCATATGCTTCCAAAGTCACTTGGTTCCCCTACCACCTCCTCCACCTTGGGAGCAGTTGAGATAAAATGAACGTTGGGGTTTTAAATGACAAATGCTTCCAGGGAAAGGCAGTACTAGGAAAGGTGTGCAGATATAGTTGGGCTTTACTATGCTAATGCTGTGGCATTTCTAAGCTAAGAAAAATGCAGGTGGACTATTGATGCTGTCTGGGTAATTGTGAAGAAGCAGTGGTGATTTGAGAGAGCGTAAGGGTACTGAAAGAAAAGTGAAATTCTGAGAGGTCAATTAAGATGGAAGCACCTTGTTAGCCAGTCTCATGAAGGGGACATCTGGTGAAAAAAAAAAAAAAAATAGGAGAGAGAGCTCATCAGAGCAAGTTTAGGAAAAACACAAAGACTGGAGGCTGAGCTTTGTAGTACTGTAAGATGCTGCATCTCAGACAGAGAGAAAAATCTATTCAAACTTTTCTGGGTAGATTCTGAGAAGTGTCTGCTGAGTGAAAGAATTTAGGAACTTGTAAATAATTTTGATCTGGAGCAGCAAGGAGAGATCTGTGGACTCAGAGAGGAAAGAACACTGCTTTCCTTCGCTCAAGAGGGAGGTCTCAGTGGATTACTGTAACTGAATGTGACAGATTGGGTAATTTATAATAATAAAGGTTGATTCTGTTCATGGTTCTAAGGACTGAAAAGTTCATCTGGTAGACACGTGTGGTCAAAGACTTCTAGTTGATGGTGACTTTCTGCAGAGACCCAAACGGAAGCAGGACATCACATGATGAGATAGAACGAGCATGCCAGCTCAGGTCTCTCTCCCTGTTCTTATAAAACCAGTAGGGCTGTCACGCAGGTCCCACTCTCATGACCACAACTAATGCTCTTTACCTCCTAAAAGACCTACTTTCAAATAGCATTAACATTTGACTTTGGGGGTTGAATTTCATCATGAGTTTTTGTGGGGATATTCAAACCATAACAGGAGCTAAAGAAAACAGCCTATGAGTATAAAAGCCTGAGATAGTACAGTGTCCTTGTCTAGCAGCCTATTGCTTAGAAGAAAACATTATGGAATAGAAAGACTGGTTCATGTTTAAATGAATTCCAAGATAAATTAGAAACATGAGACTATCTAAGACATATAATCTCAATAAGGTTAACATGGAGATCCTAACTCAATGCAATAAAGACAATTTATGCATCTGAGCTGATTAGACTGTCAAACACTGCTGGAGAGAAAAGAAGCTGTGAATCTCATGGGTCTTGTCTTCGGAGGAATATCTTTGGAGGAATAATTTGCACACCATGACTTCAATATTTCTAGGATCTAAAATGCCAACAGAGCCATGTTAAGAGAGACCTCTGTTGACTTCATCATATATAACAAATAAATTTTGTAGGAAAGGAAGTGGGGAGATCTATATAGATCCCCCATATTGCCCTGAAAAGGAATGCAAACTTCCCTGATACACTACACTGAGGGATCCTGGTCAATCCCATATAGTAGGAGAGTTTGGTGTTTCAGGGACAGAAGGGAAGATGAAAAGAGAGGGAAAGAAACTTATAGGACAAAGGGTATAATTTTCCCTGGGATTGGATTTGGAAAGAAGTTACATAGGGTCAGCACATGTTAGGGAACTATGATAATTTTCTGGTCATGGATTTAAGAAAATATTTTAGATACTATAGTTCAATAGACCAATCAGAGCAAAGGCAGGACTATTGAAATAAGGAGAGAAGGGTGAAGGGAGGAAGGAATTTAAAAGGAAAGCACAGGTACAGCATTGGCCAGGGTCAGATTATTTCCTCAGAGCAGACAAAGAAACTTATGCAAAATTTATGATGGACTTAGATCTAAGATAGTGCATGCTCTGAAACTCCAATCTATTTAAATGATGATAAATGTCAC
Source organism: Glaucomys volans (assembly GCA_020662805.1). Classification (NCBI taxonomy): domain Eukaryota; kingdom Metazoa; phylum Chordata; class Mammalia; order Rodentia; family Sciuridae; genus Glaucomys; species Glaucomys volans. The sequence continues at coordinate 20,013 of JAJEJO010001299.1, forward strand.
TGCCGTCCTCCTTTATGGAGTGAGTTGCCCAGTTGAAGAGAAAGATTTTCAAACTGTCTTTTCCAAAGAGCAGATAAAAATCACTTAAAATTGGCCATTCAAATGTCTCATAAGTCTCATGAGCCATAGAAAGTTAGACTCCTTTGAGAGAACCTACAAATAAATGATCATATGAGAATAAATTAATGTTCCCTCTAGTCCAGTGTTTGATTATGATGAAGCTAGTATATTTTCCCAAGATGTTAATCATAAGAGTTTAGAGGAAAACTCTCTATTGTCCTTAATAACCCATCATTGAATTGTCCTTTTGTTAATTTAGTAAGATATCTTGGATCCTAGCAGCCACAGCTATTTCTATTTTACAAGGTACTGAAATTCAACACTCGCTTGTATAAAGACATAGCTGTCTTCGTGGCCTTGATTCTCTCAAGTTCCACATCTAGTGTCTGGTGAATAGCTAAATATTTACCTCATCTCCAGAGTACAGTGTTGTATTATTACATGCTTGAGCTTCCTCCCTAGGTGGACTGCTATTGGCATTAAGGAAAAACAAAGGGTTGTTTCTAAGAGAAACACCAGGCAGTGTTTTTTCTGTTCAGAGATGTGCCCAGAGGTTCAGTTCTTCAGCTTATACATGTCTTATTTCAAGTTATGAGAATAGTCATGTTGCTGCATGACAAAAGCAAGGAACAATAGAGTATGCATGGTGATCCCAGCATTGGCGTGATACCATGTGTGTATATATATATTTGTGAATGCACAGCAGATCTTTGGAAACATACTCAAGAAACTGATAAGAGCTGTTGCCATTAAGAACAATTGGTGACGAGGGGACAAGGGTGCTATAGTTTGGATGTAGAATGCCCCCCAAAAGCCCATTTCTTACAGGCTTGATCCCCAGTCCATGGTGATTTTGGGAGGTGGTGAACCTTTAGGAGGTAAAGCCTGGTGGGTGGTCTTAGGCCATTGGAGGTGTGCCCCTGGAGGGGACAGTGGGATCCTAGTCCCATTCTCCTGCTCTTTTGCGCCTGTCCATGGGAGCAAATCCCCTCATGACATGCTTGATAACAAAAACGAAATGTTGAGATTGAGCTTTCTGGGACCTTGGGTTTTCTAGAGTTGGCTAACATAGAATTTGATCTTTGAGACTTTTGAACTAACAATGCTTCTTCCCTGTCCTTTGGTAAGATGGATGACTTTGTATATACTATTTTTAGTCTTTCATATCTGAAGGGCATTGAGGGACGGATGCGGATTGAATTTTTTGTCGCAAACTTAAAGTCTATAGATCAAAGATTTTATTTTAATCCAAAAAAGTGTTCATATCACAGAAACCCCATTATCATGTGGACATAGTATAAGGTAGGGTCGATACATGTTGTGTATTGGCAAAGAGTTCAACCTGCCCTCAATCAGTAGTAGGATTTTGAATAGTCCTTGTTAAGAGAAGAAGAAATGAGCTTAATGATATAAGATAATAAATTCACACCTGGGAGAAAAGAAAAAGAGTGACACAGGTACAGGCTTCTTTTCTTTTGTCCTTTTCTTGGTGGTACTGGGGATTGAACCTGCTCTACCACTAAGGTATACCCTTGGATCTTCTATTTTTTTTTAATTTTGAGACAAGGTCTTCTAATTTGTTGAGGCTGGTCTTGACCTTGAAACCCTCCTGCTTCAGCCTCCTGAGTTGTTGAGATTACAGGTATGTGCCACCATACCCAGCTGGTACTGTATTTTTCAGATATATGTTGTTCACAAGTAGTTAAACTACTTGAATGAGCCTTATTTAGTTTATCTATTTTATATTTCTGTTAAACTTTCCATTTTACACTAGTCAAAGAGGCATCCCCACACCCTTAGAGGAATAGGGTCCTGCAGGCCCTGAGCCACACCATTGTTAAGAATTCTAGTCTCCTCAAACTCCCTCTCCTCTCAGCTTCCACTGCATGCTGGTTTTATCCACTCAGATCTTCTTCAAGTACATGGTAGGGAACATGAATGGTGATGGAGAGTTCACGTTGCCATTTTCCCACCAGAGAGACATGCACCTCTTACCAGACTTTGAGTTTGAAATATCTGAGGCAAGAACTGTGATTGGCCTGGCTTGGATCACATGCCCATGCTTGAGTTGATCAGCTGTTGTAAGTGCATTCTCCATAGTCACTCCCACCTTAGAGTTGATGTGGCAGAAGGACCTAAAACCAAAACCAAACAAATGAATAAACAAAAAAAAGAATGCTATCTTTTTCAAGGAGGTTAAATATCAAGAAAAAACAAGTAGCAAAGAATTCATGAATATAATTTCAAAAACACTCCCCTATCTCCTCACAGTCCTTTGGACTACCTCCAAGAGTTAAGAATCTTTAATAAAAACGTGTCTGAGAAGGCAACTCATTAAATTCATGTCAAGTTTAAATGACTGATGTGTCCTGTCTTTCCTGAGATTGGAACTTTTTCCTGGTGCTGAGGAGAAGTAGATTGGAGAGGGGAGGTTTTGAGCTGCTGAAGGGAGTAGGAGGTAGGAATTCTATTCCATTGTTGCTCTTTTTTAGATTTTTCTTTCATTCCTTGGTACCTAATTTCTCTCCTGTAGGCTATAGGGTTGCTAAGGTGTCAGTACCACCAAGAGGGCCATGTAGGCTGTATTTTGCATGGAAATGCACACATTGTACTGCATGGAGTTCTAGAATGTGCCATAAGTCATCGTGAATGGTGGTCCCTGGAGTTGTGCAATGAGTCAGTCTATATCAATGACTAAATGTGTATACTTGTTTCTTTTCAAAAGCTTTTATTGCTTTCTTAGCATATATAATACATATACGTATGGAAATTAATTTAAAAGTCACATTAAATGGCATAAAACTCATTTTCCATGCTTGAGTTGGCAAAGTAAGTTTATTAGACCAAATCTAGCCTGCAATTCTGTTTTTATTTTTTTATTTTTAATTTTTTTTTGAAAATTTACAGCAGCTTTACTCTCTTTTTCTACTTTTTAATTTTGATTCATTGTACACAAATGGGGTTCAACTATTGTTTCTCTGGTTATACATGAAGAGTCACACTATTTGCATAATCATACATGTACATAGGATACTGATGTTTGTCTCATTCTATTATTTTTCCTTTCCCCCGCCCCCTTTGGACCCCTCATTTTCCTCTATATAATCCATCTTTCCTCCATTCTTGCCTCCCTCTGACCCCCGTTACATATCATCATCCACTTATCAGAGAAAACATTTGGCCTTTGTTTTTTGGGGGCTTGGCTTATTTCACTTAGCATGATATTCTCCAACTCCACTCATTTACCAGCAAATGCCATAATTTTATTCTTCTTTATGGTTGAGTAATTTTCCATTGTGTATATATGCCACAATTTCTTTATCCATTCATCTATTGAAGGGCATCTAGGTTGGTTCCACATTCTAGCTATTGTGAATTGAGCTGTTATAAAGATTGATGTATCAATAATACAACATCACTGTAGTATGTTGATTTAAAGTCCTTTGGGTATAGGCCAAGGAGTGGGATAGCACAATCAAATGGTGGTTCCATTCCAAATTTTCTAAGGAATCTCCGCACTGCTTTCAGAGTGGCTACACCAATTTGCAACTCCACCAGCAGTGTACGAGTGTACCTTTTTCCCCACATCCTCGCCAACACTTATTGTTGGTTGTATTCTTGATAATAGACATTCTAATTGGGGTGAGATGATATCTTAGGGTAGTTTTGATTTACATTTCTCTTATTACTAGATATGTTGAACATTTTTTCATATATCTGTTGATTGCTTGTAGATCTTCTTCTGTGGAATATCTGCTCATTTCCTTAGTCCATTTATTCATTGGGTTATTTTTATTCTTGGTGTAAAGATTTTTGAGTTCTTTATATATTCTGGAGATTAGTGCTCTATCTGAAGGATGTGTGGCAAAGATTTTCTCCCACTCTGTAGGCTCTCTCTTCACATTGTCAATTGTTTCCTTTGCTGAGAAAAAGCTTTTTAGTTAGAATCTATCTCAATTATTGATTTCTGCTTTTATTTCTTGTGCTTTGGGAGTCATGTTAAGGAATTCTGGTCCTAAGCCGACATGATGAAAATTTGGCCCTACTTTTTTTTTTCTATTAAGAGCAGAGTTTCTGGTCTAATTCCTAGGTCCTTGATCCATTTTGAGTTGAGTTTTGTGCTGTTTTTATAAATAAAGTTTTATTGATACACAGCCACACTCATTTGTTTAACTGTTTTCTATGGTTGCTTTCACATTACCATAGAGGTAGAAAATGGGATTATTCCTTTCCTGTCCATCATAAAGGGTCATGGCCATAACAATAAGAAAGGACTGGTTAATGAGAGAAAAACGTATGAATTTCATTGATCAAGTTTTACATGTATGGGAGCCTTCAGTTTGAAGACCCCAAATCTTCATGATGAACCATCCATTTGTATGCTTGGGTTTAATTAAGCATGAATGCAGAAATATGACTGGACAAAAAGGTATGATGATAGATTAAGGGGGGGGATACACAGCTAGACCTGCCTGTTCACTTTCCCTAGACCTCTTTGTGCAGCATTTCTTCCTCCTTGGTAGGAGCATAGGACCTTTCTGATATGGAGATCCTATGACTTATAATCAAGCATGGATATGTTTATGTTTATACAAATAAGTGGGGGAAAGCTAGAGTAATAATTTAAATTTAATGATTGGCATTGGAGAAAAGGGGTTCTGTTTCTGTATCCTATTTTGGGGAAGAGGAATTCTAGTTTCTGTGGTTTGCTTTGGGGAAGAAAAATGGGTAGCAGGAAGTCAGGAGGTCAGAGAGAACCCTCGCTCCTGAGTCCTTCTCTGGAGTATTATTTTCTAACCTCAGCACAACAATAGCAGAGATTGATGGTTATAAGAGAGACCATATAGTCTGCAAAGCCTAAAATATTTACTATTTGAAACTTTACAGAAAAAAGTTTACTTCTGGACTGGAACCGACACTAAATAGAAATTTTCCATTGATCTGGTAAACTTATACCTCCACATTATTAAGTATCATATCATAAATGAAATTCTCTGCAAGTAAACAAAGAATGGCAAAAGTTCAATAGGGATCCTGAAAAATTAAAGCTAGAAATGGTATTATATGTCTTGGAACCTGATTCTTGTGTTATTTAATAGGGAAACTGAGGTTCAGGGATTCTAGATAACTTGTTCAAGTCATATACCAGGTTGGATTTAAGACTTGACCTTGTTCTTCTATTACACCATTTGATATAGCTCCTCATTTCCTCTGTCTGTACTCCTCTACTTTTAAAGTTACCTTCCCTTCATTCTAAAGCTTTTAAACTGCATGAGTCCTTCAGTCAGTAATATTGTCATGCTCACCTTAATTTTAAGCACTTCATTATTGTGACTGCATCACAGTATCCATAATATGTTCATATTAATTATTCTCAACTTCCCTACTCTTTCTGTCCTTTTTCTCTTAATAACTCCATATGCCCCATCCCTATGTGATGAGTCCTTTATGAATGGCAGTTTCAGATTGGCTGCTGGGTATTCCCTGTACTTTTTCATTATTGAACCATCCCCTACCAGATGTTCTCATATTCTTCTTTTATTTCAGAAAGTCACCTTGGATGATGTTGCTACCAGGAAGCTTAGGGTATTGAGGTATAGAGTTCAGCATATAGTGATTAAGAAACACTGCCCAGTGATGTACCATCAGCCTTGATGAAGGCATTCACTGTCTCCTCCCTCATCTTGCCTTGCAAACACTCACCCCAAGTATATGGGCTAAATTTTCCCCAGGCGCCCTGTCATATAGGACATCAGAGGCTCCTTATAAATTGAAAATGGAAGGAGTCCTGTTGGGTCTTTGCATCCAACAGTGTATCCTAGCCTGGAAGTTTCCATAATATGGGCAAAGTACCTGTTCAATTGTAAACAAAAAGTTTATGTTCACTTACAATGTAAAATAGTTCAAAAGAAAAACAAAAGCAAAAAACAAAAACCAATAGGTTAGAAGTCAGAAGAACTAGGTTTTAAGTCCTGGGTTTGTAACTTATTTCCTGTATGATTTTAGGTGAATTGGTTAGCCTCTGTGGGTCTCAGTTTCCTCATCTGTAAAATGAGGTGGTTAAACAAAAATAAATAAAACGCACCTTCTAGTTAGTGATCATATATTCTGAGCTCCAAATTAGGACATATGCTCTGACGAGTGCAATTATACTTAAGGGGACAATGAGACAAGAGAGATGAAGTATGGAGTATCCTTGAAAATCTGTAGCATATGGCTGCCATACTTCCAGTTATAAAATTCCTTGAAATTTAAGGCCCTCTTATTGCTTTAGTGTATTAAGAACTTTCTGAAATTTATGAGTCATTAACGATCCTGACCACAATTGCTCTTAATTTTTATGCTTCCTAGTTTCTCAGCCTTTCCATTGTCACTATATTCTTCACATCTTAAAGCAAATTCCTTCATGCTCTATTTACTCACTGAAACATAAGAGTTCTTCTTATGTGCTTCTCTAAGGTTGCCACACACCCCTCTTCAAATTGTGTCCTACGTTAGGTGTCCAGACAGTAGGAAATGGAGGCTTAAAATATGGTCCACCCTGTTCACCACCTTGAGGAAGTGTTATAAAGAAACCTTAGGTGCTAGTGGTTTTCCTACATTAGTTACTAGTCATATCAGCTGCAAGATAAATGCAATTCCTGCCTTCTTAAAAATGATAGTTTTTAAGTGGAAAAGTTAAAAATTAAGTAAATAATTATAGAAAAAGGTTAAGAAAGAGGTAAAGAGGGATGAACAAATTACTAAGAAAATACAGATGAAGGAGTAAGTAAGTAATTCTTATGGGTCAGAGAGTCAGGGAAGAAATCTCAGGGCATTTCCTGTTGGTACCTTCTTGGCATATCCCTTCTTCCCAAGGAGGAGAGCTGCTATAGGTTTGTCCTGTACAAGGATACTTGGTGGATCGGGATCTTGGAGGATGGAGCCTTAGTGTCAGGTGTAAAAGTGAAGCCTGCAGTTGGGTAAATAGCCCTACTTCTGTTCTTCCACAAGGTCATAGGGATATGTCAGACTCCATGGCATTCCTGCTCAAGGAAAGAAACTTTCTAACCCAACCTCCACCCTCCCTCTTCTTTCAGACTCTTACATAGGCATCTACAAACTAGAATGAAGTCTCATCAAAAAGTCAGTTGCTAGGTCCAACGGAAATAATAAGTTCAGGGTAGACTTACTCACTGGCTTCACATTGGGTTTGAGATCAAAGCCAAGTAATAAACCTTTCTTTTGACCTACATGGTAATAGTTCCCTTAGCAAACTCTCAAGATAATTAGTGGCTAACTAAGGTCAGAACCCTAGGAATCAGGAACCTGTTCTCAGTCTCTTCCTATTACTTACAGTCAAATTTAAGCTGTGTTTTAAAGATGAGCAGGATTTGCCTGCCAAACAAGTTTGAAAGGGCCTTATTCATGAAGAGAATATTTGCAATGACTTTCATTAGTAAATAATTTCATATATTTGGGAAACTAGAGCAAAGGGTAGTCTGGATAGTTAAGAGCCACGAGGCTTAACTAAAAACATGTAGATTTTATCCTTTGGGTGATGGACAGAGCTAATGGAAGTTAGTAAGTGACAAAATGCCATAACTACATTTCTTTTGTAGTGTGAAGGGCGGATTGGAACACAGAGCAGACTAGAGATCAGAAGTACAGGGTCTTGAACAGGACAACAGAATAAGAGTGGAGAGAAAGAGCCTGGTTCAGGAGATAGAGCTCTTTAGATGTGGTCATGAGGAAGAGGGGCACCATGAATACTAGAGGCTACATACTGATTCCAAGAATGTGGCAGAGGAGAGGTAAATTTGGTCCTTGGGAGTAAGGGTCAGGGATTATGGATAATGGTTTGTATATATATATATATATACTATATATATATATATTCACACACACATATGTATACATATATTTATATATGTGTGTGTGTGTATACACCCATATATATATGGATCTATTATATGTAAGGATTTTGAAATAATTTGCAAGAGGTTGATTTGATAATCTGAGGGGGAACAGGGTGAGATTTGATGGACAATTGCTATTTGATGTGAAAACAAAGACCCATTCTGCTCTGCCATTCAGCCTGACTATTTCCATCTACTCCTCTAATGAAAACTGTGTAAGCATGTATTTGTAGGATAGAGTTATTGCTAGATGGGCAGGATCAGGGACTGGCACTCTAGAGAATGTATTATAATCAGAACATCAGAGCTCTGTTACAAGAGACAATTTGCCAGGATGTGCAAATAGTTTACTCATTCAGAAACTTAGTAATAAAATCTGACTCAGATCAGGAAAAGAGGTGTTAGACTAACACATTTTTTAAAATATGATAATAGCTGTATTGTTCCAGGCAGTTTATGCACATTCATTTTATTTAATTCTCATAATAACAGTGTAGTAAATATTATTTCCTCATTTTATAGTGAAAGAAACTGAGACTCAGAGATATTAAGTAACTTGCCCAAGGAATATTACTACTAAGTGGCAGAGTAATTACAAATCTAGATTCTCCTGGTTCCTTGCTCTTTCCAGGGTAAGATGCCTCTTCTTTAGCCTACTTAAGAAGGAAGACAATTAGCAGCATCATTTGCATTTAAACAATGCATTTGCTAAGCACAACTGATTCTTATCTATTTGTTAATGAATTGTTGGATTCTATGAAACCTTCCTGGCTTCTAGGTGGGTTTTTTTTTTTCCCCCTTCTCATTCTCTCCCCACTTATTTTGTCTTTCACAGCCACTGGTATATATTGAGGTGGTTTCAATTCTGGTGGAATCAATTTACCTAAACATTTGGCAATATTTTCTGCTCAATTCAATGCCTTTTGCTTTATTGGCCACTGAAATTTTATCATCTACTTTTTAGAAACATAATTTATTCCTTTTTAGGGACATGCTACATAATGTGTAGTAGGTGCTCAGTAAATATCTGCTAAATGAAGGGGAAGATATAAGTTTTTAGCTTCTGGACTTCCCAATTTTACTCCACACCGTGTTCAAGTGGGCTTTCATCTTCTATTCTTTCTCCCCACTTACTATTGCCTCTATATTCACCAATATCTCAAGCTCAATATGAACAAAAGTAAATCTAATAGCTTCTCTTCTAAAAAGTTCTCCTCCTGTCTTTCCTTATTGGTTGGTGGCATTATCCCAGGCAATCTATTTCGTTTCTAATTCCTCCTTCCCTGCTTCCCCAATTCCCTTCTATCCACTGCAATCATGCTTATTAAAACAAATCCTCATCGTGACTTTCTGAGTTAAGGCAATAGCCTCCCAGTTGACCTTTCTACATATAACATGCCCCTTCTTCAATATGCCTGGCACAAATTTGGTTCTACCTTTCCCTGCTCAAAAATCTTGAATGACTCCTCCATATAGTTTTGAAGGCTGTCCATAATACACACTTGCAGACCTGTGTAGTCTCACTTGGACTACCTCCCACCACCTATCCGACAGTCTCACTAGTCACTCCCTTCCTGCCTTCATGTCCTCATCACTTTCCTCCTTCTCAACCTTTGCTTGTGCAGTTCTTTCTCCCCCACACAGGAAGTCACATGTGGTTTATACATGATTGACTTTCTGTGCTGGATTGCAAGGGGGAGAGAGCTTTTCAATCATAGCTTAATGTCCCAGCAGGCCTGGACTCAGAATCCTCATCCAGTCATTCCCAATGCCCCTCACAAGGATCTGAAATAGGAATTAAGATAAAGGCTCATTTCCCTCTGGCCCTTGCAGGACTTTGTACCCTTTATCAACTACCAAGTCCAACTCATCTGTCAAGATCCAGATCAAAGGGCATCACTGCTCTAACACTGTCCCCTCCTCCCCTCTGAACTTCTCATTGACCTTTACCTTATGGGTTTTGTTAGTTTGTTTGTGGTTGTTTTTGCTTTGCATGGTAATTATTTATGCACAGATTGATCCTCCACTGTAGTCCAAAGTGCTCTGGGGTGAAGACTGTGCCAGATTTCACTCTCAAGTTTTCCATAGCTCTAATCACACTGTAGGGATTAATGTTTGTCAATTGCTTTCTCACACATTCTGCTTTTATTAAGGACATTACAAGTTTGTTGCTTTTTCTGTATTATATTTTGCTCTCAGCTCTGAATCACCCCCAGCCCTGAGACTCAGTAAATTGTTATTAGTAGTTCTTTGAATAGCTGTCTTCATTCTCTGTCAATGGTCATATTGTGTCCACTTAATAAACTTCAAATGGGAGATTTTTGCAAAATATTCTGTTTTTCAGGCTTATTATTTTGGATTGACCTTCTTTCCAAATTAGGGCAAACCATCAAGGATTTACTGAATTTCAAAACCTTGAATGAAGCAATTCAGCAGGAAGTCTGCAGAGAAAAAGCAGTTGCAGGGTAAAGTCTGGAGAGAAAGAGAAGGGGGTGATTCAGAGGGAAGGGAGGTAAGAGCAAAGAGAGTCAGATGAAAGGAAAGGGCAAGAGAGAAGGGCAGATCCTGCAATAGGAGCAGAGGAGACAGATGGAGAGGGAGGGACTATGGAAGGAAGTGGACCAGCAGACAGGGGAAAACAAAGCTGGAACATTAGAACATATGCCCTATTAAAAACAAAGGACACTGCTGAAAATAAGAACATCTATGAGGTCTAAGGAAATTTCCTGTATGGTTTTCATTTCCCCTTTTAAGAGTGAGGAGGATACATGGGAGTAAAAGCAATTTTATTTTATTTTTAGCCCCAAATAAAATATATGTGAGTTGAAGCATGTGCTCTTTAAGAGAAATGAAAATAAAGAGGTTATAATAAGAGAGAAGAAGGGGGAGGGGTGAAATGAATATACTGAGAAACAGTAGGAGTGAGTAAGGGAAGGGAACTGCAGGCAAGATGACAATAAATTAACATGTTTGTTTGAATACTGGGGCTGCTTCGTGAAGATGAGAGCTCACATCTGCCTTTGATCAGCCACATGGCAGCCTAGGATCAGATCGGAAAGCAAATGAGATGATAAATGAAACCACAGCAAGTTTAGTATCTTGGGCTGGAGGAAACTGGACCAAGGGAAGGAGAATGGCTGCTACATCCAGCAAAAAACCTGCAGGGGATTTGAGTGCCTGGCAGGGCAGGGCCTGGCAGTGGTCCTGGTGCCCTCTGTGGCCTTCAGAAGTACAGCAAGGCAGTGAGGACAGGGGAGAGTGCTCCAGGGAGACTCCTGGGCTCCAGTTTCCTGAAAGCAGACCTCACTTTGCTGACGCAGCCAGGATCTGATGGTGGAGAATTTGCTTAGCTCCAGGGACTTTCTGAATTGGCATTTCTTTACCCCGAGAGGCCAGAACAAAAGATGAAATCATTATTTCAAAGGGATTTTTTTTTTCTTTTCATATCCCCCCTCTTCATGGAGCATTTCTTTTATTGCTGAGTTGCCAGAAAGACTGCTTAATATGTAAATGTGACCATGTTCTACTGGGAAGTTTCTTTGCAGATTTCTAGATTGTTTGGAACAAGAACTTTATAATCATAAAGCAACTGTTTGGAAGATGTCTTAACTATATTTAGGCCATTAGAGAGTGGCAAAATGACCCATAAACTCTGGGATACATAAATTATAATTACAGCTAACATGATTTAGGAGCCTAGTATGAGTCATGCACTGACATATTATGCTATTTAACTCATGAGGAAATTGAAACTCAGAGATGTTGAATAACTTGCTTATGGGTACAGGGCTCAGGACATGGTAGAAGATGGAGTCTGGTTTGCCATACCATTGCTATTGCTATTCTGTATGTGATTCTAAAGATGAATATTTTTTATCAACTGTGAAAAGAGAGATTTTTCCAAGCTAGGTGACAGTGTAAGGTTCTTCTCTATTTTTTTGTTCCAGAGATTGAACCTAGGGGTGCTTTAACACTGAGTCACATCCGCAGCCCATTTTTTATTTTTTATTTTGAGACAGGGTCTGGTTGAGTGCTTAGGGCCCCCCTAAGTTGCTGAGGCTGACCTCAAACTTGCAATTCTTCTGCCTCAGACTTCTGCAGTTGAAATTACAAGTGCGAGCCACCACACCCACCCAGTGTAAGGTTCTTTAATCTGGGTTCTCTCAAATCATTCCTCTTTCCAAAGAGGATGCACATCCATTCAGTTGGATGCCCAGTCTGGAGGTGAGGCTCACTATTTTATATGATTTTAAAGTCAGCTGGACAAAAGAAGTTTGAAGAACTCAGCATGCAGAGAACCAGGTCTTGGAAATGGAAGAAGAGCTTCAACAGAAACCAGGGACAGGATACTGTCCCTATCCTCAGTGATTATATAATTTAATAGGGTATTTAGATTGCACATAAACAAAAGATATAAAGCATAGAGAAGTCAAGATATAAGCAAAGTCAAATTAAAATCAAAGAGAACCTCTTCTTCCTGTACATTTCAATGAAGTTAGGGAACGTGGAGGGAGAAGCCTGGGGAAGGGTATTTTTCTGCACTTTTGCCATATTGGGGGAGAAGGTGTGCGTGAATGTGTGATGAGAGAGGTCATAGAGAAAAGGAGAGACTAGAAAAATTAAAGTGCTTAGTGTTGAGTCTCAGTGTAATAGTCATAAATTGCTCATTTGGAGATAAGTGAGCTTTAAGATCAAAAGAAAAATCACAAATAGGCAAGAGAATGTGTATGGGCAGTAAGGCAGCCCTGTAGCAGTTCATGCTAATGGGCTCTGAGGACAGCTCAGGATATCCTTCTGTGGGGACAGCACACAAGTGATAGGATTTGTCTCAAGAAAAGAGGCAGTGAACTGGTAGAAGATATGACTATCTACAAGCATGGAGTTTTATTATGGCAAACTTCACCTTACAAGATATTATAAAATCCAACTTAATACATCAGGCCTCTAAAATCTCAATACTAAAGCAAAGTACTCTTTAAAATAAAATAATTAACATTAGGCAAATGTGTTGTTCTTTTTTTAAGGTTAATCTAATAGACTTTTATTGAACACTCCACCTCAATGAAAGAGAGCACAGTTTTATTTTGAATTGCTTGTGAAGTATTTACTGATTATGTACAAAGTTCCAAATAAAACTTCAAGAATGGTTTAGAGATAGTTCAGGTGAAATTTTCTGATCACAATGCACTCAAGAGAAACAGAAAATTAGCAACAGAAAAACCATCCATCCCAACCATCCAAAAATGTTGAACTCTCTATAATAGAATAAACAGATCTTGTCCCAAAGAGATCTTGCTCAAAGTCAAAATTGCACAATACCTTAAAAGAAAGAAATGTTTTTTAAATGAACATATCAAAACAACACTTGGCTAAAATTTCACTCAGTGGAAAATTCTGGGTCTCAAATAGTTCCATTACTAAATAAAAAAGGGTGGAAATGAGTGAAAAGGGGAAGTTTATATTTTACTTCTTTAATTTTGCGCCACTTCCACACTACAGAGGTTGGTGAGAAATGTCTTCATGTGTTTGCACACAATTTATTGATTTTTCTTCTTCTATTCGTGTCTTTATCTTATTTATATTTAGGCTGTTTGTGAGACTGGCTTTTAAAAGTTATTTGTATAGGGGTAGGGAGGAGAGTAGAATGAATCAAACATTATTATCCCATGTACATATATAATCATACAATGGTGGGATTCTACATCATGTATAACCAAAAGAATGAGAAATTATACTCCTTTATATATGATGTATCAAAATGAATTTTACTGTCATGTATTACTAAATAAAACAATTGAAAAATTGCATTTGTATTGAAAAAAATTTACTTGTACAGTTTTCCCTTCCTCAATGCCATAAACATTTAAAAAATGCAAATATGTTTTCTGATGTCAATGTCACCATGTCATTTGAAGACTGGAAATCTAAAAGGAAACAACCTTTTAGATTAATCGAAGTATTAACACATCCTCTGTTCTGGATAGCATATGGTGTGAGACTTGTGAAAGCTAACAAAATGAAATGAACAAGGGAAGCTAGGAGGGGTGACTGCAGAGAGCTCTCAGGAGGTGAATTTTTAAAGGGATCTTATTTTTCTTTAATTGGTACATGTCAGTCATACAGAATGGTGGGTTTCAGAATGGTTGTGACATATATAAAAACACAATGTAATCGATTTCATTCCTCAATGCCCTTCTCTTCCCATTTCCTCCCTCTATCCTAATGGTCACCCTTCTACTTTCACAACCACCCGCCTTGCCCCATTTTTTCCCCTCTATCTTCCACATATGAGGGAAAATATACTGTTCTTTTCTCTCTGAGTCAGGTTTATTTCACTCAAATTTAAGGTCTCCAGCTCCATTCATTTTCCTGCAGAGGGCATAATTTTATTCTTTTTTGTGGCTGAATAAAACTCACTGTCTATATCTACCATATTTTTCTTCATTTGTGTATCTGTTGATGGACACATAGGATGGCTATCGTGAATTGTGCTGAGATAAACATGGGTAGGCATGTATCTCTGAAGTATGCTGACTTCAATTCCTTTGGGTAATTGAAATGAATTTTAAAGGGAAAAGGGAAAGAACTCAGAAAAGCAATGAGTAGAGAAGAATTGGCCAAGATGTCCCTCGAGAAAGTTCTGCTCCAAGTAGAAAAGCAAGATGCATGAGATTACCAGAAGAGTGGCCAGAGCCCACCATTCTGGGAGCTCCAGCAGGGCCAAAGACTCAACAGTGAGTCTCCAGACATCAAGGAGCAGGAACCAAGTCCTGGTTGTTGAAGATAAATAAGAAATACAGGATGTGCAGAGTGAGGGAAGGAGCTGAATGTGAAGGTTCAAATGCCAGTAAAGACTCAGTGAACAATCAGGCTTAAAAATTCTATTGTACAATGAATATCTTGTTTTCTCATATTTTTTGTAATAAAAGGGGATTTTTTTGATTAAAGAAAGAAAAACAAGTTCTCAAATGTTATAAAATCCAGTCCCAGGGCTGGGGATATAGCTTAGTTGGTAGAGTACCTGCCTTGCAAGCTCAAGGCCCTGGGTTCAATCCCTGGTATCACACACAAAAAAACAAAAAAAAATCCAGTCCCAAAATAAGGGCTTGAAAGTTGCAACACAAAAGAAAAGTATTTTTTAAAATAAAAATGATAAACATTAGGTCAATATGCAATTCTGGTGTCAATACAAATAATTCCCTTCAATTTCCAGGATGGCCCAGTGATTAGGAGATGAGTTCTGAATTTAGAAAGCCTGAGTCAGGTTCCCTTTCTAATTAGCTGATGACTGGGCAATTACTTAACCACTTGAAACCCACATGTGGATAGTAGTTACTTACCTCACAGTGTTATTGTGATGATTATATAAAATAATTAATTTAAAAGTATCTAATGGAATCATTTCAACCCATAGAAAGAACACTAAAAGTATTAACTGTTTTCATCATTATTCTAACCTGGTACTGGCTTAATATGCAGGTCTCTAATTACATTCCTGCATTTCATATTTAGATGTTTCATGGAAATGAATGTTCTAAATAAAAATAGATACTTGAACATATTTACATTTTGTAATTCAATGATCAACCATAGGGAAATGTGTAGCAGTCCCATATGTAAACCTACTAAGTAATTAAATGTTAATGAGAGCAAATCCTCTACTGCACCTAGTTGGGCCATATTTCTTTATTTAAAAGTGGGTGCTTGACATAAACTTATATACTTTTTCAGAATAAACTTGAAAACATGTAACTTTGAACTGAATGTGCTTTTTAAAATAACTGAACTCAAAGTTAGCTGTTGGCATCTTTTCCACTCTGCTTTACGGATCAACACATTAGACAATTAATTGATCCTTTACTGCCTTTTATTTTTGATCCTTTTGCCATTATTCAAATCTGGCCAGAGCTCCTCTCCATTTCTAAATGTTTACTCTCAGCAGCAAATTGCCCTTTCAGTACTTGGTCCATTATATTCTTTGTGACTGCTTTGGGACTTTCAGGGATAAAGTTTTTAATCCTAGCAACATCACATGTTTGTTCTTTCAGAGAGATTTATTTTTTGCTAAAGTTGGTGGGTTTCCTGCTGATGTCAGTTGAACATTCATACATATTCAGCACTTCGTCCTTATTTGAGTTGGTAGCAAGAGTCCTCGATGTTTGCACTTTCCATTATGATGACCATTGTGATCAGGATCACTGACATCAGCACATTGTCCAATGCTATTTCATGATCATTCATTCAGAACCAGGCACATGCTAATGCTGGTGGGGAGACCTAGACACATAGGCTACTGATCCTGGCTTAGAAAAAAAGACACTGTGGCTCAATCGAGCAAATAGACACATAAATATCAAGATTCAGATAATAGCCCCAAATACTGCATGTATTCTGGAGCTGAGTTCATCAGGCCAGGTATCTGGGAAAATTTTTCTCAGGCTCTAGGCTCATCATAACATGCCTGCTACAGATGGATAGTAGAGTCAGCTCTATAAGTTGGGCAACAGGCAGGATCAAGTGATTATGTTTTCTCTCCTGTCTGAGAAATATGAAATTAGTCCTTTAGTTTTGTGGATAATATGTTCTGAGAATATGTTGGAAATAAGATGACTGAAGTTCATGTAGGTCAGCAGACCTACATGTTTGATGGTTGATTTTGTTTCTCAGAGAGTTGCAAAATTTTATAACATTGTCAATTTCATCTTGCCTTTTAGGTATAATTTTCATTGGAAAATATTTCAGTATTTTGTATATATGTATGTATATGCATATACATTTATATGTGTATATGTATATATATTCTTCTTTCATTAGATTTACTCCCAACTGATCAATTTAATTGAATGAGCATCCAGTTGAAACTTAAGATTCACTGCTTTCAGTCTCATGATTTCTGTATTTTTCTCAATATTATAATTAGTTTTATTAGAATAAATATTCTTCCAATATGAATTTTTTATGTTTTTCACCCTTTTTTTGGTACAGCACATGTCAAGTTTTTTTTTTTTTAACCCCTTTACAAGTAACACTAGGAAGCATAGTAAGTAAGATAGATGCAAGTGGAGCTACAGTGATGGGTGGATGGGTGGATGTTGATGGGAGTCTGCAACTGATGCTAGGATGCCCTCTCTGTTCTTTACCTCATCATTTCCTGCAGTCCTTATGGAGTAGCCCTGTTTGATTTTTAAATATATCATTACGGTTACTTTCAAACTGCATTGTGTAGATCCAGGTGTGACAGCCAAAATGAGACTGCTGGGGGACAAGCATCCTTCCATGCTGAAACTTTGAAATGCACATTCATCAACCAAATTAAGAAAGTCCATTTTTGGCACATAAAATATGGGGTCAGTGTTTAGAACATCCAATCAGTATGATTTCCTTTTTTCCTGTTAAAAGTATAAATTCTGGTACGCATTGATCATCTCCATCTGCATATCTATATTGGAGAAGGTAGGATGTGTAATGAGAGTAACAGAAATACCACACTGAGGCTCAGCTAGTTGTCTTTTTCCCCTTTTCAATGCTCTTTATTTTCATTTTTACTCTATATTTTCTAGACTTATATTGTCTCTTGCATGGCTCTCTTAATCTTGGTTCTTCTTGGACTTTGCATAGACTGAATCATGTTTATGCTACGAAGAAGCAGCATAAAAACATGCTGCTCATATTGGTTCCAACACCCTAGGCTTGAGTGCTGACAGAATTTCTCTTACTCTTCATCTCAGAGAGAAAAGACATTAGTTAACACTTGGCCCTCTCATTTCTTTCATCTACATGGCAGATCCCTACAAGGCTCTGTTCCTTTTGCAGCTCAATTAGAAATAGAAACATCAGAAGGAAAACAGTGCCTTTCCTCATCACTGTTCACACATGACCAATGTACTTTACTGATAGTCAAGAAAACGACACCAGGTGTACATTCCTCTAAGATAATGCTGTTACGCTACCACGTAGGCACCATCATCATTAGACGCCCTTTCAAATTAATTATCCAAGTTGCAAAGAATCTCTTTGCTGACCTGTTTCCCCCTGAATGGATACTTCATTTTTTGGTTTTGTTTTTCATTTTTTTTCATTGAGGTGAAATTCATAGAACATACAATTAATCATCTTCAAGTGACTAATTCACCAACATTTAGTACATTGACAATGTTGTGAAACCAGGGCACCTATCTAGTTTCAAAATATTTTTCTCCACCTCCAAAAGAAATTTCGTACTCATTAAATAGTTGCTCCCCATGCCCCCTCCCCCAACCCTTGACAACTACAAGTCTGCTTTTTTTTCTATGGATTAGACTATTTTGGATATTTCATATAAAGCAATCATAGTATTTGGTCCTTTGTAACTGACTTCTTTCTCTTAGAATGTCTTTGAAATTTGTCCATGTTGTAATATGTACCAGAAGTTCATCTTAAAAGACTGAATAAGTCTGTTTTTTGTGTGCTTGTGTATGTGGGTGTGTGTGCGTGTGCACAGGCACAGGCACAATTTATTCATTTGTTCAACTGTTGAGGAACATTTGGGCTGTCTTCACCTTTTGGCTACTGTGACTAGTACTGCTAGGAATGTGTGTATACCTATTTTTAATTCTTCTGAGTATATACCCAGGAGTGGAGTCACTGAAGCATAAAGTAATTCCATGTTTAACTTATTGAGGAACTTCCATACTGTTTTCATCTGCCACAGTGGCTGAACCTCTTTACACTCCCGTCTGCAATATACAAGGGTTCCATTTTTTCCTTATGCTCACCAACATTTATTTTTGATTTTTTAAAAAATTGTGGCCATTATAATGGGCATGAAATAACATCCAATTTTGCCTACCAGCTTATCTTCTTTTGTCTTTCATCCAAATATTCTATACTATCTTTAAACACAATTTAATTAAAGTTTCCTCAGAACACATACTAAGTGTTACACGTGTGTCTGTGAGAAGTCAGCCTACAAAGCAGAGCTGGCTAGAAAGAGATCAAGAATAGAAGCCTAGCTAAGCTTGAGTGATTTGGAAGATCCAACAAGATCGGGCAAGCAAGGAATCAAGCAATCAGTTTAGTAGAGGGTGTGGTAGGCAGAATTCTAAAAAAATCCTTCAAGATTTCCTCTCACTGTTGTATTTGCCTTGTCTAATCACCTCCCCACATGTAATAATGTCACTTTGAATAAGACCACCTGGAGATTCTCCAAGTAACCCTCCTACTAGACGGTAGCTGTTGGCTTTGAAAAAGCAAGGTGCCCTGTTGGAAGAGGTCCATGTGACTAGGACCTGAGAGGAACCCCTATCAGGTAGGAAGTGGGATCCACCATCCTAAATTGAAAGGAACCGAATTCTGCCAACTATCTACATGAGCCTGGCAGAGAACCTTGAGCTCCAGATGAGAACTGAGTCTGACTGATACTTTAATTTAAACCTGTTAGATCCTAAGCAGAAAACTCATCTAAGTTCAACTGCACTTCTTACTTGTAGAACGGTAAATAAATGAATGCTATTATTTATTTATTTACTTAATTGATGCACAATATTTGTAAACATGGGATAGTAATATCCCATGTTACTAGTAAATAGATAGTAAATAGATAGTATAGTAATTAGATACATATATACAATATATAATAAATCAGGGTAATAAGCCTTTCCATCACTTCAAGCATTGGTCTTTTTATGTGTTGGATATCTTATACTCTTCAGTTATTTTGAAAGATAAATTGTTTTAACTAATAGCTACCCTACTATATTATAAAAAACAAAACTAATTTTGTTGGTAACCCTTACTGAACTTGTAACCACATACTCCAGTCCTACTTAGTTTCCAGTGACCACTATTCCATTCCATTCTTCTACAAAATTCACTCATGAGTTTCCATAAATGAGTGAGAACAGGTGGTATTTGACTTTCTGTGTCTGACTTATTCACTTAATACAATGTAAATGGGTACTATTTTAGACTGTTTCTATTATAGCAGTAGAAAATTAATGCAGGGGATACCTAAAATACTTAATAATTAAGAATAATTAGAATATCATGGTCATTGGCCAGTCACAAAGATACTGGTCATGAACGACACCCCTGTTAGCCCAGGACAGATAGTATTGGTTTCACTGATAGAAAGCCCAAGAGAGCAGAGGGCTTCCCAGTCGTCCCTGCATAGTGACAATCTATTCCTTATCTAGTACAATCTGGCAGGGCCTCTCAGTACTTGCTTGGTGTATTTTTTGGGGGAACCATGAAGTCCTTTCAAAGTTAGTAGTCAGAATATAGGAGGCTCTCATCTCTGAACATAAGAGTCTAGAAAGGCATGGATATAAAGCATCCAGAGAGCATTCACAGAGGTGGCTCAATCATTATCCTAAGCTTTACCTTCACCAAATTTTGCAACATCTACAAACCCAGAGGCAAAATTATTTTATTTATATTTTATGTTTTAAGCCATGTCATGTTTCAGAGCCATGTAAATGAAATATAGCAAAATTTTCAAAAATGGCAAAACATGGGAAACAACAAAACAAAATAGAGTTTGTAGAAGTGGTTAACTCTACCACTTACCCCTTGAGGTAAGCTGTCTTCCAAACTGGGTTTTTCATCTGTCTTTTTTCATCTACTCCTTTCACTTTTATTACTGTGACATATTTAAACAGTTTCCATGCAAATTATTTTCATCTTGTTCATGCTTATCGTGAAAAACTCTGTTCACACTTTTCATTTGCTCTAACATAGTGTCCATCAATTCTCATAGATCTTTGAGGATTTAAAAAAAATTCCTCAGGCATAAAGATTAAAAGAAGGCAATTATCTATAAGGGTTGCAGTTCTATACAACAGCATTAAGTACCAAGAAAGAAAGAAAGAGAGGAGGGGAGGAAGAAAGGAAGACAGGAAGGAAGTATGGGAGGGAGTAGCCAGGGAAGGAAGACAGATTCTGAGGGGGCAAGGTGATCTATACATTTTATAAGTATTCAAGTTTTTGTTTAGGTATGAAAGTAATAAGCAGATACCCTTAAACATGCAGGAACATGGGTACTTTTAAAAAATACTAAATGAAATACAGCTAAATGAAATATAAATTTTATTAAAAAGCTGAGAAATGGAAGGGTTTGGTAAAAGTATTGGTATAAATACTGAATCCATATTAATACAGAACCAAGAGAAAACTGGTATTATATTTCAGAACAGAAGGCAAATGATATAGAACTCGATGTTATTAAAATTGCATAATAAAAATCTGGAGATGGGGCAGGGGAGGTGGGTGGGAGTGCTAATTCACTCATTTTTCAGAGCAAGCAATCAATCAATATTGACTAAATTTGACACATTTAGTTTAAAAAGAACCATAATGACTCCAACATCTTAATGTTTTCCCCATTATTTCTTAAATCAAGCTTTATCTTTTCAGAAAAAATGTCTCAACTAACAATTACATATTTATATAAATTCCACCAATTTCTCCAGTTTTACTCATATCTTCTCTTTGCTTATTTTTTGACACAAATTAAGGAGGGGCAAGTTATGGTGTGATGTCATTTTTAGGGAATCTTTCCTTCCTAATTCTTGTATAAATCTTTTGCCTTTATTTTCATCCATTCTCTGTCTGTGTCTGGAATGATGCTTACTTAATATTAAAAATGAGTACTGTTGGATGCTATGAAGTGGGGAATTTTTAAGATTTTCTTACTGAACTTTGCTTAACTCTTTGTAAATAGGTATATATCATTTTATGAAAAAAACAATTTAAAAAAAGAAGAAGAACTTTGAGTATAGTATCTCAGTTGTGATACAGATATTTATTTGGGAATAGGAAACAATTTTTCAAAAAATTGTAGACTTTACTATTTAATCTCATTTTGTGAGTGTGTGTGTGTGTGTGTGCACGCATGCTAGGGGTGGAACCCAGGGCCTCACACATTCTAGGCAGGTTCTCCACCACTGAGCAACACCTCAACCTCTCAACAGTTATTCCTTAAGGAGTGAAAATGTAAGTAGAATTCCTTAAGTCTAACAAATTTTAATTGGCTTTACAGAGCCAATCTATATTCCAAATGTTTTCTCTGTCCCTAGCATTTGCCACTCTCAGTTCTATGATAGACACTTGTAAGATACTCGAGTGCATGGGAATACAGAATTTGACTTATCAAGAGCTCTGGAAAGGAGAATCACAGTCTCTGGGACAGGAGTCCCTGTGTTTCTCCTTTGCTAGCAAAGCAATAAACCTTCTTTTTCCTTTTTCTCAAAACCATGCCCTTGTTATTGGATTGGCATCAGGCACAAGGACTGAGATTTTTGGCAACAAGTTTGGTATCCTAGGTGGGACCCAAGAGCAAACCCCTCTCCAGCTTTGTAGGGCAGATCTGGCTTTCCAAGGAACCCCACTTACATGCTAAGGATGCAAGGTTGCTGGTGAACTTGTTGAGAGTCAACTGCAGGAGAGTTAGGAGATGAGTGTTTCCCTTAGGTCAAATTAGAGGAGCTCTTCCTGGAGTAGAGGGAGGGACTGTGGGACAGTTCCAGCAGCTTTTGAAGCTCCTTATGCATCAGGGAATTCCTGCCTTCTGTCCCTGAGTGGTACAGTTGCTCCATTGTGGTCCACTTTGACAAAAAGGAAACTGAACTCAGTAAAACTGAGACACCCTTAGGCATTCAATAAGTCCCCTGGTGTGCATGCTGACTGTTGCTTCCACACATCTGGTTCCTCTTTTTGGGAAAATCTGGTCCCTCTTTGTGGAGACATCTGTGGAGCCACTGGTATTGGAGTCATGGTTAAGCAGAACTTGAGAACCTAGGGAAATTTCTGTTCCAGGTTCTTATCTGTTTATTAGCCTTGGGTTTAAGAATTCCTTCTGGCTGTCTGGTTGTGTGGGTTTTTGTTTTTTGTTTTGTTTTTTTTTTTTGTATCTGTTACTGCCCCTTTTAAGACATGGCCAATAATGCATTGATCCTATAGGTAGCCAGGTAGTCTCTTGGGAAAGATCTTGGCTGGTCAATTTAAAGGTTCCTGTTTGTCAACCATGGCTTTGGGGCTCATCTCTGGTTGTGTGTGTGTGTGTCTGTGTGTGTGTTTATACGATCTTGCAATTGGAGTTAATCTGTCAGAGGTAAAGTAAGTTGAAGGGCTACCTATGGGTATAAGCCTGTCTAAGATAATTTTTTTCCTATAACAATCTGGCTTTTGAATAGCTTTCTGGATTATTATACAATTTTGCAGTTGGAGTTGGTCTGTCAAAGATAAAGTAAGCTTAAGTCTGTCTAAAAGAAAGATGGTTTACTGTAACACAATCTGACCTTTGAACGGTTTTTCTGGGTTAATATACAATCTTGACATTGAAGTTGGTCTGTCAGGGGTAAAGTATATGAAAGCGATTCTGCATGTGTAGGCATTTATGCAGTTGCATGATAAGAGGTCTGAACCATTAGGAACTAAGTTAGAGGTGCCAAAAGTCACTTCATCTGGGTCTGGTGTGCAAGGATAGCAGGACACCAGAAGAAAGGGTTAAAAAGACTTAAATCTTTTAAACCCAGTGCTGGCACTCCAAACATTATTTCTCAGCCTGGCCCCAGGGAGCCACAGATCATCTTACTGTGGTCAAGGACACTAGCCCTAAACTGGAAAAAAAAAAAAACCAAAAAACAAAACAAAACAAAAAACCAGAAAAGCTGTGTGGACTATAGAAAAATGGCCTAGCCTCTGTCCTGCCTTCCATCCCCCTTTGTCCACAAAGGATGGAAGCTAATGGCCACAAAGAATGTGGCAATAGGTTTCAGCACTGTTAATTTATGATCTGGGGACAGGAATAGTCTCCCCTTTTAAGATCTGACAGGACACCCCACTTGGCCAGGCTATATCCATCCCTGGGACAAAGTAGTTCTTATATCCCATCAAACTAAATGCCTGGGGCGACTGGCAGAATAAATAACTGCATGCAGAAAAGAAAAAAGACAGAAACTAAGGCCAACCTGTGTTTTGTAGGCAGCCTCTGCAAAGGGATCTTCAAGAAAGCCTAAAGAAAAAGATGGAATGGACCTCCTCCACTGCGTATCAATGTACCTAGTATAAGAAAAAGGCCCAAAAGGAGCCTCTGGGTACAAATGACAGTGACATGGGGAATTCACTTAAAGTTGATGGAATCAGTATAATGATAAGGCAGACAGGTCAAGCTCACAAATATCCAGTGCTCCAACCCCTTGAATGCCACCTGGGAGAGAAAAGATTAAGTCACAGTTCTTGTGTATGCCAGATTGTTTGATCCCTCTCCTGGTATAAAATTTGTGGTGTAAATTACATGCACAGAAGGATTGTTTCCGAATATGAATTTAAGAAAGGGTCTGAAACTAAAAAAGATTAAAAAAAGTTATAGGTATGGAAATATATTTTACTACTCAAAATTGGAAGGCAAAAGAAATGTTTCTGGATGAGGAAGTATTTTTTTTGGTAAAGTAATATTCTCATGCTAAAGTCAAAGATGAACAAGGATAAAATAGAGGATGTAAAGATTAAATTGGCTGTAATTAACACAGTCAGTTAAAGTTATTTGAACTTTAATGTACTGATAGGAAGCAGTCTGAACATTGATATAGTCTTATCTATCAAGATAATTTTCTTGTATTTGTTAGTTTTTTATTTCCTTTTTAAAAATATTTTTAGTTGTAGATGGATACAATTCCTTTATTTCATTTTTTAATTTTTAATGCGGTGCTGAGACTCGAACCCAGTGCCTCACACATGCTAGGCAAGTCCTCTACCACTGAGCCACAACCCCAGCCTCTGTTAGGTTTTATTACTAGGAGAAACTAAGTCTTAAAGGAAATAGGGATTGTACCTGTTTTTAAGTCTTAAATGATTACTTTGCAACTGGTTAAACAATTGTTACATAGGTTATAACAATATATTTGACACCCTAAATATAAATGACTAGGTTATGTATGCATCTGAGAACTATATGTCTAAGCCTGATCTGTTAAAATATGTAAAAGTTTATATGTAAAAGTTTATAAAATGAAATTTATGTAAGTTTGCTGACAAGACAAGCAATAAGTACTTTCTTTTATACATTGTATCTGACATAGAAGGACCACCCTGTCACTTGAAGACCTGTTTTATAGGTTTGCTTTGACTAAGTCTATTTCTGCTCATTAACATTGTTTCTGAAATGTATAGAAGATTCAAGTCTATCCTTTGATTTTTTGCTAATTCTGCTAATCCATGTAGACCTGTGATTATTGTTACTTTACACTATGGATTCTAAATTTTGCTTTAAAAGTTAAACTTAGGTAAATGTAAAGCTTACGGAAGAGCACTTTACCAAGTTGGTGTTCTCCAAACTAAATTTACCTGTAGCAATAGTCTCAGATTTGTATAGAAATAACAAATTTGGATCTTATTTATTCATGTAATTTGATGTTTTATAGCTGGATCAAAGTAACTGGTTGTCAATAAGTTATATATACAACTTTGTGTTGCTCTTTACACTGAAATAGGAATTTAAATTTACTTTTGGAAGGTAATAAGGAAAGCCAGATCTGTTTAAAAGTGACATTGTAAAATATGGAAGCATTTTGTTACTTTTTCCACAAAAAGAAAGTTAAAGGCTCTTTTAGCCTTTGTTTGATTCATGTTTTCAGATGTAATGTGTTATTTGTTAAGAGCCCTGCCTTACCTGAGATAAGGCTCTGCCTCCTACCTTACTCCATGTAACAATAACTCCAAAATAGGCTAGACTTTGGGTCATTCAATGTTGTGTTCAAAAGAACAATTTTTGTTATAAAAATTACTGTGATTTCAAAATAAACAGGAAATATAATATATAACTAAGTAGAGGTTTAAGATCATAAAAATCATTTTTCTTGGTTCATAGCTATTACACAAATTGAATTTTTTTGCTCTTTTCATTTTATTTTGTATTTTCCTTATAAACTTTATAATTGTTACCTGTTACTGTTTTGCGGAGGTATTGCTTCCAATAAAGCAACATGAGTTAATTGGAGATAATAAGCCATCACCTATAGGACAGATAGCATATAATGCTGACTTCCAGCACTAATATTAACCTCAATTAAATGAAAGAAGTAACTGTAAAATCATAGATAGTGAAGTTATAACCTGTTATTCCAACTTTAAGACTGGTCAAATTGGACTGCTAGGTATTTAAAATTAAAAACTTGGAAACCAAAGTCAAGGAATTAAAAGGGCCAAGAAAAAAGCAGCCAACATTTTGGCCTTTTGCCCTCTAAGGTCAGCCAGGATTCAGAGAATGATGGGACCACTCTCTGGGTCCTGCAACTCTGGTCAGTTTTCTGACCCACTGATCAGTGCGATCAAGAGGACCCTAGAGAACAGGAAGTCAGTCAGTGCACATTCTGCAAAGAGGAGGGTCACTAGTGAGGGAAATGTCCCTGATGCTTCCAAGAGAAACCATGTAGGGTCAGCAGGACCCTGACCCATCCTGGCAGATGGCACCACTGGTAGAGGAAAGCTAAAGGAGCCAAGAGGCTTCACTCATGTCTCCAAGAATGATGTCTGAGGAATCTCAGCTGACTCCTAAGTAGATAGGAATAAGGTCAGTTTTGACCAACTTTGTCCTAAACACCTGGCAGGGAAGTATAGCCTAAGCACAGTCCTACATGGGCATTTCAAAAGGAAAAACAATGTCTTTAATGTAATTTAAGATGCACACTTGTGTCAGCCCTAATAAAGTAAGTAAAGCTGGAGGCTATAGAGGAAGGGTTCTTGTGTGGGAGTGCCTAATAGTAATGATCATAAAGGACTATGGGTGGTATGTTTGTCCCAAGATAATTTGAGCCTGATCTCATAGACTTATAAATCTTCCTAACTTCCTAAATTGATAAACTTGATCTGTTTTCCACTGATATGATTATGAGTTACTGTCTTCATGGTTTTAAGAGACCAGTTTAAATACTAATTGCTTTTGTGCTAATTGTTTACAAAATAAGTAATGCTTTGATTTATTATTGTCTTAGCAAGATCCCTCCCTAGGTATGCCTTATCCAGTCACCTACCATCTGCCACTGTGGACCTCTGGACTGCTCTGAGGCTGAAGACTCTTAAGTGTCCATGTCCCATCTGATAGAGAACAGGGACTTTGGGTTTCTTCTCCCAACTTGGTCCTTTTTCAGCAGGAAGCAGATTGGAGATCTTCTCACCCATTTTTCCACAGAAATGGAATGTAGAAATTGACAGTGGGGAAAGGTAAGAGTGGTCCACTTTATGCTTTGAATATAGCCCTTGCTGCTCTTCCACTACAATTTATTTTTTAAATAGATGTATTTCTTTCTCTTCCTCTCTCCCTACTCCTCCCCAATCTCCCCTCGTCCATAATCTCAGATGAAACAGAATTATATTCCTTCCCCATTTTAGGCAGATTTATCTGTCCTTGACTACACACCCACCATAGAAGTGAAGTAATTCAGACTTTGGGGATTGTACTAGAAGATCTCAGAAATAACTATCTTCCAAATTAACAAGTAAATTACAACTCCAAAAGAGATAACATGAAATGTAACCTTTGAATCACCTCCTTAAAAGCCCCCTGTTCCTGCTGATAGGTGGAGTCACAGCTTTTGGGACAGGAGTCCCCTGTGTTTCTCCTTTATTAGCAAAGCAATAAACCTTCTTTTTCCTTTCTCTCTCAAAACAAAAGAGAAAGTTCTAGGAAGTTTTGTAGTTTACCTGTCTAACTGATTTGGAAATGCCTGAGATATTTTACATGGCCCAAAAGTTTTCTCCTTGCAAAGAAGATGAATTAATGAGTAGGTAAAAGTCTTTCATATTTAATAAATGCAAACATATTAACTCTTTTACTCCAAAATTATGTCGTTTCTTTCTGCCTTCATTCTGTTCATGAATATACCATATATTAGTTTTCCATTGCCAAGTGGCAAATTTTCTCCAAATACAGCGCTTAAAACAACAAAACTTTATTATTGCACACATTTTCTGAAGGTAGGTAATCTGTGAGTGACAGCCATGTCATCATGGAATTGCAGTTGAGTTGTGTGGCCGGGCTGTAGTTTCGGAAGGGCCAAGATATCTACCCTGAGCTCACCCAGCATCATAGTTCTGTTCCCCAAGGGTCTCTCTGTGGGACAGGTCAAGAAAATGGTGTTCCTCAGAGTAAATGAGGAGAGATTAAAAAAAAAGAGCCAGAAAAGAGAGGGTGAGAATGAGAGCAAGCAAGGAAGTGGGAAGCTGCAGTCCTTTTATAACCTACTCTCAGATTGTTCTCCCATCCCTTCCTCCATATTCTATTTGCTAGAAGAGGGTCACCAAGTCCAGTCCACATTCAAAAGGTGGGGGACTAAGAAGCACCTTTTGAGGGGAGGACCATCAGAGAGATTGTGGACCTATCTTTAAAATGATCATATTTGCCTAATCCTTCCCCATTCTCGACCCCCTTTTTCACTTCTTGCAATCGTGGCTTCTGTCCTTTCTCCTCTACTGAGTCTCCTTTATATTGGCTCAAAGGAGTTTACTTGGGATTGTAACCTTTAATCTTCTTGCAGCACGGACGGCTTTTCAAATGTTTGGTCTGTCTTCTTCAGGAGATTGCAAACTCCTTAGAAAAGAAGATACTTTTCTTATTCAATTTTGTCTTTCACACAGTCCCTGGTACAAAGAAGATTCTAAACATTCTTCATCACATATTAATGCACTCATTTTACCTTGAAATAGTCTTAGTTTATATTAACTCTCAAAGAGAGGTCAAATTGTTTCAATTCCCTTCTCAAAACATGCAATTATTTTCAGCTCAGGGTAAAAGTCAGGGTCCTGAGAGTGGTCCAAGGACTATAATCTGCCCCCACCCCCAGCACTCTCACTTTATACCTCATAACCTATGGCATTACATATTTTCAACTCCATTCTCATTGAGCCTTTGAATACCTTAGACATACTTCCAGACCTTTGCACAATCTATTCCCGCTACCTACACAGGCACTGACTCACTCTCACACCTGCTTGAAATCATTGCTAAAATGGTACCTTCTCAAAGTAACACCCCCCAACCACAGTGTTTATGATGTTGCCCTTCCTTCCCATTCCACTATTCCCTACCTCCTTTCCAGGTGTAGTTTTATGTATAACTCATCACTGAAGATCATACTATATATTTAGCTTTTTCACCCTGCTTTTATTTATTCCCTCACTGGAATAGAATCTGTTTTATTGGCTGCTATATCCTTTGTGCCTAGCATATGGTAAACATTTGATAAATATTTGCTGAATTAGTGAATTCATATTACAAACATAATTAGAGCTGCTTTCAGTCAATGAGAATAATGGCAACAGGCCACCAAACCCTTTCTCAACTATATAATTCCTCTGTGTTTTGTGGGAGGCAATGGGGCAGTTTAGGTGGGACACAGGATGGCTACTACTATCGTCCAAGAAAAAATTACTCCTTTCCCACATACACATATTTGATAAATAATAGAAAAATCTTCTCACATAGATTACAAGAGAGAAAAAAAATGAATAAGGAATGAGAATAACCACAGTTGGGAACCCCAGTAAAAAAGTATATAGCATAAAAAGGAAGTGTGGGAGATTCCCATTTCTATTCATGCATCACCATCTCCTTGCTCATTGTCAGGCACCAAGCCTTCCAGATCACCCCAATTAAACTAGAGTTTCCATGATCTCCCTTGGAAGTGGTTCCTCATAAATTACATTAAACACAAATCCTCTAGAGCATGATTATGCTTGAGCCTTGATGAAAATATATTACTGCCTTTCTGCACCCTACCTCAGACTAGGGAAGCATGAACCAGCCAGGCAGGCTTGATTTCCTCACAGGGAAATGGTGGGGAAAGCCCCAGCTCTCATCTTACTTGCCTGGTAATTGCTGCAGTAATAAGCAGGCTTTCAGATGTTTTACCCAGGAAGGCCTTGTGGGAATTCAGGACTCCTTTTAAGACAGCCAAAGGAGGAAGAGGAAGGGATGATCGGTGATAAAAATGTAAACACATAGACTTAATTTTTGAGTGAAGCAGGCTTTGGAAAATATCTGCTGGACACATTAGAACTTGTTTTCATTTCATTTTATTTTTTTCATGTGACACAAAAACCCCTTATTTTAATATCAAGAGATTCTTTCAAGTGAGATTTTAGGAAAGAAATTAACTCATTCAAACACTGAATTCAGATGTATTTATTTTAAACTTCCTAAAATTTCCAAAAATTACTATAAAAATTGACTACAAATTAGTTTAAAACTGAAGGCCTCCCATGTATTTAATAAATAATGACAACATATTTTCTTAATTGTGGTCTGTAATTTCCAGGCTGCTTCCTTGTGCACAAATCTGACATCTTCCCATCTCCTACAAGCAAATTCTCAGAAGCTAGTAAATTAGAAAAGTCCTTCATTTTCCCCTATTAAATTTTCTACCCTTCTCAACTTCCTTCTTCATGGTTCTATAAAGGTTTGGAGTCAATTTCTATTTCTTTCTCTTCCCTGAACCACATGTTTTGTGTACTGGTTTTATTGGATGAAATTTCTCAAATGTAGTATTTGAGAAGTCGTGTAGCACTGACTTCTCATATATCAGGGGCCCAAAGAAGATATTTATCCTAGATATTGGGGACAGGTCTTTTTAAATTTCTTTCTTCTTTTCTCATGCTAAATTTCATTTTATTTTCATTATTATTACTAATTAGATTTTTCCAGGAGCTTTTTTATTCTTTGTTTTCAAATGATCACATTTCAACCATTCTATCCAGACACCTACATATATACTTGTATACTTGTCAGAATGAATGTCTCCTTTTAGATAGCAGTGTGTTTTCACCAGAACAATGAAATCTTTTATCTGTTCAATTCTACTCATCCCTTTGACTTTAACAGCTTCCTGCAAAGCTCTCCTGCCTAGATCTCTAAGTATTTCATAAACCTCTCCTTGAATAACTTTATTTTGGTCCTTCCACATCTTGCTCAAAATTTTTAAGTGGCACTCCATTATCACTGTAGAATATGCCAGCTCCTAACTATGTTTCATAACAATACTTACCATGCCTCAGCCCCGCCTCTGATCCTCCAGGGAGACAGGGAGGCAGGCCGGCCAGCTGCCCTCTACACTCAGAATGAGGTCAGCCCCTTGAGTCCTCATTGTGCCATTCTTAGACTTTTGTCTTCCTATCCACACCTGTTCCTCCATTAAGGAAGATCCTCAACCAACCCCCAAAGAATCCTCAAAATCCTCTCGTTAAGGAAGTGTCATCATTTGAAAATAAATAAAGAATAGAAAAGCTACAGGAAAATCTAATTCATAATAATTCGAAGTAAAACCAAAATTTGACATGAGAAAAGAAGTTTAAAAAGACACTTTTAAAATCAGAAAATAATGCTGTGTCTAATATAATGAAGATACATTTGAGAATATAAATGCTATGATCAACATTTCAAAAATGTTAATTATTAATATTGTCCTGGAACCAGAAACATGCCTGTAATCCCAGCAGCTTGGGAGGCTGAAGCAGGAGGACGGCAAGTTCAAATCCAGCCTTGGAAATTTGCTGAGAATGTGTCTCCAAATAAAAAAAAATAAGAAATGCTTGAGGATATACATATGTGACCAAGTGTGCCTGGGTTCAATACCTGGCACACTCATGCACAAAATCATCCAAGAGAAAGCTCAAACCCAACAAAAAATTCAATTAAAAAGTTGAAATTTTGTCATAGAAATATATTTTTAAAATTCTAGGTTTCAATGTCTAAATTTTTTTTCAAAAATTTAGGAAACTAAATTTGTAAAATGTGTAAAGTTACTGATTTCATGTAGTAATATTGTCAGATTCAGATTGTAAAACTTGACAATGACAGTAGAAGTAAAATAAGAAATACATAAACAGAACAGCTTTTTGTGTTTTTATCTTTATCTAAATAAAATATCATTTACACAAAAGGAAAATCCAAAATACCTATGAGTAATTTAATCCAAATATACCTTGAATATAATATGAAATACAATGTAGGATTATCTACCATTATAATATAATGGTGAATTAATATTAGGAGATTTACTAGTCAAGTGACAAGAGGGAAAATGATCATCTCATGAAATATTAAATACACTTCAGATTCCACTCAACACTCACTCCATTACAGCTCAGAGATCATTTTTAACATGTTGAATGAGCTCCAGCACTACACTTAATGGCTAGAAATGGTCCCACTTTGGTCAAGAACAAAATAAAGTTACTTATTCTAAAAGTTCCTTTCAGTAAGACAAGATGAAACTTCAGGAAAAAAGAGGCTAAACTATTGGAATAGCAAATACATTTAGCAGTTTTAAAATATTTTATTTTATTCTGAGGAAAAATATGAACTTAAAAATTTTATGAGAATTGATAAGTTTTGCAGAGTGACTGGATACAAAATAACTTAAGAAATTAATACGTCTCAAATTAATTCATTGATTTAAAGTGATGTTTATAAAAACAGGTTATTCTAATTATTCGTAGTTACTGTGTTCTATAGGTTTGCTTTGTACACTGAATTAGCCAATGCTGAATCATTGCTCCTAGTAGATATACAGGATTAGGTTCCTAGGAGCCTCTATCATAATATTTCAATCAACTGATCAGTAATAACTATTTAATGCATGTTTATGTGTAAAGACCCTTA
Organism: Glaucomys volans; assembly: GCA_020662805.1. NCBI lineage: Eukaryota > Metazoa > Chordata > Mammalia > Rodentia > Sciuridae > Glaucomys > Glaucomys volans. Next base: position 52,602 of record JAJEJO010001299.1, read on the forward strand.
TTTTGTACATATAGTTGATATGTCAACAACCCATAGCGAATGGTGCTGCAAGTGATGACTGAACTGAGGTTATCTAACATATGTCTTTCATCCTTAAGGCACATCACACCTTAATGCACTAAGAAACATCCCAGAGCACCCCAGCATCACACCCAAGGGCTATTTGAAATAGCAAATTCAACAAAAAGCACCAAAAATCTGGAAAATGTGTTAGTACATAGCAACCTCCCCCCCCCCCACAAGAGACACTTGTTTAGAGTGTGTAAGTTTAGACAAGAAAACATTGTAACATGTTTTTTGACATGTGTTTTGGATAACTCAGATTTTTTTTTGCTGCTTTGCTCACATCTGAAAACTCAAGAACGTATTGAGTTGGGGGTTATAAATAAATATTAGGGAACAGGCAAATTTGGAATTCCAGGTAAAGAGGATCACCTATATCTATATCTATCTATATCTATATATATTTGGAAAGGAAACATTTATTGAGTTTGGGATTAAGTGACCTATTCTTTGAGTCTTAAGGCTATGATATAGTTGTTTTTTTGTTTTGTTTGTTTTTTACTTTTTAGGTTTGTTATTGAAAATTTGAAGCAGAAAATGAAAAATAAAAATTTTTACACAAGTTCATTAAGTTTCATACTTTAAGGACTAAAATATCTTTGTATAAAACTATTTGCTTTATTTATACACCAACAAATCATACTTTTATTCCAAATATTTTTAAAAAAGAATAGCAATCACCTTTTATAGTTACAAAGGACTATTAAAAAAAACTCTTTAACTCTAGAAAGGATTAAACCCATTCATCACACAAATTAAAATATGAAATCACTTGCAAATCTATTATCACTTAAATATCATGCACACAGACACCTATAAAATGGGACTGCCTTCATCAACATGCTGGTATAACAAACATGAATATTCTGATGTTCCATTAACAATGTGTTTATGTGAAAGTCAGAAACTTAGCTAAGATTCAACCTAAACAGTAATAAATGAGTATGAATGGAAATCAAGGAAAGGTCTTAAATAGGAAAAAAATAATCCTCAAAGTCTCTTAAGTAACAGGGTGCTCTCCCAATTTTGTTTGAAGATGGGACCCATCCACCATTCATCCTTGTGTTTCCAAGGTCCAGTGATTGGATATAGGAACCCTATCCTGCTGCTTGTTTGGAGCATGTTGCAGGGGTTACAAGGCTGTCCAGCTGTTGGTGATGTCCTGTATTAATCAACCACTCATAAGACTTGTTCTCCACAAGTACCTGGAACTGCTTCCTTTGATCCCTTGTTGAATGAGACTTCTTCACAGCTTTTTGCCAGATCTGTAACTTCTATTCTCTTTGACCCAGTGCTTTCTGATATGCAGATGAAAGACCCCCAGGTATCTCTGTTTTGTCTTCTTCCATTTAAAATTGAATAATAAATAGATACAATTCAGAAGGTGGTAAGAGCTAGAACACACTCGAGTTGCTGTTCTGTATACATACAACCAGTAGATTATTCCAATAATTAGGGACCGTATCAAGGCCTGTCCTGGCCATATGGTCCTCAAGCATTGGGTAGTGGAAAGGGCCAAAGTTACTCTCTGGTTCCCAGAGAAAATAAGTGGGTGTGTAGGCATCAGAAGGTGAAAAATGAAACCTATGGTTGAAGAGATGGACAAACTATGGCAAATAGCAATGACTTTAACATTGTCACAGCTGTGGAGGTGAAAAGCAGTCTCTTGGGCCTCAGGACAAAGGTGCTATTCCTGCACTTCTCAATTGTTACAGATCACAAGGGAAAGAGAAGATATATAAAAGATTTTGTTGTAGCTGTGAAGTTTGACATGTGCTCCCACCAATGTGTCTGAGCTCTTGGCCAATGTCTACTTATAAACCTGGCTCATCACCACCATGCAGTGCATTGCATTTTAGGGGCCAAGTGAGTATTTATTACAAGACATCTTAGCTCTTTTGGTTGTACCTTCAACGTGGTGAGCCCAAGCCAGTATTTTTTTTTTGACTTGAGGTAAGCAGATGTATCAGATGGATTCCTAGTTAAACAGGCTTTCAACCAGACTTCTAGTTTATAGAAAGAGAAAATATTGGAGATCTTTGAGAAGCCCCTCACTGAATGAGTGGTAACCACAATGCAAGTGGACAGATCTTCCTGACTGTGTACTCACAGTGCCTTCAATAACAAAGTGGGGCAACACAACAGTTTCTCCAGAGACTAGACTACTATGAGTTGAATGAAATGATGCAGTGGGTTGTTTTGGATCTAAGAGCAGCTCAAGGAGATCTGACAGATGATCAGAGACAAAAGCTTAGTGACTATAATCACTCCAGTTCATATTAGGACAATTGGATTTTTTTGTCAGGTCAGGAGACTGAGACCTGCTTCTGAGATGAGGCCACTCTTGTCCAATCAAAGATGTCTTCAGGGAAACCTTATTTAACTGTTGTATGTATAAAAACAGCAGAAACAGTAGAGTGCCCACTGAAAGCTGCTTTCTCTGCTTTTCACCTTCATCTTCAGACATGCAGTTGGAGAAAACCTCAGAACACTCCAGGAGCTTCTTACGTGTCCTCAAAGAAAGACTATCAAATATTTTGAAGTAAAGCCATGCCAGATCCTTGGTCAACTGCAGCTTCCCACTTGCAATGTGCCTCCATGTAGACCAGTAGAGCCATGGTGGCCTAGGTTTGCACGTAGGTGGCTATTTTCCTGAGATAATGAAGACTGAACTTGGATGGTGGAGACACATGCAAGGCACTCACTATAAAAGGTCTGCTTTTACCCAGAGAACCCCTGATGGATCCATATTATCTCTAAGAACATCTGGATGAAAAAGCTTCTTTGCATACCTGCAAAAGCAGGAACTGGTCCACAGAACTTGTTCACATGACCTACCCTCCAGTTACCCTCCGCTGCACACCCATGATATAGTTTTAATCAGAAACCTATAAAATCAGGTGGACAATCACCACTTTAGTGCATTCTTTTAATCTCTGAAGTAGTAGGTGTACTTATGGAAAAAATCTCAACCAATGTCAATGTACTCTAAAGAAGATAATAATATCAAATATCAGATAGGATTGCAGGGTAAGTACTATATTTTTAATGTGCATAAACCTTTCAGAAATAAATAGGAGTACTAATACTCAGTTGAAGATAGAATCAGGAGGTGTGAAATTCACAGAAAAACTAAAATGAAAAAGTTACAATGTTTAACTTTCCTAATAAGTACATATACAATTCGAATAAAAGCATGACATCATTTGTTTTTAAAATAATAGAGATAAGAAGACATTAGATAATGTTAATGAGAGTATCAGAACCAATAATGCCCAATTATAGGTACATCTCTGGAGCTAGACTGCCTGACTTCAAGTCTTAGCATTGTTACTAGCTATGCAAACTTGGGTAAACTAGTTAACTCCTTGGTGTCTCATACTCTTCATCAATAAATAGGGTTAATAATATGCACACTTTATAGGAGAGAATTAATGAGTTAGTAAATACATGTAAAGCACTTCCTTATAACAGGATCTGGGGCATAAAGTCAGCTAACATTAAATGGGAGCACATGTTAGTGTTGAGCACAGAAAACCTTACTCCATAATATGGTGCTTTGATGTGCTGAGCATTTTCAATGAAAGTATATTGGAAGGCATTAGAAGCTGCCTTAGAGTCAAGAGCACTTACCTAGCATGATCCAAGCTCTGAATTCAGTCCCCAGCACTGCAAAGGAAAACAAACAAACAGACAAACAAAAACTAGCTTTCCCTTATTTCTACCCCACCTCCCCCATGGACCCCATTCAAGCACAAGAAGAGACAGTCTGAAGTCCCCTTATCTGACTAAAGTAAGTTCTGCCAAAAGCAATGTAATTGTCCTGGACTCCCTCTCTAAAATCATTAACCAGGGAAGATGAACTCAGAAGACTAAAATGTCTCCACCAAAACACCATGTGTGCATCTGAGGACTCACCTGAGAGATTTTTATCAGCATAAGACAACCTTCCTTCCTGCCACCCTTGCCTTCCCCTAGCTTATCCCATCTCTCCAGATCCCAGAGGAGCTTCATTCCCGAACATTGTTTATTCTTTAGACCCATTCGTTTCTCCCTGTTCCCAAATTTACTACTGCACTACAGTTGCCTATACCCCTCCTCTTCTCCTCCCCTATGAAAAGGATATTTAAGTTTCAACCATCTGACCCTTCTTTGAGTTTCATATTCAGCTTGGCTCCTGTGTATATGTGTACAGTAAAAGATTTTTATCCTTTTCTCTTGTTAATCTGTCTATTGTCCATTTATTTTAGCAGACTTGGACTTTCAGAGGGGGAGTTGAAATTCCTTTCTCCCCTGCATTAGTTCATTTTTGGGGAAATTAATCTATCAATTTTCATCAAGAGTCCTTGAACTTTCAACATAGTGATTTCACTTCTTGGAACATATTTTCTTTAGAAATGTCAGCATTTTTTTGTACTAGATGATCTTCGTACCATTTATAAATGTGAACAATTGGAAACAATTCAAATATCCCCAAATAAAGACAGTTAAATATAGAAATCATGGATTGATAAATTGTATTTCACTTAAAAGACATACTGTCTGGTCATTAAAAATGCTTTCCAGGAATGTTTAATTACATAAGAGCATTCATGCTACTGTTAAGAGATTAAAGCAAAGTGCAGAATCACTGTGCATATAATCCTGATTTCTCTGCCGACTTTAATAAGTTGGTCCTCCACTGTTACAATCAGTCACAACACTTTGCTTCCTAGCATGCATCACAAACTGCAAACATTGGTTTATTTTTATTTTTTTGTTTCTCCTGGTAGAATGTTAACCGCAGGAGGATATTCACCCTATCTCTTCAGTAGATGTCTTCATTTCATATTCAGTGAAATGGTTCTCATTGTATAGTAGATACCCAACAAATAATTGTCTCATGGGTGAATGTATAAATACATGATTTTTTTAATACATAGAATTATTTTTAAAGTGTTGAAATAACTAAAACAATAACATAGACTTTTTAATGTATGTGAAATTTTTTGATTTTCTCGAGTCCAAATTATGTTGACAAGCACACACATGCACACACGCACTATCATGAAAGACACATGAACACATTTCTTTAGTATGTCTCTTCTCCAACCAAAGTTGGTTTAAATTTCTCTGTAATTCCCTGTATCTTTTCTGTGTATGTTGCTATGTTTCATGCAGTACCTTTTATTTTAGGCTTAGACTGTCATTTTTATTAGAAGAAAGTTAGGTTAACCATGTGTAGTATTTATTTAGTTCCTGCCCCAATTCCTCCTTGATTAACTAAGAGCCACTTCTCACTGACTGAACCAAGTTAAGCTATTGGATGCACAAGGTGCCACATCTTCATCTCTCTTACTATACTTCATCAGGTTAACATCTGCAAACCACCAATCCTCCAAGGACAGATCGTTGTCAGGCAGTGGCTGCTCATTTTTGCCATTTCTTCTTTTTAAAAGAACCAACCATGCCAAACAAACAAACAAAAATCTATATATGCTTCCCCCTCATTAAAAAAAAAAAAAAGTAAACCGGAAACTATCATTGGCCAAATCCCATGGTAAGTTGTAGGAGGGAGAGTTTGGGAAGGTTTGTGTGGGGAAAGTCACCCTCCAATTCGCAACTGGAAATATTCATAACACAGCCATTGAGCCAATACATATTTTCTTCTTTAGCACATAACAGATAACCCGAATAAAAGGTTTGAATTACAAAGCAGCCTAATCCTGCACATTCTCTGAGCAATGACTGCTATTTGTGTCAGGAAAATAAAGAGGAAGAGAAAAGGAGAAAAAAGGAATGGGAGGGAGAATGGAAGCACAGGTAAGAGCCACCCTTGTCAGAGAAAAAGGGCAAGACTCACTGGAAATTAGATTTTGAAAATTTTTATTAAAAAGGTAGTGCTTTATATAATTGGTAAAATCATTATTTGCAGGAAAAAAATCCAAACATTTCCAAGGTTTTAATAGGACAATTTTTGCCTCTTTTCTAAATGCAGAGAACAAACTCCAGGACCCAACATACCTGTAACCCCTTCCCTTCCTAGCCTTCCCTCCGCACTTCAGCACATGATATTGCTAATGTGCAGTAATGGTGCAGCTGAGAAGCATTTATGTTCCATTTTCCCCCAATATTATTAAAACTGCTCCATCACCTCCTGTAATGGGGGCGTCCATATTTTCTCGCGCCTGTATCCCTGACATGACATAATGCCTGCCCTCACCAGTATGCTATAATATAGAGGTAATTGAAACATAACTCACCCTAAATTACAGGCAATGTGCAGACAGCCCCAGCGCAAGTCCTGAGGCTCATTACAAATATAAACTAAGTATTTCTTTAAGGGGAGTGGGAGGAGACCTAGACTTCAACATAAAAGGCAGGGAAAGAAAGAGTGAGAGCCAGCCAGCCAGCAAGCACTCTTATGATACAGTTTCTAAAAAGGGAGTTTCCAGTGAGCCTCCCTGTTTGGCTGAGATCAGCAGCAACCTGTTACAATTGCTGGCTACCTGGGTTGTTTCCAGGACTACTTGAAATTGTAGATTTCCATTCAGTTCCTAGGCAGCTTGGGACCACATGATTTTATTTCCTGGCCTGGTAACTTCTGAGTTGGCAGTGTTTATTCCTAAAGGAGACCAGGGGAAATCAGTGGCTTCCTAAGATGAAGTCAATGTAAGAAAGACATGTGCTTTCTATAGTTGCTTTGATTATCAAAGCCTATAATCTCAGTCATTGTCTTAGATTGTCTATTTTGGGAAAAAGTGTAAGTGGGAACACTCCTCACTTGGAGTCACCTCCTCTTTGTAAATGGGGTCTACTCTAGCTGCTCAGGAAAACAGAAAAGACCATGTTTATCAGAAGAGGTGGTCTTCTGCCTCAGAGGTGAATGACTCCATTTAAAGGCTGCAGTTCCATTTTTCCCTCTCTCACCTGGGGTGGGGGGCATCTATGAACCCCACCTGCTTTGCTTGTCTTCCCTCTCTTGGGTTCCCCTCCAACATGACCTCCAGAGGGTTGCTTGACTCCTCCCATTTGAACTGCTGTCTTATCACTGAATTTCTAGAAACTCATATCCAACACCACAACCCTTCCCTTAGGCCTCATGCAGCACCAGGCTTTACCCTGCCAGTCTCAGGAAGGGTCATCACGGCTGGATGGGGAGGGAGGGAAAGCAGGAGCATGTTGTCCATCAAGATGTAGCATTTCTGGAGGTTGGTCAGCTGATTCTGTCCTCTGTGTGTTTGCAGTGGTTTCTAAATACACCCTGTATGAACTCCCGCAAGGAACAGAGCCAGTGTGTTCCTCTTTCCTAAGACAGACACTCTGTGCAGCTCATCGACACAAAGTATTGTAACTGGCGTTTGTCCCTGTCCTTAACTCAGGGCTCAAACTGGCTTTGCAGAAACCAAACCAAACCAAACCAAACCAAACCACAAAACACAGCAACAACAAAAAATACCCAAACCAGAACAAACCAGCAAACTGATCTCCATCAGCCACCTGTCACTCTCCCTAGTTTTTGTGGCTCTTTCCCTCAAAATTACAGAACACCAGTGCCTTCACTTCAGAGCTTAGTATGATCTTTCTTGTTCTCTGTATCTGGATCTAAGAATATTCACAGACTTATATAGTCCTGGTGACTCTTAAGAGGTTACTGCCTATTCAAAGACACACAGATAATTAGTGAGGTAAGGTTGGAGGGGGAAACAAGAGGGAGATAAAACAGGTGGGGTTGGTAGAAGCCCTCCCATGTGTCCAGTAGGAGGCAAGTTCCTTTCTCTCACTTCCACATTCTTCCCACTCTACACCAAACTACATTTGATTCTACCTCTTGTTCTTAAAGGGTAGAGTTTTACTAACTATCACATTGAAAACGATCTGTTGTCTGACCCCTAATGAAGTATTAGTGACTAATAATAGCTTACTGTGTTCACATCTTTTAAGAATTTGGCATTCAACCAGCACCTAAGCATGATAAGGAAGATTGAATTTCATAAGATAGCATGTAGAGCACACTTAGAATGAAAGAACTTTGGGATAGCAATAATTGAAATTATGTTACTCAACCATCTTCTTCCCTTAGGTTTTAATATTGATCATGTTGTGTGTGTGTATGTGTGTGTGTGTGTGTGTGTGCGCACACACTTGTTTTTTCAACTTTATATAAACAGGCTTATCCACTGACTACTTTCTTGGTATCTGACTGATTTCCCTCAGCATAATATTAGTGTGACTCACACATGTTATTTTTTTGGTGACACTAGTTTGCATTGCCATGGAGTTTTCCATTGTGTGATGTGTTATGATGTATTCATTCATTCTACTGTTCATGAACATTTGAGGGATGTACAGGTTTCAGTTACTATGACTACTGCTGCTATGAGCATGCTTATATATATTTTTGATGGGCAGAGTATGTATCTGTTGGATGTTTGGTGCATCATTAGGCTATATATGTATATTTATTTTTCAAAGTTCTGCAAACAATTTTCCCAAGTGATTCTAATTCTAGCATTTAACACTCCCAGTAACCGTGCAAGAAAGCCCCTATTCTATAGTATCACTAACCCTTGGTATTTGAGAATGTTTTTGTTTGACACATAATAATTGTACATACTTATGAAGTACAGTGTGATATTTTGATGCACGTATATCATATATAGTGATGAACGCAGAGTGATTTAAATATCCACTGTATCCAACTTTTGGTGTTTCTTTGCGGCAGGAACCTCCAAAAGTCCTCTCTTACAGCCATCAAAGTATGCAATAAATTATTGTTACCTATAGCCACCCCACTGTGCTATGGGACACTTACATTTAGTCCTACTATTTATTTTGTACCCTTTAACCAACCAAACCTTCCCTGCTTCTCACCATCTGGTGCCACTAATTTACTATTGTATGAGATCATTTGGGGTTTTTTTTGCCATCCACATGAGTGATAATTTGAAGTATTAGTATCTCTGTACCTGACTATGTTACTTAGCATAATGTCCTCTGGTTCAATCCATATTTCATCAAATAACAGAATTTCAAGTTTTAATTGCTGAGTAATATTCCATTGTGTATATATGACACATTTTCTTTTTCCATTCCTCCATAGGTGTGTTGGCTAATTGTGAATAGTGCTGTAATAAACATGTGAGTGCAAATATCCCTGCAGTCATATGGTCGTTCTATTTTTAGTTTTCTGAGGAATATCCATACTGTTGTTCATATAACTGAATTAATTGACCATCCCATCAACAGTATATAAGAATTTACTTTCAACATATCCCTGAGGCTTTATTAATTTTTTATTAATTTGTGTGTATGCATGTATATATCTAATTCGTTATTAATTTTTCTGTGTACATGTACATATATAAATGTGTGTGTGTGTGTGTGTGTGTGTGTGAAAACACACACTTTGGTTATAAATTCATTCATTGTAGTCTGAAGCATGAATCTGACTCACCAATGCCCATTTATAGTAACAACAAGAACAAGATAATAAAAACACAAATAACCCTGGACAGTTGTTCTTACCAATACATAGCTATTGCTTTAGTCTCAGAAACCATTGCTTACAGATTTCTGAGGTTCTCCCACTGGCAAGAGAGCTGTGTGTTGTTTCCTCCAAGTGGATCAGTCATTCTCTGCTGAGTTTCCAGAACAACCAGCAGGCCTTGGGGAGGCCTCCTTTAGGCCTCCACTTGTAACCAACAGTTTTTTTATAACTGCTGGTCCTTAGTCATAGCCCAAAAGAAAGTGGTTTTCTAGATCATAGCTGTTCTACTAGGGATGAGGCGATATCTCACTATGGTTTTGCATCTCTGTGATGATTAGAGATGCTGAGAAGTTTTTCATAAATCTGTAAGTCCACTTGAATGTCTTCTTTTGAGAAAGATCTATTCTTGTTCACTCAAATATGAAAATTGGATTACTTGTGTTTTTTGTTTTGCAATTGAGTAGTTTGTGCTTCTTATAGATTCTAAGTATCAATCCCTTGCTTGATTAATAGTTCGCTAACATTTTCTCCATTTCATAGTTTGGCTTTTTGTTGTTGATTATTGCCTTTGCAGTGCAGAAACATTTTTCAAAAATTAGTCCCATTCATTGACTTTTCCTTTTGTTGCCTAGACTTAAGAACATGTTTGTTCATACCAATGCCCTGAATTGTTTCCTCTAGAATTTTTTTATTTTAATGGTTAAGTGCTTGATCCATTTTGAGTTGCTTTTTGGGTGGGAAATAGGGATCTAGTTTCATTCTTTTGCATATGGATTCCAATGTTCTCAGCATCGTTTATTGAATATGCTATTCTTTTTCAATGTATTTCATTAGTGCCTTTGCTTAGGATCACCCAGCTGTAAATACATGGGTTATTTCTCTGTTCTCTATTTTGTTTCATTAATATCATTCTGTTCTGACCACTATAGCTTTGTAGTATGTTTGGTAGTCAGATAGTCTGATGCCTCCATGTTTGTCTGTTCCATCAGGATTTGCTTTTACTACTTGGCATCCTTAGTGGTTTCATACAAATGTTAGGATTTAAAAAAAAATTCTGTGAAGGTTGACATTGGAATGTTCTTAGGAATTTCATTGAAAAGCTAAATCGCTTTAGGTAACATTTTAGCAACATTAATTCTTCTCGGCCATGAGCATGGGGTATTTTTCCATTTGTTGTGTCTCATTCAGTTTCTTCCATTAGTGGTTTATAGTTTTCATTGCAAAGATCTTTAACCTCTTTGATTAAATTTATTCCTAATTCTTTCTGTAGCTATCACAAAAAGGATTGCTTTCTTCATTTCTCTTTCAGCTAGTTCATTACTGGTGCATTGCTAATGAGTTTTGGATATTAATATTTTTTATTCTGTAACTTCATAACTTTTATCAGTTCTAACAGTTATGGTGGACTTTAAGGTTTTTTTATTTGTGAGTATATTTTAAAAACAGGGACAATTTGACTTTCTCCTTTCCAATTTAGTTACCATTTATTTATTTTTGTTGCCTAATTACTATGGCTAGAAATTCTAGTATTATGCTGAGTAAGAATGGTAAAAACGGGCATCCTTACCTTTTTCTGGATCTTAGAGGAAAAGCTTACATATGTTTTCTTCTCAGCTTACATATGTTTTCTTCTTAGCTGGGGGTTTGTCATATATGGTTTTACTGTGTTGAGGCATATTTCTTCCATACCTAACATGTTGTGTTCATATGATTAAGAGACTTTGGACTTTACTAAATGCTTTTTCCACATCTACTGAGATAATCATACAATTTATGTCATGTGTTCTGTTGATATATCACATTTGTTGATTTGTCTATGTTGACACATTCTCATCCCTGGGAAAATTTTCACTTAATCATGGTGACTAATCTTTAGGAGATGCTATTGATTTCAGTTCATTAATATTTTGTTCAGGATTTTTGTATCCATATTCATGAGGGATATTAGCCTTTAGCCTCGTTTTTTTGTGTGTGTATATGTTCTTGTCTTTTTTATATTAGGACATAGCTAGCCTCATAGAATGGGTTTGGAAATTTTATCCTTTTCAAAATATTGCAATAGTTTGTAAAAAATTGGTAGTGTTTTTTTTGTTTGTTTTGGTTTTTTAATATTTGATAGCATTCATCATTGACGGCATCAGGCCCTGAAAGTTTTTGGAGGCCCTTTCTTAATGCATCAATCTCATTATTCCTTATTGGTCAATTTAGATTTTCCATCTTTCGTTCAATCTTGGTAAGTTGTACATATCCAGGAATTTATCCTTTCCTTCTAGGGTCTCAATTTTGGGGCATGCAAAAATGCATTGATCTTTTGTACTTTTCAGTTATGATGAAAAGTTATGATGCCTTCATCATCAGTTATGATGCCTAGTTATGATGCCTTCATTTTCATCTCTGATTTTGTTTATTTGATACTTCTATTTTTCTTAGTCTGGCTAAAATTTGTCAAGTTTTAAAATCTTTTCAAAGAATAAATTTTTCTTTTTTATATTTTGTGTTTTTATCCCCCTCCTCATTGCTTCTTTGCTGATCTTTATTCTTTCTTTCCTTCTAGTTTTGCTCTTCTACTTCCTTGAGTCCCATTTTTGGTTGTTTGTTTAAAAGTTTACTTCTGTTTGTACATAGGTATTTATTCCTATCATTTTTCTTTTTAGTACTGCATTTTCTGATTTTCATAAGTTTTGGTATGTTGTGTTTCTATTATCGTGTGTTTCAGGAAATTTTAAAATTTCTTTTTTAATTTCTTCATGGAACCATTGTTCATTGAAAAGCATGCTATCTATTTTCTATGTATTTGTACATTTGCCAACATTCTTCTTATTGTTGAATTACAGTTTTATTCTATTATGGCCTGACAGGATAAATTTTAAAATAACAAAAGAAAATTTGTTAAGATTAGTTCATGGCCTGACATAAAAAATATTATATGTGCTGATGAGAAGAATTGTGTCTTCTGTGTTTGTTGGATAAAACACTCTGTCCCTATCTGTTATATCCAGTTGTTCTATAGTATAATGTGATTCTAATCTTTATTTTATTTCTGGGTGGTCTGTTCATTGTTGAAAATTGGGTTTTGAATTTCCCATCTATTAATATTTTGGAATCTCTCTAGATCTAATAGCATTTGCTTTATATATTGACTTAAAGTTTAAGATGATATAGTTACTCCTTCTCACTTTATTTTCCATTTGTGAGATATAATCTCTTCAATTTTTTCACTTTCAATCTATGTGTCTTTATTGGTGAAATAAGTTTATTGGTGAAATAGTTAGCATGTGGTTGGGTCTTTTTTTTTTATTCACTTGGCCTACCTGTATCTTTTAATTTTAGAATTTAAAACACACATTCAAGATTATTTTTGATAAGTAAGAACTTATTACTGTCATTTTATTTATTGTTTTCTGGCTGTTTCATATTTCCTCTGTTTTTATTTTCATTTTTATTCGTTTTTTGCAAGGGGTGGGGTGTGTCAGTACTGAGGACTGAACCCAAGGCTAGCTCGTGCTCTATTACTGAGTTATATCACCAACCTTTTATTCCCCTCTCTTACTATTTATCTTTGTGGTTTAGTGGTTTTCTGTAATGATAGGGTTTCATTCATTTTTTTCTTCTCTTTTGTCCATCTGTTTTAATCAGTGAGGTTTATAATATTGTATTTTTCATATTAGATATCATCTGTTTGCTCCCAGAGTTAGAAATCCCTTAAACATTTCCTGTAATGTTCTTGTAAAGCCTGAGATAAGAAATTTTTCTTTCAATTTTGAAAGAGCTGTTTTGAGCATAGTATTTTTGGATGGTATTTTCTCTAACCTTTCAGCATCTTAAATATATCATTCCATTCTACTGGCCTATAGGGTTTTCTTCTAAGAAACCCATAGAGCCAGGCATGGTGACACACACTCATAATCCAGTGGCTGAAGAAGGAGGATTGCAAATTCAAGGTCAGTTTCAGCAATTTAACAAGGCACTATACAACTTAGTGAGACCCAATCTCAAAACAAAAATAAAAAGGGCTAGAGATGTGGCTCAGCAGTTAAGTGCTCCTGTGTTCAATCTCTGATGCCCATAACAAAATGAAAGAAAACACCCATGGATAGTCTATGGAAATTCCTTTGTATGTGACTTGATGCTTTTCTCTTGTTACTATTTTTTTGTTGGGGGGGGGTCTTTTTATTTGACCTTTGACAATTTAATTATGTGGTGAACATCTCTTTGAGTTCAACCTGTTTAGGATATTTTGAAGTTTTATATGGATGTCCATATTTCTTCTAAGACTAGGGAAATTATTAGCAACTATTTCATTAAATAAGCTTTCTATCCCTATCTTAGTCTCTTTTCCTTCTGGAACTCCCATATGCATTTCTTTGCTTCACGTATCCCATTAGTCTAGACTGTCCTAATTCTTTTCTCCCTTCCCTCTGACTTGGTAATTTCAAAATACTTACATTAAAGTTCAAATATTCTTTCTTCTACTCTAAGTATGATGCCAAAGCTCTCTATTGTATTTTTTAGTCCATTCTTGGAATTATTTAGCTCCAAGACTTCTATTTCTCCCTAATGATTACCTTTTTGTTAAATTTTCATTCAGATCATGAATTGTTTTCTGACTTTTGTTAAATTATCTATTTGTATTACCTTTTATCCTGCTGAATTTTCTTAAAATCATTATTTGAATTACTTTTCAAGCAATTCATAATATTTTTTGTTTAGAATCACTAGAGAGTTATTGTGTTCTTTTCATAGTGTAATGTTTCCTTGCCTTTTAATGTTTTTGTGTCTCTGCATTGGTTTCTGTACATTTAGTAGAACAATTGTCATTTCCAAACTTCACAGAATGACTTCAATACTTCAATAGGAAAACCCTCTCATTTGAAAATAGGTCTTAGTGTGTTGGCTAGGAAGGTTGTAGTGATTCTGGTTTCTAGGAAATGTGGTTATATAGCCTCTGTGCTGCTCCACTTCTTCAGGATCTTGGGTATGACGCACTATATACTACGAACCCTGGACCCTAGTATGGCGAGAACCAACAATATCCTACACTCTGTTAGATTAGCTGAAGGAATGGCAAGAACTCTGGAATGATGAAGGGCATTTGTCTCTTAGGCCTTTAGGGCAAAGCGAATCTTGGAAATGACTCCATTTCCTAGGGAGAGGTTTGTCTCATCAGCTCAATCTCTAAGAAGCTAGTCTAGTTCCAGGGAGGTGGGTTATTTAAGTTGTTTGACCTGTATGGCAGAGGGTCTAAGTTCAGCCAGTTCTCTGTTTTCCTAGGACACAGGACATTATGTCAGTTCAGCTCTGGTATGTATAACTGCTTGGCTCAGTCACAGCATCATTTCCCTGAGAGGCAGTATGTCATTTTAATTCAGACTTGGGTGTCATGACTACTTTGAGTGGCCAAGTACCAATTCCATGGAAGTCAATTAGTAATATCAGCTCAAGTCTTAAGAGTCAGGATATAGGGGTAGATGAATCAGCCTTTCACAGGTAGCATTTCTCTCGACAGGGAGAGAATGCACAGCTTCATGTAAAGCTGGGAACAACTGGGTGAGAGTACTAGAGGTGAAATACCTTTGTCAATACACCATTTCTCAGGAGTGCAGGGATGTAGTGCACAACTTCAGCTCAGAACCCTAGGAGCTGCCACAGCTGGCAGTGTAGATGGAATGCATTAAAAACAGCTTAAGCCCAAAGGGTAATGTGTTGCACCAGCTCTTAGGGGATACATCAGGTCAGTGATGTAGGTAGTTCTAAGATGAAGAAGTTTAGTAGCTGCACTGGCCATAGCAAGTGGGGCACAGTGTTGGCTTCTTCTTTAAGGGAACTTAGCTATGTGAATTCCAGGAAGCTCCTTCCTTTGGTCTTCCTCTCTGTGTGGACAACAGGTGAAGTCTCAATGGTGAAGACTGTAGGTGGTTTGTCCAAAGTGATGATCCTGGGGTTTTAGGGGCCCTCTCAATTTTTCCTCAGAGGGAACACTCCTTTTTGATCCCATGCTGATTCTGGCTGCAGGATAGGATAGACTCAACAAGGACTTTCCTCCCATTCTCTAAGTGTCTACTCCAGGTTTGCTCTCCAAGTTTCTGCTAGTTCTTTGATGTACTCTGGAAGTCTCCTTTAGTTATTTTCACCATGATGTAGTTGTTCACTTCTTATTTTGGCTGTCTTTGAGAAGAGGATTGGCATTCAGGACTTTGAGTTGTCATCTTGCTGAAGTCAGCCTGCCAGACTTTAATTTTAGTCTTTCTGGTAGGTGTGCAGTGGCTTAATTTGCTATTCTCTGAAGATTAAAGTTGAACCCCTTCTAAAATGTTTAGTATCTGGATCCAACTCATATATAACTCATATATATATATATACATATTATATGACATATAATATGTATATATATATTGTCAGCTCAATCTCTAAGGAGCCAGAGGAGAGAGAGAGAGAGTTGAGGGGAGGGGGACAGGATGAGGGAGAGGGAGCGAAATAACAGTAGGGCAGAATTAAGAACTGTGGCATAATAGCCAAAATACCACCAAAGCCTACTATTGCATTGATTTTCATCTATGGCATAGTTTCTGACCAGTTCTGCTCTGGTCTAAAACAGACACTATAGATATTCTGCCCATCAAAGTCAATATGTGAAATGAGCATATTAAAGTCAACTTTAATCTCCTACACCATCTCTTTATTTTATTCAAACAACCTCCCATTTGCCACACTACATAGCCTCTCTCTGAAACTTAAGAGGCAATTTCTTTGGGTTGCTTGATTGTGATGACTTCATGCGACACATGCATTTCTTGCTTAACTTCAAAAGTCTGCATCAGCCACAGAGCTGGCATTTACCTTCTGGTCCTTTAAACAAAGATGGTGAGTACCTCTGTGTCCAAACCCATAGGGGATTTTGGGGAGCTAGCATACTTCTTACCTTCCTGGACTTCTAGTTGAATTGAAAAGAGTATTCACATAGTCAAGCTTTATGACTCTACTTTTGGACCAGCACATTTAATCTACATGCTACACATCTCATGCAGAGGTTAATGGAACTAGAATTTTTAAATTGACCAAAATATTTCTTTGGTTTTGTCTCAGTGGGAATATGCAGAAAAGTCACCAGATCCAGATTCAGATAAAATTGCCTCAAAGTCAAAATTCATTAACATTACAGGTAGGGGATAATTCTTTCCTTATAATAGAAATACTGTACTTTCAGGATGCTGCTCTATTCTTTCATTTCCTGGAGACTGCCACCACTATGCACTCCTCCATGGGAGTTAAATCCTAGTCCATCAGGTTCTCTGCAAAGAAGGTGTTTTAAGGCAAAGCAACTCCTGGAAATAGATCCATTTCCCATAAAAAGGTGCCAGGTTACTGAGCAATGATTCAGACAACAGCAAGAAATTACAGGCATGCTAAGGTTTGAATTTTTTCCCTCCAAAATTCATTTGTTGCCAATGTATTAAGAAGTGGAGCCTTTGAGAAGTCATTAGGCCTCCCTTATGAATGGAGTTGAGTTCCTCACAGAGAAGGTTTCTTTCAGTGCTGCTGTTGTGTTTCCTGCTCACATAAGGATAAAACATTTCTCTCTTATGGAGGATGCAGCCCTCACCAGGAAACCAAACTCACTGGCACCTTCATCTTGGATGTTCACCATGTAGGTTTATGAGAAAATAGGTTTCTTGGTTTGGTTCTGGAAGTAGGATACTTGAAATGGGCATGGTCCTCTTATAAAAAGGCAAAGCCATGGGTATTGAGTTCCAGTAGCACAAATGAACTAAGATAATGAGAAGGCAGGGAACAAGTATTGGTATAAAGACAACACATTTTTATTACACAATACTGAAACTATTCCAGGCAATAGCAGGAGAAGCTGCTATCTCAGTGGTTCTTGAATTAGGTCAAATTTAGCTGATAAAGGAGAAAGGGAAATTAATTGAAGAAAGTAAAAATAAAGATAACCTAATAAGGAAATCATCTAAACTCATACCATTTGAGGCATAGTAGTAGTCCAAGCCAGTTGATCACTGGGGTCAATATAAGCCAATCTTTCCTGGAATTTGAGAGCTGATAATACACATGTGGCAGATAAGACAAGTGATGTGTACAGATTTATGATAGAAGAAATATACAGATGAGATCAGTAGAGGAGGGAACCAAGATGAAATAGAGTAATGCCTAGTTACAACAATAAAATCTCAGAAAGTTAGAAAGGCATTTGGGGATGATCCAAGCTATCTTTTTGTTTTACAAATTAGGAGAAAGGTAAATTGCTCAGCATCAAATAGTTTGTTATTCAGAGATAAAATTAGAAATAAGAGTCCAATCTGAGCTTAGTGTGTTGTCATACAAATTCAATGATCAGCAAGGAATTTGGGTAAATCCTGGGCACAGTGGTGCAAACCTGCAATCCCAGCTACTTTGATAGGAAGCTGGGGAGGCTGAGATAGGAAGATTCCAAATTCAAGGCCAGCCTTGGCAACTTAGCAAGGTCCTAAGCAACTTAGTGAAACCTGTTTTCAAAATAAAAAATAAAAAGGACTGAGGATGTGGCTCAGTGGTAGCACCTTTAGGTTCAATCTCCAGTACCAAACAAACAAAAAAGAATTTGGGTAAGTGAATGCTAGGGGAAAAAATAAAGCAATAATAAAAAGATAAATAGTCAGAAAACTTTCTTGTTCCTCACAGAAATATAGTTTTGCTAAAGGAGAAGAAAATCCACATTAAAAAATATTTGCTAATAAATGGAGTAGGATATAAAATTTGATGTCAATTAAAATGTATTATTAGGCTGAACTCATTTTTAAATCTGTCCTCAAGAAGAAAAACAAAAGCATATAAATCTAAACATTGAGATATAATAAAGCAACTATTGACCTAAAGAATGCAAAAGAGCATGTAGAAAATTTGAACATGTGCACATCATCAAGTCAAAGCATTATTTATCTGCAACTACAGTAATTAGCAAATATGTATTAGCAAAGTAGCTATTTCTGAAGAATGAAATGAATAAATTGAATAAATACCTCAAGGTTGGAAAGGACAATATTAAATTCTGCTTGAACATAAAATCTCTGGATTGAACATTATGCACCAATCCCACGTCTTAATATGATATAAAC
The DNA here is from genome assembly GCA_020662805.1 of Glaucomys volans. Taxonomy (NCBI): domain Eukaryota; kingdom Metazoa; phylum Chordata; class Mammalia; order Rodentia; family Sciuridae; genus Glaucomys; species Glaucomys volans. The sequence goes on from JAJEJO010001299.1 coordinate 71,244, forward strand.
AAGAGGGGAAACTCACTTATGCAGAGAGAATAAAGAAAATAGTACTTTCCAGATAAAAAACAAGTAGTTAGTGTGGGTCATATGCTTCTATAATGTGGTGTCCATCTATGTGTCCAACCACCTCTTTCCTCTGCCCTACGCTCTAGCCACAGTGAATGGAAGCTCCCTGTCTTGTTCTGTGTTTTCTCTTACTTCCAGCTTGTGCTCGGAATGATTAAATTCTCCTTTTAAATTTCTTTTCCTTTTATCATTTATCCAATTGCCAATCTTTGACTTGTCCTAAGTATTCAACTCCTATCTCTTCTGATTTTTTCACTCTGTCCTACCCCACCATTTGTTAAATTTCCCTTTATTTTGGCTCTATGACTTGCCTCATTCTAATTTTAATGTTGATTTATAAATTCCCTGGTAACTCTCTGGTCTTGTCTACTTTGAGAAAGGGTTTTCTTGTGTATCCCAGAGTGGTCTTGAACTCATGAGCTCTAGCGATCCTCCCATTTTAGCCTCCTGAGTAGCAGGAGTAAAGGCATGTGCCACAGTGTAGAGTCCAGAGAGATTGCACACTGTTAAAGGTAAGAATTGCTTTTTATTCTTTTTGGCATCACCAGGGTTGGGGTACTTAACTGCATTCAATAAAACTTTGTTGAACAAACAGTCAGACACTCCCAACCCTGTGCCCAAAGAGGAGATAGTGATGGGTTTGGTAGTTCTATGGAAGTGGATGGATATAATCCATAACCCAAATTATCTGACACCAGAGTAGAGAGGCTAAGTGTCCAGGTTTATTTATTTCTCTGAACTAAGCAGCCTTTGTTTACAATTGGACTTAGTAACAAAGTGATCAGAATGGAAAAAATAGAGACAACAGCATTCTAATCAGAGGATTGAAGCAGAGTATATCCCCACATGCCCAAGGGCCAGTTCTTTTTATCATCTGAAATGAAGAGGAGCAATTCTCTTCCCCTACCATCAAGCTTATTACTAAATCATGTGTAGAGTGATCTCTCAGGCACCTGCCTTGGGACCTGTCATAAACTCTGGAGAGCTCACTGTAATGCACAGGATTCAGGCAGCTTTTGATAATGTTATGTTATATGGTCTTCATTATCTTTCTGATGGTATTGATGACACTTCAGAGATGAAAAGGAACAGGATAAAATGAAAAATAATGCTAAGAGAAAAGCAGAACTGAACTCACTTTTTCAGAGGCAGTGTGTAAGTGTTGGACTACTGGCATGGGTCTACAAATCACATCTAAACGTGGACAGCAAAACCTAGGGGGAGAAGCCCATTCTCATCTACCAAAGGAGCTGGAGTCTTTACTGAAAACCATAAAACCTGAAAAGAAGGAGAACAGTACAAATGTCCAGCTGGAAGCTTATGGAAAAGGGCTCAGTTGAACTTGAAGAAAGCTCAGTATTTCTGTATAGAACTTGGGCAGATTGTCAGAAACTAAAAATGTTCATAAGATTTAAAATGTCTTTAATAATTTTTATGGCATATGTATATTGATAAACAAAAAGTTGCCTTAATGACAAGTTAACAGTTTCAAGTTATTGCCCAAGTACTTGTTAATTAGTAATATATCTTCTTTTGTAGTTTCCATTTTTCATTCTGGAAATTGTGTTTTCTTAGTGATTTGAAGAAATTCTGTATTTAATAACAGTTATTACTCATTTGCTTACAATTTTCCATTTGAGAAAATTAAATGGGTATCAAAAGAACTAATTTTTAAAATAAGTTTATTTATCTAGAAAATATTAATTGAACACATCCATCATGTTCTGGGCACTATATCAGGATCCTAGAGTATATCAGTAAATTTAACAGACCAAATCCCTATGCTGGTGGATCTTATATTCCTGTGTGTGTGTGTGTGTGTGTGTGTGTATGTGTGTGTGCACGTGTATGCATGTGTGCGTGTGCATGCATGCGTGTGTGCACGTGCATACAAGCATGTGTGTGTTCATGTGGCAAATAAACAGCAAACAGAATAAGCAAGTAAATTACATATGTATGGTAGAAAGTGATACAGTTATATAAAATAGAAAAAGAGAGCAAGAGAGTGCTAGGAGTAGGTGGAGTCTCAGGTTGGATTAAGTGGGGTGGCTGGAGTAGCTTTTTTGATGGATGACATTTGAACAAAGGCATGAAGATGACAAGTGTGTTGGTCACTTTTTCCTTGCTGTGACTAAAAAGGCTAACACAAACAACTTAGAGAAGGAAAGATTTATTTTGGCTCAGAGGTTCAGTCCATGGTTAGCTGGTTCCATTGCTTAGCCTGAGGTGAGGCAGAATGTTATAGCAGAAGAACATGGTGGAAGAAAACTGTTCAGCCTAAGGCATCTGGGAAACAGAGAGATACAGGTAGGGCAGGGGAGTAGATAAACCCTCCTATGGCATGCCCCCAATGACCTACTTCCTCTGAATTCTACCTTCCACAGTTTCTACCACCTTCCAAAAATCCAAATTATTAATCCATCAGATGGATTAATCCATCGATGATGTTAGAGCCCTAATGATCTAATAATTAATTTAAAGTCCCACCTTTGTACCTTGATGCCCTGTGGAATGTACTTTCATGTACACGAGTTTTTGGGGGGCATTTCAGATCTGGACCATAACATCAGAAGAGTCATGTGAGTGTCTGAGGATATGTTAGTATAGACATACCCAAACCCTGCACGGAGCTACCTGTGTAAAGGCTCTCTAGCAGGAGTATCACTGGCCATTTTAAGGAATATCAAGGAGCCCAAAACATCTGGAATATAATGAGTGAGAATTTTAAGACATGAGATGAAGAAGAAAAGGAGACCAATTTTGTGTGATAGGTCAGTGCAGGGACTTCAGTTTTCCTTCTGAGTAAAATGGAAAACATTTTCCAGAGTGATATGACTCTGGTTTTAGTAGAATCACTTAGCTGCTAGATTTGGAAAAGATCATAGAGGAGGATGCATAAGAACAATTCTGATTATATTGAACTAACCTGGCTAATTCAAATGTTATGGTTTAAATATTAAGGGTCTCCCAAAAGCTCATGTGTGAGACAATACAAGAGCGTTTAGAGAGGAAATGATTGAGATATAAAAGGTTTAATCTAATCAGTGCATTAGTTCCCTGACAAGGATTGACTTGGTGCTAACTGTGGGCAGGTAGGGTGTGGCTAGGGAGTTGGCTCCCTGAGGGTATGCCTTTGGGGTAATGTATTTTGTCCTTGTTGAGTAGAGATCTTTCTCTCTACTTCCTGATGCCATGTTCTGAGCTGCTTTCCTCCCCATCATGTTCTGCCTCACCTCACCTTGAGCCCCAAAGAATGTAATTCAATGTCTATGGACTATGACCTCTGAAACTGTGAGCCCCTAATAAACTTTTCCTCCTCTAATTGTCCTTGTCAGGTATTTTGGACATAGCAGTGAAAAAGCTGACTCAAACACCAAAATAATCTCCTTATCTCAAGATTCGTAATTTAAACACATTTGCAAAGTTCCTTTACCCATGTCCATTCACATAATCACAGGTTCAGAGGATGAGGGAGGATGAGGACATCAACATCTTTGGATATGATTCTATCATGAAGCTGTGTAGTAACCCTGGGAAGGTGATGATGGTGACCTCTTTTGGCATGCTACCATGAGATTAAAGGGAACTGGTTGAGTTTTAGGTATTATTTTGAAAGTAAAGCCAACAATATTTTCAAAGGAATTAGATTTGGGATAAAGGAGGGATGAATCAAGAAGGATTCCAAGTATCCAAATCCTGGAGATCCTGTGCCTTGTGAGGGTGGCAGCCATGCCTGTCTTCCTTATCTTTGTTTTTCCAAGGTTAGCATAGAGCCCAGGACACAGCAAGTCCCCAATAAATACATACTAACTTAAAATTTTCTTATTGCAAATAGGTATGATTAAAGAAAGCTAAAAAATTTAAGAGATTAAAAAAACAGTAAAAAGGGTATTATACCCAAATTTGCAAAATTACTTTAGCTTTTTTATTATTTGCTTCAAAAATTCATTTTATGAGCAGATTTTTCTTTTGTGGTAGCACGAAATTTGCTGTATCTTTAAACTGGATTTTAAATTGACATTTTCCCATGTTGTAGTCTTCATTGACATCAATTTTGAAAATTTTTACATTATTTCTTTCAATAGATGCCTTATAATTTACATAATTATTCCCTTATTGTTGGATAATCAGGTAGTTTTAGCATTCTCACTAATACAAACAAAGTTTATAATTACAATGTTCTTTGAGTATTTTTCTCATTTTATATTGTTAGAGTCTCAGAAGTAGAATCACTGAAAAAAGTATGACATTTTCCCAACAATTTTGATGCAGATATCAAGTTGTTTATAAAACAGCTACTTTAATTTCTATTGTCAATACCGATATCAGAGTCTCAATGCTTAAAATGTCTTTTTAATAAAATTGATTATACACCAGGAAAAGTCTATGAATATCTAAGGGAAAATAAAGTTAAATACAATAAGAAGGATGGACACGGGGCCATATTACATTAGTCAACTTGAAGCAGGGCGTCCCCAGTCAGCAGCTCATTTGGGGGAAACAGCTGCTGCATGCCACTTGAAACAACTACAGCACGAGTAAAGGACATGCAGGTGAGAAGGGCTCTGAAGGACTACTTTTACAATATAATTTCCAAATTAAAAAAAAATTAGAAACCTTATTTTTAAATGAATACGAACCTCTCCCCCCTGTTTTTCCTGGAGTTTAGTTCAAATGAAATCAAATAACAAAAATTCATAAATAATAAAAGTCATGCACAAAACAGTGAACTAAATACTTGATAAATTGCAAAGGGGACAGAGGGCATTATGGATGCCATGGGACAAGATACTCTTTCTACTTTTTTCAACTCTTCAATTAATATCTGCAGGAACAAGCAGCACACTAATATATCTTGAAATGATGCTATATTAGGCAATGTTGTAAACATGGATAATGACTTAGAAACTACTTATCTGGAACTTGAAAAGGTTACAAATATGGACTCAAATCAAAATGAGATTAAACTGGGAGAATGTAAACTAGTACATCTGGGAAGAAATTGAATCAGATTCATAGTCCTCCTGAGAAATCTGGTAAGCAAGAAGACATGGAGAAAGTGGGTAGCTAAATAAAAATAAATTTATAATACAATATTGGGACAAAAATGTCAACGTGCATTGAGTTGCAGAAAGAAAAATTTTTAAAAAGCAAAGAAGAAAATGATACAGGAAGCACTAATCAAATCTATTCTTTAAATTCTGGAGGTTGCTGGTCTGTGAAACATTTTGATAATCAAGCCAACTAGTCCAAAAATGGAGGAAGTTATTTGGAAAGAAAAGGCTTTAATAAAAAGGATAGATTTAAGGAGCAACCTGAAGCATCTACAGACAGTACTGCCAGCTATGTTGCTGTTCTCTGCACCTTGACCTATATTGCGATTATTGGATTTCAACTCTGTTCTCCCAGCCTCCTTTCTTTGCATTCTCATATTCTCATTTCCATTGCTGTCTTTGTCCAGCCTCTCATCATTTCTTGTGTGGATTATCGCCACTTGACTGGTTTATCAACTTTTGCTCATGCTATAGCTTCAGACTAGAAATTCCCTTCTACTGTCTCAATCTAAATAAACAAACAAACCCCAGCAAGCCCTGCCCACCAAAACCCATGCTCATCCTTCAAACTTAGATCAAATGCCATGTCTTTGCTAGCTTTTGAGGACGACTGCCACTCCCCGAGTTGGGTTGAAGTGATCTTACTTGTAGCTTTACTACATGCATTTGTTGTGTTAGTTAGAAAATTACATCCTTTTCTCCCCCCAGGTAAATTGGAAACTTCTTTATGGTAGAAAACAATTTCCGTGCATTCATTTCTTCCATTTTCTGTAATAACTAGCCACAGTACCTGTATATAAGAGGCACGTAACACACTTTTATTGAATTAAATTGAATGTCCTGGAAACATTATTATTTCTAGAAATGAGGTTTCGGCCTCACCAGCAAGTGACTTGACAGTGAACTGATCTCTAGTGTTTTAGTCAGCTCTTTGGCTGCTGTGAAATGACCCAACCAGCACAACTGTAGAGGAGGAAAAGTTTATTTGTTTTCATAGGTCTCAGTCCATAGAAGGCAAGCTCCATTCCTCAGGGCTCGAGGTGAGGCTGAAGATCATGACAGAATAGTGTGGCAGAGGGAAGGAGCTCATATCATCAGGGAGCAGAGATAGAGACTCTGCTCTCCAGATACAAAATATAGACCCCATAGCCACGCCGCCAATGAACTCTTCCCTCCAGCCACACCTTACCTGCCTCCAGTTACCACTCAGTTAATCCCATCAGGGGTTAATTCACTGATTAGGTTAAGACTCTCACAATCCAATAATTTCTCCTCTGAACCTTCTTGCACTGTCTCACATGTGAGCTTTTGAGGGACATCCAAACCATAACATCTAGGCTGCGGTAAGAACCAAAGGCCAGTGAAAAGTGCAGACTAGTAGAAGGCCCAGTGGTGGAGTAGAGGCAGGGGATCCAGAGGGGACCGAGCAGGAGAGGGCATAGGGAAGTACTGGGGAAGGAAATCTATTGAAGTGGGCTATGACCATGTATGAATATAGCACAATGAATCCCCCT